>CM077084.1:23904325-24428532 GCA_039513925.1 Platanthera zijinensis | reverse complement strand
TATGGATTATCTATGCGCTCTTAAACGCTTGTAGAGGCGAGCTCTGGCAAGCCTCTCTTGGATCTCCTTGGGGATAGGCATCTCGACAAGTTTAAATAAAGGGAATGACAAAGGTCACCCAGGTACGCAGGCGCATATATATAGCCACTGGCAGACCTCACCAAAATATTCCCCTCAGCCCCTGCCGCACTCGCCAATCTGTGGGGTTGGATGTTTTCTTTCCAAGCTTGTGCCAACCTCGCAAAGAGAGGGGATTGTGTACAACCCCGTATCCGGCGAGTGGGTCCGACAGGAGCTAAAGGCCAAGTCCCAGGGAGAGGGACATGAGACAGGCGAGTAGGGTTAGCCGTCGGTCCCTGTGGGTACATTGGAAAATGTGTACCTGATTGAAGAAGCCTAACTTAGCTCAATGATATACATCAAGATGTATTTGATGTTATTTTGAGTTTATATGTGCAGGCTAAGAATGTACTAGAATGCAGGAAAAATATTCTTAAGTCCATGTGTCGACACCAGAGAAGAAAGTGTGTCGACACTTCAGAAAGATTGTGTTGACACTTGAAGAAGGCTGTGTCGACGCAGAGAAATAGAGTCGACAATAATTGTGTCGACACCTGGAGGCAGTGTCGACACACAGAAGTTTGGTCGACATCAACTGTGTCGACACTGGGAAGCTGTGTCGATGAACACAGAATTGCTAGTCGACAACATTTGTGTCGACACCAGAAGACTGTGTCGACACACAGAGGCAGAGTCAACAACAGCTGTGTCGACAGCTGGAGGCTGTGTCGACACACACTATATTCTGAGTCTACATCAACTGTGTCGACACACAGGACTTGTGTCGACACACAACAAAGTCTAGACTAAGTTAGTTGCTGGTGAATGATGAAGTGTTTGTGTCGACACAAATACTCAGTGTCGACACATTCTCAAGATGCAGTATCAAGAAGCTGAGTCGACATAAAGACAGACATGTCGACATCATCAAAGGCTGTGTCGACACCTAAGTCACTTATGTCGACACATATTGACAGATGGTCTCGACACTTTCTAACAGACAGTCTCGACACTTTGCTGACAAAGACAAATGCACAAAATCTGTTTGAAGACTTGATAGCTGTGAGTTATAAAAGGTCGACTGAAGCTGTCAGACTTGTCCAGAAGTTTGTTAGAAACTGGATCAGACGGTTACCAAGGATGAAGTCTATAAATAGACAGATTCAGAAGAAGAAAAAAAAACTGATTGATTGATCATTGTTGTGAGATAAGATCTCTAATCAAGAAAGTGCAAGGCACAGAAGAAGATCTTTGAGAGAAGATCTAAGAAGACTTTCTGAAGTGAACATCCACTCAGATTCAATCTAAGTTGAATTCATTCAAGAATTCAGAAGTATTATCAAGGATTGTGGATAGAGAGAGATCCAGCCATTTGAAGACAAGAAGGAAGCTATCACAAGTTTCTTAAGAAGCAGTATATTCCAAAGGAAATCAACTCAAACTAAGTTCAGATTCAAGAAGCCTTGAAGAAAGCTAAGATCCAGTTGATTTCATTCATCAGCCTTTTCAAGAAGCTGATCAAGAACAGTCTTATCCCTTCTCTCTCAACAGGGGTAAGATATTATATAACTTCATTTTCAAATTCTGTAGGATCTATTTATAGATCTGAGTTGTAAGCCTATTTTATAAAGGCCGAGTGTAGGAGAGGTATTCTCTGAGTGGTAGGGCTGTTTATGCCTGAGTTGTAGGAGAAGGTGTTCTCTGAGTTGTAGGCCTTGTGGCAAGGCTGAGGTAGGGCTGGTTAGCCTGAGCTGTAGGAACCTTATAGGGTTCTGAGTTATAGGAACCTTTCAGGGTTCTGAGTTGTAGGATCTGAGGATCTGAGTTAAAGGAGGAAGTTAGGCCGAATGTAGCACACTGCTAGATAGGTGAGGGGGAAAGTGGATGTACCCAGACCTTGGGGAACCACTATAAATCTGTGTGCAATCTGTGATGTGTACATGTTTGTGATTGCTTTGCTGTGTTAGCTGCAGAGTTTTCTGACTTTTAATATAATATGTAGTTATATTCTGCCTTAAGTTAAAACAAGCATTAGAACCTATTCACCCCCCCTCTAGGTGTTTAGGTGGTCTTGAAAGTAAAACTATCAAGTGGTATTAGAGGGAGGTTCCTCAAAGAAGGACTTAACAGTCTGAGTTAGATCCCTAAAGGCAGAATCAAGAATCAAGAAAATGGGTTCTGGAGAGAATCACAAGGAACTAGGGTCAATAAAATTACCCATCTGCAGAAAAGAGATTTTTGGAATCTGGAAAGAAAGGATTAGGTTGTTTATGGAGGCTTCTGATCCAAGGATTTATATTACAGTAAAAGAAGGTCCATATATCCCAATGAATGTGTCTGCTCTAGATGCAAATGAAAAAACTCCTAATGATTTCTCTGAAATGACTAAGGATGAGATTATATTGGAAACTATGGATAAGAGAGCTCAGAATATCATAGTGAGTGCCATAGATGATTCTACTTTCCAAAATTTGATTCACTGCAAAACCTCCAAGGAAATGTGGGACACTTTGATTGTCTACATGGAGGGTTCTGAAGAAGTAAGACAAGACAGAAAATCTATGCTTAATCAAGAATATGAGAGTTTCAGACAAGGGAAGTCTGATAGCATAACTGAATGCTACAAGAAATTCTACAGGATAGTGAATGAACTGATGTCCTATGGAAGGGTCTTTAGTACATA
The DNA here is from genome assembly GCA_039513925.1 of Platanthera zijinensis. Classification (NCBI taxonomy): domain Eukaryota; kingdom Viridiplantae; phylum Streptophyta; class Magnoliopsida; order Asparagales; family Orchidaceae; genus Platanthera; species Platanthera zijinensis. The sequence continues at coordinate 24,425,789 of CM077084.1, read as the reverse complement.
TGAGCTGAATGACAAATTTCTAAGATCCTTGACAAAGGATTGGGATACCAAGATTTGTGCCATAAGAGAAGTGGCCAAACTAGCAGACATTTCTCCTCCAACTTTATTTGGAAAATTGCTCTCATATGAAATGCAACTAATGGCTAGGAAGGAGGAAGAAAAAATTACAAAAGGAGAGCATAGAGAGAAGTCAGTGGACTTCAAGGTTGAAGCCACTAGAAAGAGCAGGAGAATGTCTCCATCACCTTCTAAGGAAGTTGCTGAAGATAACTCAGAAAATTCAGACAATCAGAACTCAGAAAGCAGTGATTCAGATGTAGATTTTGCTGTCTTTACAAGGAAGTTTCATAGGTTCTTGAAGATGAAGCAGTGGAAGTCAAGGCCCTCCACATCACAGCCAGTTGATGATTACTATCAGAAGAGAAAATCATCAAGAAAGGAAAGGAGCAGATCAAAGTCCAGCAAAGCTACAACATCAAAGATTGTTTGTTATTGCTGCAATAGGCCAGGACATGTGGTGACTGAATGTCCAGATAAGAGGAAGGAGTCAACAGACAGAAAGAAGACTCAACAAAAGGGCAAGAAGGAGAAATCCTTTGTTACTAAGAAGGAGAAGAGTCTTACAGATCAATCTTCCTCAGAGTCAGAATCAGAAGATGAAGCTTACATTGGACTGTATGCAGCTAATGAAGAAGAGGAGTTTATGCAATTGATAAAACTCCATCTATGATCAAGAAGACCATCAGTGTATGGGACTGATGGTTGATTCAGAAGATAACAAGTGCCAGGATCAGCCTGGTCCCAATAAGGTACAAAGTAATTCTAGAATTTCTGATTATAGTACCAGTTCAGAGTCAGATTCATCTGCATCAAGTAATGAGGATGGATCTGAATCTGAAGGAGATATTTATCAGTTGATAGATAAGTATGGAGACTTATTGCAGGCTCTTAAGAAAAGCAAGAACCTAGACAAAACTCAGGCTTAGGAGATTGCAGATCTTAAGGTGGCTGCATCTGAGTTAGAAAAAGTATTGGATCAAAAGTTAAATGAGATTGCCAAACTGAAAAATATAACTATTATTCAGATGGGCACAATCACATATTACAAAGATCAAGTTAAAAGTCTGGAGGCCAGACTGAGAGTAGAGAAAGATTTAGTGGCTAGTTACTCTAAACCAAAATCAGTCTTACCTTTAATAGATGAGTTTGTGGCTTAAAAGGGTAAGGTAGGATTAGGCTTCAAGGGTAACACCAGCGCTGCCCAATTCAAGAGAAAAGGCAAAGCTCTAGTCCAGCCACTAAACCTTAAAGTCCCTGTTATGTTTAGAAAGGTACAAGTGCCTTCTAATAAATATGATCTTGAAAATATTCATGGTCATATTAAGACTGATGTTCTGAAGAACAAGAATGTTTATGCCAATAAGTCAGTCTATGTTCATAAACCTCATGGTTATAAAATTCAGTGGGTGTAGCTGCAGCAGCACCAGCTCAGAACAGAAATTTTTCTGCCAAAAATGTATCTAGACCTAGATACAATAGGTATGAATGCTGGTGCTGTGGCAAGATAGACCATTTTGCCTTAGACTGCTGGCATAACATAAGTGTCAGGAAGAACAACAGTCTACCAGTTAAAAGAGCTGCTGGTAGGTTTGATATGAATGATGCTAACCTGAACCAAAGACCCAAGACTTACTTGAGTTCTAAGGGAAAGTAATTTTGTATTGCAGGAAAGTCCAAGTTGCCATGCCCCTTTATGGTACTTGGACAGTGGTTGTTCCAGGCACATGACTGGAACAAAGGGGCTGCTGAAGGAGTACATACCTATCAAGAATGGACCTAAAGTAATCTTTGGTGGATCTGAAAGAGGAATCATCAAAGGATTTGGTAACATTTCTTCAAACCAAATTACCATCACTCAGGTGGCTTATGTAAAAGGTTTGAAACACAACCTGATAAGCATAAGTCAACTGAGTGATCTTGGATATGACATTTCATTTGTTAAGAATGGATGTCATATCAAGAGGTCAAGTGATCAAAAGGTCATATTGACTGGATACAGAAAAAGATATGTTTATTGCCTTGACTTTATATGTGAGAACAAGGTTTCTCCTATTTGTCTTGTAGCTGATGATAATGCATCTCATTGTGTCAAATGGCACAAGAGGCTGGCCCATCTTAACTACAAGACAATTGGCCAACTCTTTAGTAAAGAATTAGTGAGGAATGGTCCTCATGTTAAGTGTATAAAGGAAGGGATATGTTCAGCTTGTCAAAAGGGCAAGCAGACAAAATCCTCCTTTCATAGCCTTGAAAACAAGGATTCAGTGAGGTGTTTATACCTCTTACATATGGATCTTTTTGGTCCTATGCCAGTTCATAGTCTAGGTAGGAAGGTCTACACTTTTGTGGTTGTAGATGACTATTCTAGATATACATGGGTGTTCTTTCTGAGACAAAAATCAAAAACCCCAAGTATTTTACATAGTTTTGTTAAACAAATTCAGAATGAACTGAACAGTACAGTGGTCAAAATCAGAAGTGACCATGGCACTGAATTTCAATCTGAAAGTATGACAAGATTGTGTGAAGAATTTGGGATTTTCCAAGAATTCTCCTCACCTAGAACACCACAGCAAAATGGCATTGCTGAAAGAAAGAATAGGACATTGATTGAAGCTGGTAGAACTCTATTGAGTGACACTTCTCTTCCAGAATATTTCTGGGCTGAGGCAATAAACACTGCATGTCATGTGATTAATAGGGCTTCTATCACCAAGATCCACAAAAAGACTCCCTATGAAATTATGAAAGGTAGAAAACCAAATCTATCCTACTTTAGGATCTTTGGTTGCAAGTGCTATATACTTAATAATGGCAAGTCTTATCTAACTAAGTTTGCTGCCAAATCCCAAGATGAGATATTTGTTGGGTACAACATCAATAGTAAGGCTTATAGAGTCTACAACTTGACTACTCAAGTGGAAGAAGAATCTGTACATGTTGTATTTGATGAAACAAGATTAATCAACAGTGAGTTGCCTTATAGATCATTCAGTCCAACATGTATAAGCAATAGGATGGACAAGCTTTCCATTGCAGAAGGCACAGCTGTAGATGAAGTATTGGAAAATGATGGCTACTGTCCAGGGGGAGTTCAAGACTCTATAGAAGCTGATGACAACCAAGAGGTGAAGCATAATGAAGGAACTGGAGATGTTGAACCTGAAGAAAATCTACCTCCAGCTATAAGACATCTAAAAGACCATCCAGCAAATCAAATAATAGGTGATCCAAGACAAGGAGTGCAGACTAGAAGCAGAAATCTGAGCACAGTCCTGCACTCAAGTTTTCTATCTCAACTGGAGCCTAAGAAATTTGAAGAAGCCATCCAAGACCAACACTTGATTAATGCTATGCAAGAGGAGCTTAATCAATTCAGAAGGTGCAAAGTCTGGGAGTTAGTTCCTAAACCAAGAGACCACAACATCATTGACACAAAGTGGATCTTTAGGAACAAGTTGGATGAGAGTGGAGTAATTGTGAAGAATAAAGCAAGATTGGTTGCTAAAGGCTACATGCAGGAAGAAAGAATAGACTTTTATCAAACATTTGCCCCAGTAGCAAGACTGGAGGCAATCAGAATGTTCCTTGCCTATGCAGCATATCAAGGCTTCAAAGTATACCAAATGGATGTGAAATCTGCATTCTTGAATGGTGATCTAAAGAAGAAGTCTATGTAGAGCAGCCATCAGGTTTTGTAGATTCTCTTAAACCTAGTTATGTCTATAGACTTAGGAAAGCATTGTATGGGTTAAAGCAAGCCCCAAGGGTTTGGTATGAAACCCTGTCTACTTTTCTTATTGAGAACAAATTCTCAAGAGGTAAAATAGACAAAACTCTATTCCTAAGGGAATCTAAAGGTAAGATAATCTTAGTTCAGATCTATGTATATGACATAATTTTTGGGTTTACAGAGAACAACCTTTGCAAGAAGTTTGCCAAACTTATGCAAGGGAAGTTTGAAATGAGCAGTATGGGGGAACTTAAGTTCTTCTTAGGACTCCAAGTAAGACAGACTGAAGATGGCTTATCCATATCCCAGTCTAAGTTCACCAAGGAATTAATTAAGAAGTATGGTATGGAATCATCCTCTTAGGGTGTCATCTTTTACTGATCCGACACAGTTGTAGGGGGAGCACATTACTGAACAAGTTCAAGAGGAAGAAAGACTAAACTTATCAGAAGATTTGAACTCTGCTGCAATTGATGTTTCATCACCTGCTCAAGAACAAAAGGAATAAACTCTAGAAGAGTTGTTTCCTAACTTTGGAAAGGCAGCTGAAAAAGATGACACCCTAAGAGTTGAGAAGGAACAAGGTGCTATTGAGGGGGAGGAAGTGCATATTGTGGAAGTGCAACATGAAACTGAGAAAGAAATTCCTATAACTCCTCCAGAAAGAGTTCAGATTGAAAGTTCTTCAGAATCTGAGACAGAAGAAGCCAGGGAGGCTAAGAAAAGGAAGCTAATGGTCTTCAAGAGAAGAAGTCATAGCTATAAGTCAGCTCTCCAGACAATAACTCACCAATCTCCTACTGAGTTTGATTTCAATAAGTTCATGGTAAATTTACAGGTGAAGATGGATGAGCAGAGAAAAGCCTTGGAGAAATTTGTAGATGAGAGTCATAAGACACTTCAGTTGATCTAGCCCAAGACATAAAGTCAATCAGATTTGAGGTCAATCAGAATAAAAAGGAGATGACAGATTGCTTCCACAAGGGAGGTAATGTTGTGGTATATCTAGCTAAACAACAATAAACTATCCTTGTTAAAGTGGATGACATTGCATTGAAACAAGGATATGTTCTTGAAAATCAGCTAAGAATGAATGACAATCTTACTGAATCTCACCATGAGATTCTCACTGAGTTCAAAGATACTACTACAAGACTGACTGCTGCAAGGGCTACAGACATGGAAGCTTATGATCAGAAGCTCAAGGCTGCCCTTGATTCAGTTCACACTGCTATAACCACCTCACAGAAAGAAATATCTGAGAAGCTTCAAAATTTAAAACCATTCTTTAAAGAGGGTGTGAATTTTCTCGATGGCCAAATAAGGTTTCAGAAGAATGATCTTAGGGATCATATTCCCAGAGAATTCCTAAAGGGGGAGAGGATACTCATCCATGCTGGCTCAGAACATGCCAAGTGGGTGACCAACAGTGTCAGAGCCACATTGGGATATCCAACATTATGTGATGATGATACCATTGCTGAGTCAGGGATACAACAAGGTCTACTTTATGGTAATCAACCTGAGGTTGCCCAAGTCATTTACCCCTGCTGATTTTGAAATGATTCATCAGTAAGTGCAGGCAATGTACAGTCCTCCAAAGGAGGTTACAAATGTTTTTGTAGAAAAAGTAGATAAGCCAGAAGCTGATTTGAAGGCTCAACAAGATGCTCAATTATCAAAGAAGAGATTCAGAGAGCAAGCAGAACAAAAACCTGATTTTGAGTAATGGAGCCCCACCTCAAGGAACATTATATTAACTGCCTGGAAGGCTGTGAAGGATCAGGTGCATAAAAGAGGCAAATGGTATAATGAAATAGAATGGCAAAAGTATGAGGCCAGGCAGGAGGCCATAATTCAATTCAGAAGAAAGGCTAAGGGTGGAAAGCTACCTCCTGACGCTCAGGAGCCTAGCAAGTATTTTCCCAAGCCATTTCATTATTTTGAGAGGCAAAGGATCAAGACTGAGGCTTAGAAGAAAGCTGATTTGAAAGGCAAAAAGCCTGCTGATGATGCAGAACCTCCTGTGATGGCTCAAGTTCAACCAGGAAAAGGAATTATTATCAAGGAGCCTGATAAGCCTTAGTTTTAGTTCTACTAGTTTTTGTCCTAGAACTATGTTATTGTTAGTGTGTTAAAACAATCAATGTAAACAAGCTGTAACAAACATTTCTGAATTTATAAACAACACTTTGTTCTATAATCGTTTCTTTTACATCTTTATTCTGTGATGTATCTGTGTTTAATGTTTTGTTTATAAAGTTCCCTGTGATATTATGCTTTTATACATCATCATATTGAATTTTCATAAATGGTGTATATCATTAGCTAAAAGGGTTATGACTTCTCCAAATAGGGGGAGATTGTTGGGTACATTGGAAAATGTGTACCTGATTTGAAGAAGCCTAACTTAGCTCATTGATATACATCAAGGTGTATTTGATGTTATTTTGAGTTTATATGTGCAGGCTAAGAATGTACTAGAATGCAGGAAAAATATTCTAAGTCCATGTGTCGATACCAGAAGAAAGTGTGTCGACACTTCAGAAAGATTGTGTCGATACTTGAAGAAGGCTGTGTCGACGCAGAAAAATAGAGTCGACAACAATTGTGTCGACACCTGGAGGCAGTGCCGACACACAGAAGTTTGGTCGACAATAACTGTGTCGACACTGGGAAGCTGTGTCGACACACAGAATTGCTAGTCGACAACATTTGTGTCGACACCAGAAGACTGTGTCGACACACAGAGGCAGAGTCGACAATAGCTGTGTCGACACCTGGAGGCTGTGTCGACACACACTATATTCTGAGTCTACATCAACTGTGTCGACAAACAGGACTTGTGTCGACACACAGCAAAGTCTAGACTAAGTTAGTTGCTGGTGAATGATGAAGTGTTTGTGTCGACACAAATAATCAGTGTCGACACATTCTCAAGAAGCAGTATCAAGAAGCTGAGTCGACATAAAGGCAGACATGTCGACATCATCAAAGGCTGTGTCGACACCTAAGTCACTTATATCGACACATATTGACAGATGGTCTCGACACTTTCTAACAGACAGTCTCGACACTTTGCTGAAAAAGACAAAGACACAAAATCTGTTTGAAGACTTGACAGCTGTGAGTTACAACAGGTCGACTGAAGCTGTCAGACTTGTCGGAAGTTTGTTAGAAACTGGATCAGCCAGTTACCAAGGATGAAGTCTATAAATAGACAGATTTAGAAGAAGAAAAAAAACTGATTGATTGATCATTTTTGTGAGATAAGATCTCTAATCAAGAAAGTGCAAGGCACAGAAGAAGATCTTCGAGAGAAGATCTAAGAAGACTTTTTGAAGTGAACATCCACTCAGATTCAGTCTAAGTTGAATTCATTCAAGAATTCAGAAGTATTATCAAGAGTTGTGGATAGAGAGAGATCCAGCCATTTGAAGACAAGAATGAAGCTATCACAGGTTTCTTAAGAAGCAGTATATTCCAAAGGAAATCAACTCAAACTAAGTTCAGATTCAAGAAGCCTTGAAGAAAGCTAAGATCTAGTTGATTTCATTCATCAGACTTTTCAAGAAGCTGATCAAGAATAGTCTTATCCCTTCTCTCTCAACAGGGGTAAGATATTATATAACTTCATTTTAAAATTCTGTAGGATCTATTTATAGATCTGAGTTGTAAGCCTATTTTATAAAGGCTGAGTGTAGGAGAGGTATTCTCTGAGTGGTAGGGCTGTTTATGCTTGAGTTGTAGGAGAAGGTGTTCTCTGAGTTGTAGGCCTTGTGGCAAGGCTGAGGTAGGGCTGGTTAGCCTGAGCTGTAGGAACCTTATAGGGTTCTGAGTTGTAGGAACCTTTCAGGGTTCTGAGTTGTAGGATCTGAGGATCTGAGTTAAAGGAGGAAGTTAGGCCGAATGTAGCACACTGCTAGATAGGTGAAGGGGGAAAGTGGATGTACCCAGACCTTGGGGAACCACTATAAATCTGTGTGCAATTTGTGATGTGTACATGTTTGTGATTGCTGTGCTGTGTTAGCTGCAGAGTTTTCTGACTTTTAATATAACCTGTAGTTATATTCTGCCTTAAGTTAAAACAAGCATTAGAACCTATTCACCCCCCTCTAGGTGTTTAGGTGGTCTTGAAAGTAAAACTATCAGTCCCGTACTTGCCAAAGGCAGGGAGAAGACGGCAAGTTCTGGGCGAGTGGGGCAGGTCGGCTCGCACTTGTCCCAGGGGAGCTCGGCAAGCGACAGGTGAGCAGGGCAGCCGGGCCCATGCTCTCCAAGGTTCGGGGGGAGGCGGCGAGTGCCCGCTCCATTGAGCACTCGCCGCCCTAGGAGAGTAGAGTTCTCAGAGACTACTCGCCCAGTCTTCTGTGATGTGTTTTTACCATTTTGCCTCAGTTGGCCTGCCCATAGCCCGTTAGAATAGTGGAGTTGCACTATTAGCAGACCCAGTTGGGCTGCACATAGCAATTTGCAATAGCATAGGTTGGCTATTTGCAACCCGTTTTTAGAAATCTATAAATAGGACCCAAGGGGTACCTCAGAAGGCATGCTCACTTGTCTCCAAGTCTTCTAGCGCTTTCTGAGGTTGCCTTAGCTCGGCTCTTAGCTAGGGAGGAGAAGCACTCTAAGATCTTCTGGTTGTGTGGTTGGACCTCCACGCCGAGCCCTTGCATCAGTCCCCTTTTCTTTTCCTTTGTCATTTTGCATGCAGGAGAGAAGTAGGTGCGCGATCACCCCTTCCCTAAGGGTGAACTCCACAGAGACCGAATTTTCGGTTTTAACATCAGGTATTTGAGAGATCATCCCAGAAACCTAATCATTGTATGATATCCAAGAGATTACAACTAGGAGTAGAAACCTCAACATTGTCATGTACTCCAGCTTTATGTCTCAGGTTGAACCAAAAAGGTTTGAATATGCCAACATAAACCCATTTTGGATTGTGGCAATGCAAGAAGAACTGAACCAGTTCAATAAGTGCAATGTCTAAAGGTTGGTTCCCAAACCACAAGGACATAACATCATTAGAACCAAGTGTATATATAGGAATAAACTTGTTGAAATGGTGTTATAATCAAGAACAAAGCCAGACTGGTTGCCAAGGGATACAGTCAAGAAGAAGGTATTGAATTTGATCAGACCTTTACACTAGTGGTAAGATGGGAAGCTATAAGATTGTTTCTTGCATATGCTGCATATAAAGGATTCAAGGTCTACCAAATAAGTGTGAAGTCAACCTTCCTAAATGGTGACCTAAAAGAAGAGGTTTATGTTGAGCAACCCTCAGGTTTTTTTAATTATAACTCTCTTGATTTTGTATTTAAGCTTTAAAAAGCTTTGTATGGGTTAAAGAAAGCCCCTAGGGCATGGTATAAAACTCTGTCTAGCTTTATCATTGAGAACAAATTCTCAAGGGGAAAGATAAACAAGACATTATTCATAAGGGAAGTCAAGGGGAAGATCATCCTAGTCCAAATTTATGTAGATGACATAATTTTTGGGTCTAGTGATGATGACCTCTGCAAAAAGTTTGCATAATTTATGCAAGGGAAATTTGAGATAAGCAGTATAGGTGAACTCAAGTACTTCTTGGGCCTCCAAGTAAGACAGTCTAAGAGTGGATTATCCATATCACAGTCTAAGTTCACCAAGGAGTTAGTTAAAAAGTTTGGAATGGAGAGTGCCTCCACAATGAAAACTCCTATGGGGTCAAATGTGTCATTAGATAAGGATGAAACTAGGAAACCTATTGATGAAACCTTGTATAGAGGCATAATTAGCTCCCTCCTCTACCTTACTGCCAGTAGGCCAAACATCATATACGCTACATGTGTTTGTGCTAGATATTAGGCTTTCCCTAAAGAGTCTCATTATTCTATAGCTAAAAGAATTTTGAGATATCTCAAGGCCACACCTGATCTTGGCCTATGGTACCCTAGGAATAGTGATTTTGAACAAACTGGGAATTCAGATACGGGCTTTGCAGGCTGTAGAGAAGACAAGAAAAGCACCTCTGGCTCCCATGTTTTTCTAGGAAGAAGGCTTGTATCCTTGAGCAGCAAGAAGAAAACAAGTGTTACAATATCAACAGAGAAATCAGAGTATATATTAGCTGGTAGTTCCTGTGCTCAGCTATTATGGATCCAACATCAACTCCAGGACTATAACCTCAAGCTAAGTAGAACTCCCATGTTTTGTGATTCTACTAGTGCCATCTATATTGCTATGAATCCTGTATCTCATAGTATGACTAAACATATAGAGATTATGTTTCATTTTATTAGAGAGCATGTGGAATGTGAAGACATCATCCTTAAGTTTGTCCCCACATACAAGCAGGTGGCTGATATCTTTACTAAGCCACTAGATGAATCCAAGTTAAACTCCTTCAAATTTTAATTGGGTATGATGAACTTAGTATAGCTTCAGTTGCTCATCATGTATTTTAGTTATAGGTAGTACTTACCTATACAGGATAATCAAGGAATTATGAACTAAGTGTCCAAACGTCGAGTGCGCTGAGTCAACATAAGGTGTTGAATGTATCGAGATAAATTCAAGCATCGAGAGCGTCGAGTGCATCGAGTCCACTCAACGCATTCTCCCAGGGACTTCTATTTACAGCTAATCTACCAGATTAATCTCAGTCGTTGATCTCTTCATGATCATCGCAACAAGTACGAGCCTCTCCACATTCTCAAATTAGAGTTAAGTATAAATAGAATGGTGTGTGCTTAAAACAAAATACACTACTCCCTGCCCTTCTCTACCCCCCGCGATGAAACGACAAAAGCTCAGAAAATCTACAGAAATTCACGGAAGCAATGGCGCCAAAAGGATTAGATTTACTATTCGAGGGATCAAAGTTAGTGCAAAATGGGTTCAAGGACGCACTAGAGGAAGTTCATTTTGTTCTCCAACTCATGCAGGTCGCGGACCTAGAACATATTCTTTCAGAGCCGAGTCTACTATGAAAGAGGGAAGTACTTGAGCTATACTCAAATGCTAAGGTCGACTTGTCCTCCACTAAAATTAGGTCTTCCATTAGCGAAAATAAGGCCAAATTACCCCCAAACGATTAAGCAAGGCTTTGCAATTTCCCAAGTACAAGCCATCAGATGAAGAAGAAGAACTGGACCAAACTGATGTCCAATCTGCCCTCAAATGGTGTGGACTGTCAAAGCACTCCACTGGATCAATCTTGAGTAAAGAGCTAAACCTAAAAGGTAATTTTCTAGCAGATGTTGTTGGGAAGGCATTGTTATGCAAGACTGGATCTCATGATAAGATATCCAAGAAGATGTTTGAGTTGATGACAAGAATAATTCTTTCCAAGAAAATAGATTGGGGAAGTGTACTTTTTGACAGAATTATAGAATGTATCCTAGAGCCAAACCTAGATAGGATTATGTCTCTTTATCTGCACAACACTGTTCCAGGGATCCTAAACATAAGGCTAGGAATAAAAATCCATCACATGAGGAGGATGAACTCAAAAATGCTCGATAGATGGGACAGAGTTCTGTTGCCACATGCACAGACATTTGACAAGAAGAAGAAGAAAGATGTTATGATTACTGAGGAAAGCATAGAGAGAAATTCCTCTAAGAAGAGTGAAGAGGAGCCACATAATCCTCAACTCACTGAGTCTACTGAAGAGACTAAGAGATACATGAGTGCTCTGGTATCAATATCTTTTGAACCTGCTGCAAGAAGCCAATTGGCTGGAATATAGTCTGAAGAAATCCAAGCTGAAGCCATGGACACACTATCTGGCCAGCTAGTAGAAATATCTATGCAAATATTGAGGGGAGATTGTCAGGGAAGATGCTCCAGTTGAGGAGGAGCAAGTTCAGTCTGATATTTAGGACAAGCTTGACTCCCTCCTAGACAATCTACAAAGCAAAATAGACCAGATTCAAAATGAGCATGTATGGCAGATTCCCCATACTCTAGTTGAGGATGAACAAGCTCCTCCAGCAGTGACAGAAGAGGTTCAAGACACTACTGCATGAGATCAAATTGTCTCTAAGGACAATGCTGAGGCTGAGGGGTAGATTCACTCTGAACTCCCGGCTCAGGTTACAGTGCATGATATTGTCTCCTCTGAATCTGACAAGGACATTGTTGCTGCTGATGTACAAGCTAATGTACATTCTTCAGAATATATGATGGATGATTCAAAATTCAAGATTTCTACTAGGGATAGGGATGAGGAGGTCTGTGACCAAGGCACATCTGCCAGAGCTGATTAAATGTCATCCTCCTTCCTAGCACAACTAAACGGTTTACTAAATGATCAAAGAAGACAACAAGAACACTACATTGATGACTCCATCAAAGAAGTGAGGCAAGATCTAATAAAGTCTATCAGGTTTGAGGTCAACCTACTGAAAGTAAACACTGCGGTATTCTTCATGAGGGCTACACCTGCTGTCACATTCACTGAAAGTAAACTTGAAGAGATCATACAAACCCAAAATGATATTCTCCAAAACCTGAACATCACATCTAGCAATGTGGAGATGGTCCACAATGCCCAGAAGAACCTGATGAATGAACACAGGATCATAATTGAAAGGAGAATGGATGCATGCACTCAAATTCTGGATAACCATATGCTTGAGGTCAAAAATCATGTTACCAAAGGAATCAACTTCTTGGATAAAAGATTCACAACTACAAAGAAAGATCTGATTGCTACTACCTCTGAAGAAGTCAGAAAGGGGGAGAAAGCACTGATAAAGGCAAATACAGACAATGCACTTTGGACTACAAATGTAATCAGAGGCTCAACGAGACTTGATCAACTCTCATATGAAAACATTGAAACTGCACCAATCCTTGGAGATCTATATGGTGATCATTATGGTGCTCAATATGATGATCATAGTGGTGCTCAATGTGCTGAACAGAGTGGTGCTCAGTGGGCTGAACCTTCAACTATTGATGTAATTCCTACATTCAGCCCCATTATTGATCAAATTGTCAGGTCCAAAGGCAAGTCAGTTGCTAAAGAAGAGGAAGAAGCAAGGATCATTAAGAAAAGATACATAGAAGAGATGGAGACCCGACCTAACGTTGAGAAGTGGAGTCCTCAATTAAGGACCATCATCTTGTCTACCTAGGATCAAATTAAAGATCACAAAACTGATAGGGAAAAGCTCTATAGCTCCCTAGAATGGGGCAAGCTTGAGAGGAATAAGGAGTTGAGAAGAGAATTTAGAAGGGAAAAAAAGTCAGGTGCACTGCCACCAGATGTTGTGGAGCCCAGCATGTTAACCCCTAAATCGGCGATCCTCTCCAAGGAGCCCATTTTTTCTTCTCCTACAGGTTCCCACCAGCAAGGAGCAGGATACCCATGATGTCCGCCAAGTTCGCGCAAGTCGGACTGTCGAGCCCAAAAAAAGGATGGATGCTCCGCCAGCCGCACGCCAGGAGCGACCTCCGCTCGCCTCCGCGGGCCGCCCGCTAGGGGGCGGCCTGGCCCAGCCGGGCGGACTCCACCCGGAGTCCGCCCAGGCCGCCCGCCAGGGGGCGGCCTGGCCAGCCGGGCGGACTCCACCCGGAGTCCGCCCAGGCCGCCCGCTAGGGGGCGGCCTGGCCCAGCCGGGCGGACTCCACCCGGAGTCCGCCCAGGCCGCCCGCCAGGGGGCGGCCTGGCCAGCCGGGCGGACTCCACCCGGAGTCCGCCCAGGCCGCCCGCCAGGGGGCGGCCTGGCCCAGCCGGGCGGACTCCACCCGGAGTCCGCCCAGGCCGCCCGCCAGGGGGCGGCCTGGCCAGCCGGGCGGACTCCACCCGGAGTCCGCCCAGGCCGCCCGCCAGGGGGCGGCCTGGCCCAGTCGGGCGGACTCCACCCAGAGTCCGCCCAGGCCGCCCGCCAGGGGGCGGCCTGGCCAGCCGGGCGGACTCCACCCGGAGTCCGCCCAGGCCGCCCGCCAGGGGGCGGCCTGGCCAGCCGGGCGGACTCCACCCGGAGTCCGCCCAGGCCACCCGCTAGGGGGCGGCCTGGCCCAGCCGGGCGGACTCCACCCGGAGTCCGCCCAGGCCGCACGCTGGGGGGCGGCCTGGCCCAGCTGGGCGGACTCCCCCCGGAGTCTGCCCAGGCCGCCCGCTAGGGGGCGGCCTCCGCCTGCCGGGCGGACTCCCCCCGGAGTCCGCCCAGGCCGCCCGCTAGGGGGCGGCCTCCGCTCCGGCAAGGGAGGACTCCTCCTGGAGTCCCCCCAATTAGCTCGGAGTTGTCTGCTCCAGATCCGCCTGCTTGCTCCTCAGGTCGCGCAGCTTGCCTGCCCTCTCCTAGCCGCCAACAGGAAGACTGCCCCAGCAGAGGAAGGTCCAGTCCGCGGAGTCCGCCGAGGTCGTCGACCTCATCTTCTCAGTCCGCCGAGGTCGCCGAGGTCGTCAAGGATGACGTCACTGGGCCCCGCTTCAAGAAGTTTCTCCCCGGGCCTATAAATACCCCCCAAGACCTCTCATTCTGGATGGGCGGGAGGAGAACTGCAACCTTGATCAAAGGCTGCGGACTCAGTTTTCTCAGTCCGTCAGGGTTGATCAAGCAAGGTCTACGGACTCAAATTTCCAGTCCGCCCAGGTCGTCAAGGGCTGTGGACTTAGCTTTTTCTGCTCTCAGCAGCTTGCGCAGCCTCCGCAGCCTCCGATTTCCAGGTCTCCCAGGTCGTCAGGGACTGGACGCTTAGTTTTTCTGCCATCAGCAGGCAGCTTCAGCAGCCTCTGCAGCCTCAGTTTTCCAGCTCTCTGCAGCCTCTTTTACTCAGTTTCTGGCATCTCCTTCCTCAACCGCCAGCTTCCCCATTGTACCCTTTACTGCTTTTTCATGTAATGATGCAATAACAAGTTGTAACTCTTCTTGAATAAAGGAAAAGCCCGTCGCAAGAGTGGCATTCAAGCCGCGGCGGGCGAAGTCTGCTGTTGCCGCTGCTAGCGGCCTCCTCTCTTCTTCTCTCCTCTCTCGGCATCAACCTGCAAAGCTAACCATTCAAGTAGCTGTCTGCTCGACAGTTCCAGATCAAGCTCCCTCTCTGCTCGAGCAAGCTTTTTCCTCTGCTCAAGCAAGCTCCCTCTCTGCTCGAGCAAGCTTTTTCCTCTGCCCAAGCAGGCTTCTCCTCTGCTCAAGCAAGCCTTCTCCTCTATCCCCGCGACCCTTTTTCCTTCATCCTTAGCTTGTGAGATCGAACACCCGTTAACTGGTCGGTGTCGCTTTTCGCGCATCAACAGTTAACACGCGACCTTCAGATCTCGATCGGATAGTGAAAGCAGTGGTTACTCATGACAGACCATCAACCAGCCGAGAGTCTTTCTCCAAGTCCCAGTGATGATCCTCTTTGGGAGGCCTTAGAGCAATCCCGCAGAGAAACTGTCCAACAGTTTCAAGCCATCAACCGAACTCTAGCAGCTCTCACGCAGCAATTGGCCGCTCAATCTTCAGCAGCGCCAATCCCTCCAATCAATCCAGCACCAGCATCAGAGACTCCTCAAGTTTACCCACCGGCTTATCCGCCGGTCTATCCTCCTCTTTATACTCCAACTTTTCCGCAAGGACCTGCAGCTCCTTTGCGATCTCAAGATGATGAGTTTGCAGCTCGTCAAAACTTCTTCCGGGAAGCTGCCCGGGGAAGTCCAGCCAGATTTTTGAACTTTCAGGGAAGTCACCCCTCCTCTTCAGCTCCTGCCTTTGCTCCTCCCACAGCAACCTTTTACTCCTATCCTCCTGCTCCTTTTGCAACTACTGCTCATGCTCCTTACTTTCCTTATGCAGTAGAATCAGAAGAGCCATCACCGTTTACGGAGAATGTTCGGCATGAACCAACTCCAGTCAACTTCCGGGAGCCACGGTTGCCCATTTACACTGGGGAGACTGATCCTGTCAAGCATCTTCAAGCCTTTGAATCAGCCGTCGCTCTCAAGACCCTCTCAGATGCTACCAAGAGCAAGCTCCTCGTAACGACCTTTGATGGTCAAGTGAGAGACTGGTTCTATGGACTGCGACCTCAGTCAATCTCTTCCTTTATTGATTTGCGAAGGGAGTTCCTGCTCAGGTTTTCTACCTCTTCAAAGAGGAAGGGCGGTCCAGAAGCCCTCTTTGAGATCAGGCAGCAAGATAATGAGACTTGGTCTCATTATGTGGATCGATTTCAGAAAGAAATCTTGGACATTGAGATCGTTGATCAAGAAATGTACCGAGTGGCTCTCATCCACGGCCTGCGTGAAGGTCCACTAAAGTTTGAAGCTAATGTCCGAGCACCGAGGACTTATCAAGAGTTGATTGGTTTAGCCAACTCGTATATCCGCGGTGAAAAGAGCAACCCCAGCTTCGTTTCCAGGCTGGTATCCGAGAAAAATTCTTCTTCTTACAAGCAACCTCCGAGGTCTCCTCGGAAAGACTTTCCACCTCTCTCTAGGAAAGCGAGAAGATTTCAGCATCATCAACACCCCTTCCAAGGCCATGATCGTACCCAAGAGCGGCTGTTACCATTATCAACATCATCTTCGCTAACAGCCGCAGTTCATCAGCAGCAAGAAGGTGATCTGCCAGAATTTGAGCTAGATGAGGTCATGCAAGAAGTTAGCCAAATCATGAAGGATAAGGCATATCCCAAAAGGCCTTACCAGCCGGCGAATCAGAGATCAAGAAATTCAGACCCATTCTGTGAATTCCACAAAGAGAAAGGTCATTTAACTGAAGACTGCAAGGCCCTTCGGCGATTGGTTGAAAGATTGCTCATCGAGGGCAAGATCAACGACCTGGTCAAGAAAATTGATTCTTCAAAACCTTCCACCTCTAAGGGCAAGGAGGTGGCTGAAGGTCAGCTAGAGTGCATAGAGATACATGACAAGGGCCGTCTGGGGTCCATTGATTTTACAAGTGAGTGCATCGATGTCGTTGACGAAGGTCCCCTTGGAAGGCTGTTTTGAAGCAAAGAGGACACAGTTCTTGCGTCATCAGCTATGACCAATCGCAGTTCCACAAAGCCCATCACGATCGTAGCTGGTTGTCTTTACTTTACTCTTCAAACATTCTATTCTTCAGCACTTCTGAGTGTTTCATTTTTTCATTCAATAAAGCTTACGTCAGAAATCTCATACTGACACAGTTCCCTTTTGGTGATGCTTCTTCTCTATATTTTTCTCTTTGCCAAAGAGATCACTGAACCAGCGAGATATCGCCGAGTCTTGCTCAATGCCCCCTCGAGATTGTCCTCTGGCGTAAAACCACAGTGACCACATATGATGAGGAGTTTTCTCATATGTGTGTAGTGGGGGCCGTTCAACTCTCGTGCGGAGGATGACGGGGCTTTGGATCCCGGCCGATGTCTAGAGCAGTGTGAGTGCCTAGGGGAGGCCTCCTGTGATAGTTCTATCGTGCTCCGTTAGGGATACGTTACAGTTACGATGATCTTCGCGTGACAAGCAATGGCGATCAAGTGTAACCTTGTCTCTTTGATCATCTCACAACTGTGACGGCCGAACACTCTATGGTACTCTCAATCCGTGCCTCCGCAGGACTCACAACTCCGCTGATCAATCCGCAGACAAGCAATAGGCCACTTGGCGCAACTAGTCTAATTGATCAGCGATGCTTGTAACCCGAGGCAAGAGAGCAGTGCATCTGTCGATCCTTCTTAGGATTGTTTTCTTGTTTATTTGTGCCCTTCTAAAGGATGCGCGGCCAGCCCGCTTTGGTTAGGACTACACCCAGGATGACTTTGGCAAGTGATGCATAACGCCCACGGGGAACACCTGTGGCAGCATTCAAACTTTTAGTTCATCCTCGGGATGTAGCCCCTCTTCTCTCCTTTTTTATCTTCTTGCAGGTTAGCAAGTTGAATACAACCTATTCTAGAGATCTGCAATATCTCTCTTGGGTTATGATCATCCTATATACACTACCTGTATAAGCTCTTATCAGATGATGGTAAAAAAGTTCTCCTATCAGATGATAATCACACATCACTCAATGCATATGGATCTTCTGGATTGACGAACCGTGCCATCGTGAATCTGATTTTAGAGTTTCTTATCTCGCTGATCTAGGTTTTCATGTCGACATTACACCTTGATCACACAAGATGATCATCATCGCAGCTTAATCATTACTCAATCGATAGCAGAGTGCGTCAGGTATCTATTCTGTTATCCGATTATGTCTTATCACACCAACAGTTAACAGCCAACATTCGCAGATTCCGCCCAGGTACTTGTGAAGTTAGTTTTCTCTCCTATCATATCTGTTGCTTACCTCTCCTTTTGCAGAGATCAACAGATATCAGCAAGTCCCTATCAGGTACTTGCACCTTACCTCCCTACCATATCTGTTGCTTACCTCTCCTTTTGCAGAGATCAACAGATATCAGCAAGTCCCTATCAGGTACTTGCACCTTACCTTCCTATCATATTTGTTGCTTACCTCTCCTTTTGCAGAGATCAACAGATATCAGCAAGTCCCTATCAGGTACTTGCACCTTACCTTCCTATCATATTTGTTGCTTACCTCTCCTTTTGCAGAGATCAACAGATATCAGCAAGTCCCTATCAGGTACTTGCACCTTACCTCCCTACCATATCTGTTGCTTACCTCTCCTTTTGCAGAGATCAACAGATATCAGCAAGTCCCTATCAGGTACTTGCACCTTACCTCCCTACCATATCTGTTGCTTACCTCTCCTTTTGCAGAGATCAACAGATATCAGCAAGTCCCTATCAGGTACTTGCACCTTACCTTCCTATCATATTTGTTGCTTACCTCTCCTTTTGCAGAGATCAACAGATATCAGCAAGTTCCTCTCAGGTACTTGCAGCTTATTTTCTTTTTCTGCTCACTCACCCTATTTATGCAGAGACCAGTAAATACCAGCAAGTCCACTTCAGGTACTTGTAAGATTATTATCCTACTGTATTTTCTCTCATCTGTATTTTGGCAGAGTTCAATGGAAGACAGTTATTCTCTTCCCCATTTACAAAACCAGCTCAGGTACACGCAAGATGTACCTCCCTTTCGCCTGCATTAACTTTTTTCTTCACAGGCAAAGGATAGACACTGACAGATTTTTTCGAAGGGAGTCATCAGGTCTTATCCCTCCTACTCTATAATTTTTTTCTCTCTCCTAAATTCCTGCAGGGAGGATCACGATTTTCGTGGGTCTTCTACTTTTTCGAAGTTCCTTCCGAACTTAAAAAAGTGCGGGGATTATGTTAACCCCTAAATCGGCGATCCTCTCCAAGGAGCCCATTTTTTCTTCTCCTACAGGTTCCCACCAGCAAGGAGCAGGATACCCATGATGTCCGCCAAGTTCGCGCAAGTCGGACTGTCGAGCCCAAAAAAAGGATGGATGCTCCGCCAGCCGCACGCCAGGAGCGACCTCCGCTCGCCTCCGCGGGCCGCCCGCTAGGGGGCGGCCTGGCCTAGCCGGGCGGACTCCACCCGGAGTCCGCCCAGGCCGCCCGCCAGGGGGCGGCCTGGCCAGCCGGGCGGACTCCACCCGGAGTCCGCCCAGGCCGCCCGCTAGGGGCGGCCTGGCCCAGCCGGGCGGACTCCACCCGGAGTCCGCCCAGGCCACCCGCCAGGGGGCGGCCTGGCCAGCCGGGCGGACTCCACCCGGAGTCCGCCCAGGCCGCCCGCTAGGGGGCGGCCTGGCCCAGCCGGGCGGACTCCACCCGGAGTCCGCCCAGGCCGCCCGCCAGGGGGCGGCCTGGCCAGCCGGGCGGACTCCACCCGGAGTCCGCCCAGGCCGCCCGCCAGGGGGCGGCCTGGCCCAGCCGGGCGGACTCCACCCGGAGTCCGCCCAGGCCGCCCGCTAGGGGGCGGCCTGGCCAGCCGGGCGGACTCCACCCGGAGTCCGCCCAGGCCGCCCGCCAGGGGGCGGCCTGGCCCAGCCGGGCGGACTCCACCCGGAGTCCGCCCAGGCCGCCCGCCACGGGGCGGCCTGGCCAACCGGGCGGACTCCACCCGGAGTCCGCCCAGGCCGCCCGCCAGGGGGCGGCCTGGCCAGCCGGGCGGACTCCACCCGGAGTCCGCCCAGGCCGCCCGCTAGGGGGCGGCCTGGCCCAGCCGGGCGGACTCCACCCGGAGTCCGCCCAGGCCGCCCGCTGGGGGCGGCCTGGCCCAGCTGGGCGGACTCCCCCCGGAGTCCGCCCAGGCCGCCCGCTAGGGGGCGGCATCCGCCTGCCGGGCGGACTCCCCCCGGAGTCCGCCCAGGCCGCCCGCTAGGGGGCGGCCTCCGCTCCGGCAAGGGAGGACTCCTCCTGGAGTCCCCCCAATTAGCTCGGAGTTGTCTGCTCCAGATCCGCCTGCTTGCTCCTCAGGTCGCGCAGCTTGCCTGCCCTCTCCTAGCCGCCAACAGGAAGACTGCCCCAGCAGAGGAAGGTCCAGTCCGCGGAGTCCGCCGAGGTCGTCGACCTCATCTTCTCAGTCCGCCGAGGTCGCCGAGGTCGTCAAGGATGACGTCACTGGGCCCCGCTTCAAGAAGTTTCTCCCCGAGCCTATAAATACCCCCAAGACCTCTCATTCTGGATGGGCGGGAGGAGAACTGCAACCTTGATCAAAGGCTGCGGACTCAGTTTTCTCAGTCCGTCAGGGTTGATCAAGCAAGGTCTGCGGACTCAAATTTCCAGTCCGCCCAGGTCATCAAGGGCTGTGGACTTAGCTTTTTCTGCTCTCAGCAGCTTGCGCAGCCTCCGCAGCCTCCGATTTCCAGGTCTCCCAGGTCGTCAGGGACTGGACGCTTAGTTTTTCTGCCATCAGCAGGCAGCTTCAGCAGCCTCTGCAGCCTCAGTTTTCCAGCTCTCTGCAGCCTCTTTTACTCAGTTTCTGGCATCTCCTTCCTCAACCGCCAGCTTCCCCATTGTACCCTTTACTGCTTTTTCATGTAATGATGCAATAGCAAGTTGTAACTCTTCTTGAATAAAGGAAAAGCCTGTCGCAAGAGTGGCATTCAAGCCGCGACGGGCGAAGTCTGCTGTTGCCGCTGCTAGCGGCCTCCTCTCTTCTTCTCTCCTCTCTCGGCATCAACCTGCAAAGCTAACCATTCAAGTAGCTGTCTGCTCGACAGTTCCAGATCAAGCTCCCTCTCTGCTCGAGCAAGCTTTTTCCTCTGCTCAAGCAAGCTCCCTCTCTGCTCGAGCAAGCTTTTTCCTCTGCCCAAGCAGGCTTCTCCTCTGCTCAAGCAAGCCTTCTCCTCTATCCCCGCGACCCTTTTTCCTTCATCCTTAGCTTGTGAGATCGAACACCCGTTAACTGGTCGGTGTCGCTTTTCGCGCATCAACACAGCAAGTACTTTCCCAAGCCCTACAGTTACTTTAAAAGGCAGAAGGAGAAGAAATATGAAGATAAAGCAAAGGCTGCCAAGAAACAAAGCAGGGGCATTGTGATTAAGGAACCTGAAACATAGAAATATTCTTAGTTTTCCATAAGGGTTGTAGGAGAGTGATAATTTTGTTTTATGCACACTGTCCATTCATGATTTATTTCTTTAATGAAAATCATATTTTTGTGTCTGTATAAATTGTTGCTCTTTTCATCTGTGATGTTTATCTGCTGAATTAAGAAGTGTATATCATTGAATAGGATTCTAACTTCTTCAAATAGGGGGAGATTATTGGGTCCATTGATCATAATGTCCTAGATTTGAGAAGGCTCACAAGTCAATGGTATGCACATGAATGTATTTATTGCATGCTCTAAGTTCAATGTATGCAGGTTATTCTCTGTTGAACTGATTTGATAAGTAGTTTGAGTCACAAAGACAGATGGACTCATGACATGATGCTGGCAAAGCAGAAATCTGGCTAAGTCCAGAAGCGTTGAGTGAAGGCATTTCACTCAATGCCAAGAGACTAAAAGTGTCGAGTGATGCTCAGGCAGTCAAAGCCTATGTATTGCCAAAGCAGAAATCTGGTTAAGTCCAGAAGTGTTGAGTGAAGGCAGTTCACTCAATGCTTAGAACCAAAAGAGTCGATAGAGCTACATGCAGTCAGAGCCACAGTGTTGCTGTCAAGAAATTTGTCTAATGACAAGAACGTTGAGTGAAGGTAGTTCACTCAACGCCAACTCAACAGATAATTCAAATGAGTACAGAAGCGTTGAGTGAAGAAAGTCCACTCAATGCCTCATCAAGAAGCCAGGCAAAGGCAAAAAGCATTGAGTGAAGAAGATGCTCTCAACGCCTTCATTCAGAAGAAATCGAACCAAGTCCAGATGCGTCGAGTGATGAAGGCTCAATCGATGCCTAAGATGTTAGACTATAAATGTCTATATGCAATGAGTGATTAAGGCTCACTCAACACAATCAATGCCTCAAGTCGCAGAATTCTACTAAGTACTTTTGCATTGAATGACAAAGCTTCACTCAATGCCTGAGAAGTCTGTCTGGATTTTTCTAAGTCCAGAAGTGTTGAGTCATGCTAACGTCGGCAGAAATTCAAAATCATGGATTTTGGCTTGCTAAAAGACAAAAGGCGTCGCTTTCCTTTAGTACATCAGTTATGCAAAAAAGAAAGTGTGGCAGTTACCAAACCTAGTGGTCCATACTGCACATAAAGCCGTTGGACAACGAAATACAAAAGTAGAGTTCCGAGGAAGAAAGAAATTAAATTTTGAAAATAAGAACTTCATCTTCTTCCTCTCGACTAAGTTGCAGAGCTTGAAGAAAATACACTTACTGTTGGTCTGAGAAGCTTGGACAGTTAGCTGTTGATAGTCACCTCTTCAACAACAAGTTCAAAAGTTCACTCTCTAAGATAGAAGGAGGAGCAGAGCAAGCCTAAGCTGTTGTTCATCTTTAAGGCCACTACATTCAGCTCTTCTACTCACAAGGCTTGAAGAAATAGTGCTCTGCAGGTTACTTCACAGCACAAGCAAAATAACATTTAAGATCCATTCTTGGTGTTGTGAAGAGGATAGGACTGAGTCTTCTCATTTTAGGAAGAGGCGGACTCAGAGATCGTGTAACATCCCTCAAACAACTAGACCCCTAGGTTTTGTTATGTCATGACTAGGTCATGACAAAACTATAAGAAGCTCAAGGGTCAGGTGAACAAGGGCCAAGGTGAAGATCACCTTGGTCTTCCCATTGCACAACCTCACCACCAGACTTAGGGTTTTGACTTTAAGGCTCCAACTTGACCCTATGACCGTACCACAATACCCTTAACCCCCTTGGGAGGTCCATAGGGTCACTAAGGACCAATTAGTGGGCAGTTAAAGTAGCCAAGTTGGCCTAAGACCACCCTAACCCTAAGTGGGTCAAGCTAGCCTACTAAGGGTCAGTTGACCCTTCCTTAGCCAAGTGGACCCAACCCATGCCCTCCTAACCCTAAAGTGAGGTCAATGGGTCACCAAGGACTCATTGGGGTCAACCCAAGAGGTTAAGTTGACCCAAGTCAACTCTAGCCCCAAAGTGGTCAAAGTGCCCTTACTAAGGGTTAAGTGACCTCCAAACTGCCAAGTCAACCCTACCCAACTCTACCTAGACCCTAGGGGAGGCCAATGGGTCACCAATGACTCATTGGGGTCAACCCAAATGGTCATGTTGACCAAGGTCAACCCTAGTCTAGGTTTAGGTCAAACTAGCCCAAATGGGCAAACCCAAGCTCAAGCCCTTTTCCAATTGGGCTAACCACCTCCTAATTATATGATAGTATGAATTAGTGGGCTGCTAATAGGCTAAAGAGATGAGCAATTTCGGCCTTGATGACTAGGGGAGAGAAAAAAAAACTCCATTTTTCTCTTTAATGGAGGAGAGAGAAAATAAAGGGAAGGGCCATTCATGGCTAAGAAGGCCAAGAGCCCTCTCCTCTTGCTGGAATCATCTCCCCTAGTCAGTTAAGGGAAGACCAATGGTTTTCCCGGCCATGTCAGTGGCTAGGGGAGGAGAACCACCATGGTCGAAATTTCACTTTCAATGACCATTAATGGCCATTGATGCTTGGCCTCTCCCCTCCCCCCATTTCACTCTTTTAAAAGCATCACTAGACTCAAAGGAGTCGTTTACAACCCTTACCTGAAGGAGTCGAGGCACTTGATAGTGCTATTGCAGAACTCCGGCGACTCCTCCACCGTAAATGGCAACCTGACGATCAACACGCCTCCAAGCCTCCAATAAGGTCCTCCCCTTCTCCGTTCTTTGTGGGCAGATCATAGGAATCGTTTAGGATGGGAATCGGGCTCAATTGAGCCCGATCGGGTGAAGAGTTTTCCCGATTTTTCCATGAAAAATCAACGTTACGGGCTCACTGGAGACAGCCCCTCCGGCGGCCGTGCCGCCGCTAATCGACAGCCACCACCTCAACGGAGGTGGTGGAGGTGGTTTCCGACCAGAGAGGTGGCCGGGTGGCCGACAGCGGCGGCTTGAAGTCGGCCCAAGAAGAGGGAATCGGGACCGTCGGCTGGAGGTTGAAGACGATCCAGGCTCCATTGGATCATGCGTCAAGATTCGTGCAAGATCAAATGATTTATATTATTTACTGATTTTCTGCCTCCTATTATCAGTCATTTTAGATTACTTATTCAAAATACCTAGAGGCTTCTAGTGAAATAATGGTAAACACCAAAGTTGTATCCCTTGTAGTCAACTTTAATTTAAAATTTGTTTCAACCCATTTGGGTAAGTGGTATGACCACAACACCCATTATGATGGGGTCTATACATAGGCTTGATTAGATCTTGGTTTTAGTGTTCCCACCAATCCAGCCATCCAAATGACCTGAAATTTGTACCGGGGGTCACTCTCACCTATACCAACAACATATCCAAAAATGATAGTTTTTAGAAATTGTTTTCCTATAGTTTTTATAATAATTTAATAAATCATGACTAAATTAATTATGGGACCTAATGACCTCTAAATGCTCCAACATTTTGGTGAGAGGTTCTTGGGGTCCATATAGGCCTCTGTACAAATTTTCATCCTATTTGGTGAAAATTTGGCTTGGATTTTAGTAAACCCTAGCCTTGCCCTAAGAGGGGTATTTAGGTCATTAATGCCCTTGTGGGTTTAGGTGCCCAAATCACCTCAACAGAGGTTGAAATTTGGGTCACTAACTTGATAGCAAATTAAACACCCTCATATGGATTAT
This sequence comes from Platanthera zijinensis, assembly GCA_039513925.1. NCBI lineage: Eukaryota > Viridiplantae > Streptophyta > Magnoliopsida > Asparagales > Orchidaceae > Platanthera > Platanthera zijinensis. The sequence continues at coordinate 24,400,901 of CM077084.1, read as the reverse complement.
GGGGTGGATTAGGGTGGATTTGCCCTAGTACCCTAGTTCTAACCCTAAGGTTGACTTTGGGGGCTTGTGAAGGATATAGGCGGTTATGTTCTTGGATGGACTTGGGGATTAGTCCATGAGGTCCTAGGGTGGTGAAATGCCCTAGGAAGGGATATGGTGGTATTTAGACACATGCACCCCACATAAACCACTTAATAAGTAGTTAGGACTTTAAACCCTAGAAATTATCTTATGGGTCAAATGACCTTGAATTTTGGTGATATTTTGGTATGGATAATTTCATAGTATTATTAACCTCTGGTATTTATCTTAGGGTGTTTAGAGCTCAATAGATCATCCTTATAGTAGTAGCTTCCATATTGCCCTTTTGATGTTAATGATGAAAATATGATGAATATGTGGTAGAATGGTGAATAGATAATAAAATGACATTAGGTTGCACTGGCAGTTTATTTGGAGTGGTTGAAGCTTTATTTATAGTACTTCCTTTGCAAAGTAAATTAGTGCACCTTACCTGAATAAATAGGAAATAACTATTATAGCTTGCTGGAAAATTGTGATACTTAGTCAAGGAACATATTAGGGCATATAGAAGCATGGAAAAATTGTTAAATATTATTTAATTGAGATTACATGGGTGTGTCTTCATAAAGTGCCTTATGATGGTTTTCCTTAGGATAATCTTTTACCTAGTATAGTGACTTTGAAATTTCATGAAACTTAGGAAGTGAAGTTTTATGATCATAATGTAGCTCTGTTAATTTTTGAGGAATTTTTTGACTAGTATTTTTGGTACTTCCTTCAATACCCCTATTTATATGAATTATTTTGGATTAAATATTAAGAGGTTAAATGTTTTATGATATTTAGTATTCACTGATATCTTGTTATCCTATAGTGTTCATAATTTTTGTATGATCATACCCTAAGTAAATCTAGTACTTCATGTTCAAATCACCTATTGATTAATTTTGGGAAAAATTAATTAAATATCAAATTTAATTAGAAAATTATAAATTTCTGGATTTAGGCTAATGATGTCATGATAGACCCTCATTAATTATCTTAAGGCTTTTAGATGAAAATTTGGAGTACCTCCTATCATGTACATCATATAGCTTAGGATGGTCCGCACATAGTAAAACTGCAAAATGAACTTAGAGAGTTGGGATATTAGGCTATTGGTTGAGGTCAGGTACTAAGGAGTTCATCATTGGAAATAATGATGGGTTGACTAGTGTAGGTGGTGCTTGGGATTGGGGAAAGATCATCTTTCCCGCGGAGAAGAAGGGTCAAATACACTAGGGTTAGATCTAATGTAACATTAAAAGAGATCAGGGATTGGGTATTAACCAATAATAGTAAGTGCCTTGCGAAAGAGAGCTTTGGGCTTCAGCCCATCGTTGTTCCTAGTGCCCTCAAGAGCCCTTCACGGGGAATGCCTTGGGCAGTCCAGGGTTAACTTAAACCGTAAGAATAAGTAATGATATGAGTAATTAATATAACTGGGATTACACTTACACTCACAATTCCCGGTATCATGGGAGTTAGGTTGGGTCTCACGAGCGGTAGGCTTGGTTGTTTTAGTGGTGGGCAGGTTAGCCCGGCGAGCCTATGGCTTGGTAGGATAATATATTACTATTGCATGCGCATAAGATAAAGGTGGTGGGTCTTCAGTATCGGACTATCGTTCACACCGACGTCGATACGCTGACTCGACGGGTGTCGTTTACACTTAGCCAAAGGAAGTCTGGTGGATATGGCCAGCATTAGTACGTAATGACTCTGGGTTGTGTCCTTCTAGAGGCGTACATAAGGGATAGGCCTAGTAGTGTGGATACCCATCTAGGAGTGGGGGGCCCAACCCACTGTCTCCGTTTGCCACTACGGAGGTTCCTAGGAGTGAAGCTAGCTGCCCAAAATGGGGGAACTAAAGGTCTGTGCGCATAGAGTCGTGTGCGTGATTTGCACTTGCATGAATCATTGCATAACATATCACTACACTCATACTTGCATTCAACCTACACCCCGACGTATAAATCGGTATGAGACTTTTTATACGATGGGAGCCTTGCAGAAGACCCCTTAACTTATAAGTTTGTATGGGCATTCATATAAGTTAAGGTTACTTATTTCTTAGTATGTTATTTCCTACATATGTTGTTATACTCTACTTGTTTACCTTACTGCTCGATATTATAGAACTGCTAGCCTGTACCTTTCTTCCTTAGCTGTATATACATTATAAATAACTGCTAGAATAGTTCCACCGTCACATGCTTTGTTTATTCTCCACATTCATAGATTCCCTTTCCTCCTCCCCGCTCGGTGCCTAGGAGACATGGGGGAGGGGGAGGGGATGATAGGACTTAGTATTTTTGACTAACGGTTTTTGGACCACAACACTCCAGGGGTTCCGGATGGGAGACAGGGAGCAGCAGCATGGGATACAACACCAACGGAGTACAGTGCACATGAAGGTGGGTCTGTCTAGCACAGGAGCACTGATTATTGGTTCCGTGAGTGTTTAGTTTACATAGCTTCCGCAAGAGGTTGTAGTGAGGATTGATGTACCAGGCTTGAGCCCGTTTATATTTCATTGTACTGTTCTATTTCTGTACTTCTTTTATTATGTGGACTTGATATGATTTCTCATATTTTATATTATATGTGATTGTGAACTTAGTTTTATAAGAACTGGTTTTAGATTCTTTCTCTTTGGTGATTGTAAAAGGCCGGCAGGATCGGTGTTTTGTAGTGGCGACCTTCCCGAGTGTCGGTGTCACCACAAAACGACGATTCTGGGCATAAGACCCCAGGGTTTTAAAAGAAAAAAATGGGGTCTTACAAACTAGTATCAGAGCGAAACATCGATCCAAGAGAAGTTGTCCACAAAAACCCTAGGCCACCCCGCGCGAGCTTAGTTTGCAGACAAACTAGCAGCGGAGGCAGTGGTGGGCCCATAAGGGAAATCACATGTAAAAGTCCACTTTATCTCTTCCATTCATTCCATCTGTACGCTATCTAATAATTCAAAATCTTCCTTGTAGTATGCGATGAACCCTACCCCACAATAGGTGACACCTCAGGCACAGAATATGGTTCCACCCTGCAGGCTCCTGCTCCATTCCACTAGATGGATATGGGACAAACACTTACGACCATTCTTGAGGCCTTCAGGGCTCAGCAGGCCCTGACTCTACAGCCAAATCCTGTGGCCAACTTGATGAGTGCCTTCCGGGGGCTTTCTCCTCCATCCTACCTAGGGACGGAGTCAGCTGTCCGCACAGAGGAGTGGTTGGACATCATCTATGAGATGCTTGTGGGGATTCGATGCCCGACAGAGGAGGCGGTTGCTTTGACAGTTTCCTTCCTAGAGTCACATGGCAAGAGGTGGTGGAAGTCACAGCTGGACACCACCTTTGCTGGAGTGGATTGCGCAGACATCTCCTGGGAGAAGTTTAGAGCAGCTTTACTGGGATATTTTGTACCTCAGTCAGTGAGGGAAGAGTTGGAGGATAGGTTACTGCAGTTAAGGAAGGGCAACAGGACCGTGTTAGAGTACTACCAGGATTTTACTCACCTAGCCCGCTATGCAGATTCGCATCAGTTATATGACGCGGGCTACACAAAGAGATTCTATAAGGGTCTTCATGACGACATGAGACAGGCCCTCCTCTTCGTCTCCGAGGGGAGCTTGGCCAGGATTTTGAAGATGGCCAAGAAGAGAGAGGCAGATCAGCTTACAGTCCGGAGCCGGAAGAGACTGGCTAACAACGCAGGGATTGATGGTAGGAGGGACCAGCCCAGAGGGCATGTCATCGGAGAAAGGAGGAATGAGGATCAAACCCCGCCGGGAGGATAGGCAGGAATAGAGGGACTCGGTGGTATTGGCTCATCAGCCTTTACAGATACATGAGATGCCAAGGACAGGGGAAAGAAAACATGTATGTTTTCGGTGCAACCAGCCGGGGCACTTCAAGAGGAACTGCCCCATGAGGGAAGCACCCCTACCAGCACTTCAGGATGCCCCACCTGCACGGTAGTTTGGTGGTCGAGGACGCGACCGAGGATGTGGATTTCAGGGCGGAGAATGCAGACAGGATAGAGGGCAAGTTTATGCCTTGGACCTGGCTCAGTCCCGGAACCCGGAGCAGGTGATAGCAGGTATGCCAGTGATTTTAAGTTCTTTTCTTTCCTAAAAGCTAGACTCATGGATATAGAATTGTTAGAAATAGGAAAGAAACCCATAACTAGATTTCTAAGACATTTAACCACCTCAGGCATAGTCTTCATCAGCGGCAAGCCCGCTCATACACTGTTCGATATGAATGCTTCGCACTCGCTCGTGTCTGAAGCCTTCGTGGAAGGACTAGAAGGCGTGGAATGATTCACAAGCTTGGAGATGAGGGTACGTCTACCCGATGGATTAGAGCTATTGACCTCTGCCCATTACAACATAGAGTCAAAAATCAGCGGAAAGGCATTTGAAGTACCAGCGACGATCCTAAGGATGTCATACTTCTGTAAGATCCTCCCCCTTACCAAGGGAGCCCTGATCTTATGCCCAGAACCGCCGCCTTACGGTGACACTAACTCACGGGTTAGTCGACACCGCAAGACGCCGATCCTGCCGGCTAGTACGATCATAACCTGTTCGGCCAATATGAGAAACAGAAGTAAAGTGTATAGTAAACAAAACTACATAAGTCCACAGCCACAGAGTACATATCATATAAAAGAAATGATGAGTACATAAATATAGTCCACAATGAGTACAACAAAAGAGAGAAATAAGGGCCTACGCCCCATACATTATATCAATGAATCTCTCATCACAAAGCAAGGAGCAGAAGTCTAAACTATCACGGACATCTCGTCCCTCCTGAGGACGCGCTGTAGTAGTAGTCGGTACCTGCTCCTCAAGTCCTGCCTCCTCATCCCGCTGGACGTGCTGGTCTATCTCCTCGAACTCCTAAAAAAAGGGGGGGGGTCAACGTATGTTAGTCAAAAGACTAAGTCGTATCCTCAACACCTCCTCCTGCAACTCCTAGGCACCGCGCGGGAGGACGAAGCGGAGGACAAACAAGGGGTGACAAAGGCGGAGCAGGTGACAGGAAACTAAGTAGAATATGTAACCAAGTAAGTAATGAAAGTTAACCTTCACTTATGCGAGTACGCATAAGCAAGGGGTCTTCTGCAGGGCTCCCATTGTATAAAATGTCCCATACCATTTTATACAATGGGGTGTCAGGTGTCACAAGCAAATATATATATAAAAGGAAAGTAACCTCAACCTATAAACTTGCCCACTCAAGCTTATAGGCTAAGGGATCATATAACAGGTCCTAATGTATAAGCGTCCCATACCACTTATACATTAGGTGTCATAGGTTGTTATGAAGGTTAATGATATGCATCTATATGGTGGGTATGATATGAACATGCAGTGCAACACACACACACGACTCCGTGATCACAGACCTTTAGTTCCCACTTTTCGAGAGCTAGCATCACTCTCAGGTACTACCGTTGTGGCTACGGCAGCAGCGGAGCGGGCGTCTCCGCCTTCTAGGCGGGTATACACACTATCAGGCCTAGACCTCTCTTGTACGCCTCTGTACACCGCCAGTGCACTCTAGAGTCTCTGCGTACCACTTTGCTGACGACCCGTCAGTCTTGTTGGGCCGGGTGCGCGTTATTAGGAAATGTCCTCCAGACTCCAGTATAAACACCCTACTGGTCCTTCTAACCCTCGCACCCCCCTGGTCCACCGTACTGCCGCCGGTGTGACGACTGGCCAGTACCGCATGGCCCGCCACTAGTATATGCACATGCAAGTATAGTATATTGAGCCTCCAGCTCGAAGGACTAACCAGTCCCAACTCTCTCCAACCCGTCACGGGTGAGTATGTGCTATAGAACCTCCAACCCTGCCCGAGTGAGTGTATATAAGCCAATCTCTTTCCTCCAACTCTGCACGGGTGAGCAAGTAGTCAAAAGACTCCCGCCGGCCCCCGCTCAAGTGGTTACCCAAAGACTTGCACTTTTACTCTCGTCACTAAAACCACACTAACCACCAGGGTTATAATTCCTATCATATTCCCTAGCTCAATTGTCGATCTATCCCCTGGTGGGCCTTATGGTACAATCTACTTTTACTATGCGCAGCCCATGACCTAATACCACCCTGAAATCGAACTTCTAAATCCTTGGTCCAACTGACCCCAAATATTTATCCTAGGGTGGTATGGACTAATGAAATGAATGTGTTGATTTTCATAATTTTCCTAGGTCATTAAGGCTTCTAATTAAATCATTTAAATTATTCCCTAGGTCATTTTACACATGAAGTGGTATCATTTAGAATCTTCTGACCTAAGGGAATTTTCTTGAGATGCATATGAGTAAAATATTACTGTCCACAAGATTTCATAATTTTCCTTTTTCTATTTATATTTATCCCATAATTAATAGAAATTCTACCTATTTATCATTTTCCAAATGAAGCACAAGAAATATATACACCAAAATTCCAGGAAAATTACTGAGCATTTATATCACTACTTTATGACTAATGGCAGAGTTTCATTAACTTCTACAGTGTAATGGTCTATCAAAATCCATTCTTAATTATTTACCAAAATGCCATTATGCTAATTAATAATTAACAGTGTATCCAAAAATTCTGATATAATTCTACAAGACTAACATAACAATTATGCAACTCTAGAATTATTTCTACAATTTTCCAACATGTAATTATACCAATTCATGAACAATTACAAAAAGGGTAAAATAGTCATTTCAATGAATTTTGCTCTAACAGTTGTCAAACAGAGATATAGAATTTTCTTAAGTCAAATAAAAGCCTCATTTTTGACTTGACAGGTTTGGTGGACCCTTCCTTGATCAAAACCTATTTTTACAATTTATTTTCCAAAACGGCCTTTATTTTGAAAATACCAAATAATGGGATTTTTGATCCCAAAAATCCCATAATTAATTCTAGGGGTGAACTTTACCCTAATTAATCACTGGAATAAATTTCATGATGTGTGGATGCCTCAACTAGGCTAAATACACAAAATATCATTTCTTGCTAAATGCACCCCAAGGCTATAATTAGCCAACACATGCAAGTGGGTTAACCCAACATGCAGTGGTCCAATTGTTCTGAAATTTCTACCAGACACCAATAATGTCCCTAAGGACATGCCACCAAAATTTGGGGCCATTTTGGTTCATATAATTACATTTATACCCTTAATTTACTTTTTTATATAATGATAAAAACTATAGGAATTTTGCCTCCAAAAATTCCTAAACTTTGGCAGGGGATAGATATGCCAATATTGGACACATGACAAAAATTTCAGGCCATGTGGACATCTGGTTTGGCCTAGGCTTCATTTTTAATTTCTGTCCTAGCCTAGGAGCAGTCCTAGCAAAACAGCCCTACAGGACAGAATACTTAACCAAATTTAATGGGTAACATGTCAAATCAAAGCTAACACAGAGGTCTACAATATTTATGTTGGGCAAAAGTTCATCAGGTGGCTGTAAGAGCCTTATTATCATCATGCAAGGTGACTGCTAAAAGGTTACAAAATTTAATCACTATTCATACATTTAATAGTAACAGAATTAATAATAATAACTAAAAAGGATCAATCAAGCCTGCACGAATCTTAAAGTTAATCGGACGGCGTCTGGACTTCTTCTCCATGCAAGCATGCATGGCCAACCCAACGCAGGGTGGTTTGCGGGGCGGTTCCCGGCCATCGCCGGCAGCGGAACCTCCGGCAAAGCCCTTCCCCGGCCTCACGGTGGTCGGGGCTTGAGCTGTCCGGCGGCTGGGCGGCGGATAGAGGCAGACGGCAGCGGCGCAACCGAGCCGAAATGCTCCAGGACGCCATTTTTTTTCTACAGAAATCCGAGCTTTTGATTCCTAATGTCGAGCTCGTTTGAGCTCGACCTCTAGCCTAGTGGATCTAGGATACTAGTACATTTGGAGGAGAAGGGATACGGACATCGGTGGCGGTTGTGGTTGAGGGTGGCGGCGGGTTCCCATGGAATGAAGATTCCGGCGAGCTCCTCCTCGGTTAGCCATGGCTGCAGCTGGTTCTCTCTTTCTCTCTCTCTCTCTGGGGTAGGGACGAAGTGGGAATGAGGGGATGGGCTCGGTTTGAGCTGAGATAAGAGTGGGGGGGGGGGGCGACCTCACCAAGGTATGGGCGACTCCACCAAGGTTGGGCTCGGGTTGGTTGTTTGGGCCGGCTGGGTGTTTGGGAGTGGGCCCCACTACTCCAGCTGGGTTAAATAGTCCCTAGTGGGTCGGGTTCCATGGGTAGGAGCTGAATTGGGTGAGTGGAGAGAAGGGGTTGGCTCACATAAATGAGATAGGTTAGAGGGGGTTCGGTTTTGGGCTTGGGCTTGACCCAATGCTGCATGGTGGGTCCCCACACCTTCTAATACACCTATATGGTCAGCCAACCAATTATGAGTTGATGGGATGAGCCCAAGTGGCCCAAACCAATTTCTTAACACTTTCTCTCTCCTATTTATCACATTTTCTCTCTCCTAGGTAATTTCCAAAGTTACTATTGCATGCCCCTATTTTTCTCTTCCATAGGGGGTATAGGGTTACTTTAGACCCACCTAGTGATTTTGGGTTGGTTTGGGTGGACCCAACCCAGTGAATTGGCCTAGGGCACCATTTTCACTAATTAGGTCAAAATGTTGACTTGACTCATCATGGGTCAACTAGTTGACCCCATGGCCTACCTTAGGGTCCACTTAGATTGTATTTAGGGTTAGGGCAATGTGATGGGGTCATGGTGTGGCTAGGGTTTGTATTTAGCCCAGTTTGACCTAGGTTGACTTGGGCCCCATAGTGGGCCCCACATGGTCTAAATCCTCCTCCTAGGGTCAAACCTAGCTAAACCCTAGCATCCACCACATGCCTAACCCAAATCTAAGTTATTTGAAATTTGGGATGTTACAACTTCGACCTGATCCTGGGCATGAAATGGTTGCATTGGAACCATGCCCAGATCGATTACCTGTCGAGGAGGATTACCTTGAGGCACGGTGTTGGTACCCTAGTTTGATTTGAGTTTAGTCCTCTCCTTTGTGCCCCTTGACCCAAGAAATATCTATGGTCAATGGTTAGAAGTCTAGCTGTAGAGTCCTCGCTTTTCCAAATTGAGAATTTGGTTAAGTAGGTTTTTCGTTCGACTATAGTCGAACGCCGTTCGACTATCGTCTATCGGCTGATCGACGATCGTCTATCAGTTGGTCGACGCTTTGTCTGCGTTGATAGTTCGACTATCTGTTGATAGGTCGACTATCTGTTCTGCGCTGATAGTTCGACTATCTGTTGATAGGTCGACTATCTGTTCTGCGCTGATAGTTCGACTATCTGTTGATAGGTCGACTATCTGTTCTGCGCTAATAGTTCGACTATCTGTTGATAGGTCGACTATCTGTTCTGCGTTGATAGGTCGACTATCTGTTGATAGGTCGACTATCTGTTCTGCGTTGATAGGTCGACTATCTGTTGATAGGTCGACTATCTGTTTTCTGAGGTAGGTCGACTATCTGCTTGATAGGTCGACTATCTCTGTGCGCTTGATAGTTCGACTATCTGTCCTGATAGATCGACTATCTGATAGTTCGACTATCTGTTCTGATAGGTCGACTATCTGCCGGGGTAGTTCGACTATCTTCTTCGATAGGTCGACTATCTGGATCGTTCGACTATCTGCCCGATAGATCGACGATCTCCGTGCGTCGGTCGACGATCTCCGAAGGTCGTTCGACGCTTTCTGCCTGCCTTTATATTTTGTATTTATTTATTATATTTAATTAATTAATACATTTTCTGGCACACTATTTCAAGCTGTATGATAAAATAACCAGGCATTATTTGCTCTATTCTTTTTGCCTGAGTTCAAATCTTTTAAGATAAAGTTGTTTGTCTTATTAGCTGTCTCTTTAAATTACTTTATCTGCTGACAGCCCTTTATAGCCGTTGGACTGAAAAGTCTTCTTTTTGCTATAAAGAGATTATTTCTGATGTGACTTTATTTAGTCCTTCTGATTATTTGATTTAAGCCTGCAGCTTCTTAGAAAGAGGTTTATTCCTTTTTATAGAATGTTTTGCTGCAGAGATATTTCTGTCTTCTTGATATTTACAGCCCAGGTCTCAAGGCTCAAAAGAAGACAAATAATTCAAATGGAAGAGAGCCGTTGCTTGCTGATGATTATATAAAGAACCCTTTGCAGAAGGATTCAAGCTAGTTAATAGAAGCTAATAGCTAACCAGTTGTTCATTCAAGCTTTCAAGCCTTCAAGCTTTCTGCTCTCAGTAAACTCCATCTAACTGAGAAGTGTTAAGATCCTCATCTCTTCTTCAACCTGAGTTCTCCTGCTTTCAGGAAGTTCAAACTCAGAGATCCTTTGAAGAAGAAGAAGAAGAAGAATAGCTGCTTGAAGAGATTTCTTTTTGTTATTTATTTTCTTCCTGTAGCTTTTCCTTCAGAACTTTCTGAAGAGTTTTCTGCACTGAAGCAAGACTTCACCTGGACATCTTTGAGCCAGGGGGAGCCTTGATTCTTTAGAGCATTCTAGCTCAGTGCAAGTTTTTGTGCTTCTCTAATCTATTGTAAAATAGAGAAGACATCTTAACCTTCTTCCCCCTCCTGTACAGGGTTATTACTCCCTTCAAAAGTATCCCTTGGTGGCAGGGCACCTGATCAAAAACCTGTGCTTGGTTTTTAGACACCTGATCAAAAGTCTAAAGGGTTTCTGAATCTACCTGAAGCAGATTCTGTTGGTGGCAGGGCACCTGATCAAAAACCTGAGTGGATTCCTACCGTGTGGGTAGAAGAGTGGACGTACCCAAGTTGTTTGGGGAACCACTATAAATTTCCTTGTGTCGTCTGGATTCCATTGTTTAATTCCTGCATTGTGGCTATGATTAGATATAACTAGGTTGCTAGTTGCTGATTAGGTTTTTCCAAGCTTAACTGTAATTACAGTTAGCTTGTGTTTGTACACATCACTTGTGTTAGGCTTTAAGGTTAAATCAATATCTATAATCTTTTCATTCCGCACTTCACTCCAAGGGAGTTGGGTAGACTATTAAGTTTTGTCTGTGCAAAATTTGATAACTCTATTCACCCCCCCTCTAGAGTAGTATCTATCCCTTCACTTTCAATTGGTATCAGAGGGAGGTTGACTGACTGAATAGGCTAACACCTAAGTCACAAGATCCTGATAGATACCAAGAGCTTATAGATATTCACTATCATGGCCCAGTCTAAGGATTATTCAAGCACCAGACCTCCAGCATGCAACTTAGCTAAGTTTGGCATCTGGAAGGCAAGGATCAAACTTTATATGAATTCTATTGATGAAAGTATTTTTGCTTCTATTTTGTCAGGTCCCCCAAGAGCACCTGCTGCTGCCACTGCCTCATCATCTGATATGAGTGCAGTGCCTCCTCCAGATTATAATGATGAGTACAAGAAGGCCAAAATTGCAGATGCCAAAGCAATGAACATACTGGCTCAGACTATGTCTGATGAGGTGTTCCAGAAGGTTGCTGATTGCTCTTCAGCAAAGGCCATGTGGGACACACTGAACCAGATTGTAGCTGGTTCAGCTGATGAAAGGAAGGACAGAAGGTCCAACCTGATCTCACAGTACGAGAACTTCAAGAAAACTGATGCTGAATCAGTTGAAGCTATGTACACCAGGCTCATCTCAATCATCAATGAGCTGAGGACCCTGGACAAGGACATATCATTGACAGAGGTCAATGATAAGATTCTTATGTGCTTCCCTAGCACATGAGATCTAAGAATCTGGCCCATCAAAGAAGCCAGAAGTACTAATGAGATCTCCACTGAAGCTCTCCTCGACAAGCTCAAGTCTTTTGAGCAAGTGCTGAAGACCAGAGAAGCAGAAGCTGAAGCCAAGACCCCCACTCCAACAAGAAAAGAGCAATCTCTAGCTCTTAAGGCTGCAGATGTTTCTGAAAGCAGCCAATCTAATGAGGAACTTATGGCACTGTTTGCCAAAAGGTTTCCCAAGATGGGGAGAAAGGAGTTCAGAAAGAAGTCTTCACGTTATGAAGACAAACCAAGGTATGATCGCTCTCCTGCTAAAGAAATTATATGTTATGGTTGCAGGAAGCCTGGACACATCTTGCCAGAGTGTCCAGAGGAGAAGAACAAAGAAAAGAGAAAAGATAAAGAACAGCACAGGAAGCACTCCAAGCCATCCTCCTACAAAAACAAAAAGAAGGAGAGAGGTTTCATTGCTAAAACCTGGAGTGATTCTGATGAAGAATCCTCCTCATCAAGCTCCAGTGAAGATGAGGAAGAGAAGAAGGCAAAAGAAGTTTGCCTAATGGCAATAGATGCCTGCAGCAACCACTCTGCTGCAGAGAGTTCTGATTCTGATGAAGAGATGCCTACAGAAGATGAGGTACTTTCTTCTTATGATTTTACTTCAGAAGAATTTAAGTTAGAATTTAAATCTTTATGTTTAGATTTAATTAGCTCAGAGAAGGAAATAAAAGAACTTAGAAATAGGTTAGCTGACTCAGAATCAATAGCCTCTGAAAACATTAGGTTAAAGGAAGATCTCACTACTTGTAGTGAAGAAATTAAATTTCTTAAAATAGAATTAGCTAAGTCTAAGAGATTAGAAGAATCCCTTAATGGTAGAAGCTTAAGCTGTTAGAAATTACCAGCATGACTAACACTAGGTCAGGTAATGATAAACTAGGCTTAGGAGCTTCTCCCAGTGAACCCCCAGTCCTTCTTAAAAATAACCTTTCAACTCCAGTGAACTTCATTTCAGCTAGTGGAAAGAAGAACACTGAGCAAGTAAATCTGGTTAATAAAACCCTAAATAAAGCTAAGAGAGAAAAGAGAAAGAAATTTTTTAAAGAAATGCAAAGAGCGTCGAACGCAGCTCGACGATCGGAAGCTCAATGGTCGAACGAAGGTCGACGATCTGAGCACCCATCGTCGAACGTCGATCGACGATTTCAATATGATTTTCAAAATAACAATCAATTCCATAGAAACCTAAATGAGAATAGAAACCCTAGGTTTGTTGACCCATCATCAGCATGGAGAATCCCACCTAGGAGATCTCACCCACTAGGTTATCACCCTCAGCCTGCATTCTCATATATTTCCAGTTTTTCTTATGTGAAAAACAAGGGACCCAAGGTTACCTGGGTCCACTCTGTCTAAATAATTGTCTTGCAGGTGAAGGCCTATCCAATCACTCAAAATAAGTGGTATTTGGATAGTGGATGCTCTAAGCATATGACAGGAAATAAAGATCTACTGTCAAAGTTCAAAGCTAAGCTCGACCCAAAGGTTATCTTTGGAGACTCCAGCTGTGGTCAGACAGAAGGCTATGGCAAGATCACAATTGGAGCAGTTACTTTCAAGAGAGTTGCTTATGTCAATGGACTGAAGCATAATCTGATTTCAGTCAGCCAGCTGTGTGATGCTGGCTACCAGGTTTCATTTTCTAACTCCTCTTGCAGTATTACTTTAAATAATAATATTGTTTTAGTAGGTATTAGAATAGGTAACATTTACTTAGTAGATTTCAATTCATCTCAATCTGAAATCTGCCTGTTTAATGAAGTAACCCTTAATAATAATTCCCTATGGCATAAAAGGCTTAGTCATGTAAACCTGAAAAATATATCTAGGTTATCTAAGCACAACCTTGTCAGAGGTTTACCTTCTTGCCCCTACAAGAAGGAGAGCCTATGCAAGGCTTGTCAGCTAGGCAAGCAAACCAAGAATTCTTTTAAATCTGTAAATAAAAGTGATTCTCCTAGGATCCTGTATTTATTACATTTGGACCTTTTTGGCCCAATAAATGTACAGAGTTTAGGAGGGAAGTATTACACATTAGTAATTGTAGATGACTTCTCTAGGTTCAGTTGGGTTTTCTTTTTGAGAACTAAGTCTGATAACTTCAAAGCCCTTACAGACTTTCTACTATGTGTGCAGACTGAGTACTCTACTCATGTGGCCTTGATCAGAAGTGATCATGGTACTGAGTTTGACTCTCTTCTCATGCAAGAATTCTGTGAGAGAGAAGGTATCAAACATAGCTTCTCAGCTCCTAGAACTCCCCAACAAAATGGGGTAGTTGAAAGAAAGAATAGAACACTAATTGAAGCTGCTAGCACATTGTTGGCAGATGCTAACATGCCTCTATCCTATTGGGCAGAAGCTGTTAGTACAGCCAACTATGTCTTGAATAGAAGTTTGATACACAAACTTAAGTGTAAAACTCCTTATGAGTTGCTTAAAGGAAAGAAACCAAAAATTAATTACTTTAGAGTTTTTGGCTGTATTATTTATATTCATAATAATAATAAAGAATATATTAGAAAATTTGAAACAAAAGCTTCAATGGGAATCATGCTTGGATATTCCCAAGTAAGCAAAGCTTATAGGGTTTATAACAAATCAACCTGTAAGATAGAAGAATCTGTGCATGTATCATTTGATGAGCATCAGATGTTTTTCAAGGAGAAAGAAAATTCTCCTTCCTCCAGTTCTTTGCAGGTACATGATGCCCCTCAAGAAATCCTTCAACTATCAACTCTTCAGATCACTGAATCAGATAGTGATGAAGACATTGCTGAAGCTGTTGAAGCTGTTGTTGTACCACCAACAGTAGATCAAATTCCTCTTGAGGAATTAATCCCAACTGTTGCTGAAGATCACATCCCACCTGCTGATATTGTCACACTTAGAGATCACCCCACATCTCAAGTGATTGGAGACATATCAGCTGGTGTACAAACAAGACACCAATTAAGACAGGATGTGATGCATGCTTGTTTCCTCTCACAGGTTGAGCCCCTCACCTTTAAAGATGCAGAGCTAGATCCCCACTGGATCATTGCAATGCAAGAGGAGCTCAATCAATTTGAGAGATGTAAAGTTTGGACTTTGGTTCCAAGACCTAAAGGCCAACTGATCATAGGCACCAAGTGGGTGTATAGAAACAAGTTAGATGCAAATGGAATCATAGTAAGGAATAAAGCTAGGCTTGTAGCTCAGGGCTACAGACAGGAGGAAGGTATAGACTATGACCAAACCTTTGCTCCTGTTGCAAGGCTAGAAGCAATAAGGATCTTCTTGGCCTATGCAGCCTTCATGAAGTTTAAGGTGTTCCAAATGGATGTCAAAAGTGCATTCCTGAATGGTGAGCTTAAGGAAGAGGTGTTTGTTGAACAACCACCAGGGTTTGTTTCATCAACTCAGCCTTCTCATGTTTTTAAGTTACAGAAAGCTCTTTATGGACTAAAGCAAGCTCCTAGGGCCTGGTATGAGACCTTAGCTAGTTTCCTGTTAGAGCACAACTTTACTAGGGGAGTAGTTGATAGAACCCTTTTCGTCAAGCATCACAAGGACACAATCCTGTTAGTTCAAGTGTATGTAGATGATATTATTTTTGGCTCCACTGATCCCAAACTTTGCAAAAGGTTCTCTGACCTGATGCACTCTAAGTTTGAGATGAGTAGCATGGGTGTGCTGTCTTACTTTCTTGGTCTCCAAGTTAAGCAAGATGCTGATGGTATCTTCATCTCCCAATCCAAATATGCCAAGGAATTGGTAAAGAAATTTGGGATGGCTGATGCTTCAGCAATGCCTACACCCATGTCTACTAATGTAGTTATTGATTCTGATGATCACGGCAAGCCAGTTGATCAAAAGAATTATAGGGCCATTGTTGGTTCCCTATTATATCTAACTGCAAGTAGGCCAGATATAATGTTTGCTACATGCCTTTGTGCTAGATTTCAGGTCAACCCCAAGGAATCTCATCTGATTCTTCTAAAGAGAATCCTGAGATACCTGAAAGGATGTCCAGATCTAGGACTTTGGTACCCAGCTGAGTCAGAGTTTGAATTAATTGGATATTCTGATTCTGATTATGCTGGTTGCAGAGTTGACAGGAAGAGCACCTCAGGAACTTGCCAGTTCCTGGGAGAGAGATTGGTCTCTTGGTTTTGTAAGAAGCAGGCTTCTGTCTCAACTTCAACTGCAGAGGCTGAATATATAGCTGCTGCTAGTTGTTGTTCACAGATCCTGTGGATTCAAAACCAGCTTGTGGATTATGGTTACTCACACAAGAACACCAAGATCATGTGTGATAGTACCAGTGCTATCTCAATTGCACAAAATCCAGTGCACCACTCTAGAACGAAGCACATTGAGATTAGGCACCATTTCCTGAGAGATTGTGTGGAAAAGAACAAGATCTGTCTTGAGTTTATATCCACTGAGTTTCAGAGAGGTGATATATTCACCAAGCCTTTAGATGAACAGAAGCATATGTTCTTTTTAGTTCAACTAGGCATGATCAATGGACGAGACTAAGTGTGACTTTATCTGTCTATGTTGAAATCTGTTTGAAGATAGTCGAACGACGTTCGAAGATAGTCGAACGGTTTAAGCCTATCGTCGACCTCTGGTTAATGATAGCTTATCTGTTTGAAGATCGTCGATCGACGTTCGACCATCGTCGAACAGGTCGAGCTCATCGTCGATCTCTGGATGACGATAGCCTGTTGGTTGAGAAGCCAGAAATAGTCGAACGATTGTCCGACTACTCTGCTTCTGAGCCGATCGTCGAACGACCGTTCGACCATCGGGTCAAGATCTTTTTAATAGACCGACTATATCCGGTCTGATATAAAGCCGATAGTCGACCTAGGTCAAAAGATCTTTTGCTTTATCGTCGACGGAGCGTGCCCTTTCGCATTCTGCTTTCCCGCTTGCGATTTTCTGCCGCTTCGTCCCCTTCGTCTTCTTCGTCCTTCTCGCGTTTCTCCAGCGATCCATGGCGGTCTCTCCAGCAGTTCTGGCCGTCGTCAAGTTTGATGCAGGATTTAGCGTGGATTTTGAAGCTTTCAGCAGCTGCGATGCAGGAATCGTAGAAGTTCTCCAGCTGTGCAGGGATCAAGGATTAGAAAAGTTAATGTCTGAAAGGATTAAGATCAACATTCCAGAAATCAAAGAATGGGCTTTCACGTCGTCTTCCACAGACGAATCGATGACTGGTACCATAGGCGGAGAAGAAGTTATCCTGACTCCGGCCGTCTTATCTGATGTTTTTGGATTAGTTATTGGTGACGAGGATTATGAGCAAGATGCTCAGGAATTTGGAAGAATGCTTGTTGAGCTGGGACATGCTGAGGGCATTCCCACCAAGCTGCTCAAGGTAAACTTCCCTTTCAAAATCAAGTTTCTGGCTGAGTTAGTAGGAAAAGTGCTCCTGGGTAAGCACTCTGCCCACGATAATATAACAAGGCAGCAATTCGCACTCATGTGTGCGATTGTTAATCGAAAAAGGATAGATTGGGCTGCAGTTCTGTTTGATTTAATAAGAAAAAAGAATGGCAAGAAGGAAGTCACCCTAGGAAGGGTTATCGGTATTTTCCTGAAGGAAAGATTCCCCCATCTGCTGAGTTCCACTGCAACTACAATCAACGCCAGCAAGAAGATGGATCCTCATCTGTTCTCAAAGTGGAAAAGAACGTTTGTGAAATCTGCTCCAGCAACATCTGAGGACACAAGGACTGTATCAGTCGCTCCTCACCTTGGTGAAGCTGGCTCAGCTCTTCCTTCCTCCTCCTCTGCATTGCCGTCTGCCTCAATTGAAGTACCATCAACTTCAGTTGAAGTAAGACTTTCTTCCTCTGCTGCTCCAGAAACAACTATGGTTGTTCCTCTTTCCCCTCCAGCCTCTCCTCTACCTACTCATCTGGCTAGGATATCTGCTCCTAGCTTCGATTTGTTAGGATCAGAGAGAATTCCTACTCCTCCTGCATCTCCCGTTCATTCCCCAATTCATTCCCCAATTAACTCTCCTGCTGTATCTCCAGTTCGATCCCCTGTCCACATCATTTCTCATCCCAGCATCACTACCATATCTGCTGCAGCTCCATCCACCTCTCATCCTTCATCTATTGAAATCTCTCCAGAGCTTATCTCCCACATTGTGGAGCTAATTACCCCGTCAATCAAAACCATGATTGAAGAGGCAATCGCTCCCCTTGCAGCCTCCATTGATCTTTTAACTGCCTCCATCAAATCCATTTCAAAATCTGCTGAGCCATCTTCCTCTAGGGGCCTGGTTTCAGTAGCCACTGAAATCAGGCAGGGGGAGATGTTCCATGAAGATGTCTCAGACCATCCTGCCTCTCCTCCAGCTTTAAAGGATTCAGTCATGGCTGCCCAAGCTGAAATAGAAATAGCTCCAGATGTTGTAATGACTGCTCAGGAAGAATCTGCCCCTGCTGAGAAAGAAATAGCTACAGTTTTGTCTGATAAGGAAATAGTAGATGGAATCTTGTTATCTGAGATTGCAGTTAAAGTCTGCTTAGAAGATCTTACCTCTCCTGTGATAGTTAGATTCCTGGAAGGAATTATAACTTCATATCTGAATGACTGCTGGGAGATGGTTAAGTATGAAGGTAACTCTTTCATTCGTTTTGTTGATGAGTCGATTAATTTGATAGTTTGTGAATACCTTGAAGGAATGATCTCTGTTTATTTAGCAGATCTATATTCATAATTTTACAGATGTTATTAAAGAAGATTTAGCTGCTCAAATCATAGCAGTTGTTTCTGAGGCTGACCCAAGTATTCTTGCTACTCAAGTAGACCCTGAGTTGGAATCCTTCTTAGATAATAAAGAAGATGAGTCTGAGAAAGAGGAAGTCAAAGTTGACTCTCCTGTTCTGAATTTGGAAGAAGATCAAGCAAGAGCAGCATGGGATTTAAGAGTTCAATCTTTAAAAGAGAAAGAGAAAGATTTGCAAATTGAAAAGTCAACCATCTGGGATGACTCTCCAGGGTTGGATTTAGACTCCCTTCTGGCTCTGGATGCCATGGAAGAGGAAAAAGAAAAATTTGATCTTAAGCTTAAAGAAAAGGCTGTTTTAGAAGCCTATGACCCTTATGAAAATCCTCCCTCATCTCAGTCTGATGATGATGATTCTGATATTTCTGAGAAGTCAAAGAAAAAGAAATCTGCTGCAAAGAAAAGAAAAGCTGCTCCTCCTCCACCTCCTAGCAAGGATAATGATATTCCTTATTATATTTTGAAGGGCATTGACCCTAAATCCAAGGAATTTCAGCATTGGATGTGGTTTTCGAAGAATCAGCAAAAAGAAAGAAAAAGAACTAAGAGGTATGATAGTCCTGTCTCAAGATGGACTCCCAGAGGTCCTCCTCCTCCTCCAGGTGCAGGAGCCTCTAGGAACCTTTCAGCTCATCCTACTGCCTCCTCTGGAAAATCTGCGTCTGTTCAGCCCCAGCCAAGACAAGGTTATCAAAGTTCTCAAGGCAAATCATTTTATGGTTCTCAAAGACAAATGAAGGAGACTGTGGTTCAAAGACCAACCTTTTCCCCACCTCCCTCTCCAAAGAAGAGAATTTCATCTCCAACTCCAGTACAGTCTGAGGAAATTGTATCAAAAGGTAAATAGTTTATTTTGTTTTAAAAATATATAGCAAGAACCTCTCTGCTAAGTATTCTCTAATGTCTTATCTAGATAAAATAGCTGATGCTGCTTCTCCTGAGCCCGTGTATGAAAATCCTGAGCTCGATCCTAACTTTAGGATGGCTCGCTTTCAAGAACTTGTAGGAGCAGCTCAGATAAGAAAAGCTAGAGCAGAAGGAAAAGATACAACTGGTTTTACTACCATGTCAGCTTACAGAAAGAAAGAACTTGAAAAGTTCCAGGTTAATCCTGAGATTTTTGATCCGTCAAAGTACATGGAAAAGCACCCTGAAGCTGTTGTCCCTAGGGCTACAGAACTGAAGATCATTGGTGCGCAGGACCTAAAAATGTCAAAGAAAGAATCAGATGACCCTCTAAGAAAAATTTCCTTTGTTTCTAGTTCTTCTGATCCTTTACCAGACTCTAAAGATTCTTAATAGTTTAATTAACTGCTGTGCTATATTTGTCTATCTGATTGATAATCTGCCAGTTTATTGTTATCTATTTGCTGAAATAATTTTTAGTATTCTATTGCTAGCTGTTTTAGTTTTTGAGAGACTTAACTCAAATAGGGGGAGATTGTTGGTACCCTAGTTTGATTTGAGTTTAGTCCTCTCCTTTGTGCCCCTTGACCCAAGAAATATCTATGGTCAATGGTTAGAAGTCTAGCTGTAGAGTCCTCGCTTTTCCAAATTGAGAATTTGGTTAAGTAGGTTTTTCGTTCGACTATAGTCGAACGCCGTTCGACTATCGTCTATCGGCTGATCGACGATCGTCTATCAGTTGGTCGACGCTTTGTCTGCGTTGATAGTTCGACTATCTGTTGATAGGTCGACTATCTGTTCTGCGCTGATAGTTCGACTATCTGTTGATAGGTCGACTATCTGTTCTGCGCTGATAGTTCGACTATCTGTTGATAGGTCGACTATCTGTTCTGCGCTGATAGTTCGACTATCTGTTGATAGGTCGACTATCTGTTCTGCGTTGATAGGTCGACTATCTGTTGATAGGTCGACTATCTGTTTTCTGAGGTAGGTCGACTATCTGCTTGATAGGTCGACTATCTCTGTGCGCTTGATAGTTCGACTATCTATCCTGATAGATCGACTATCTGATAGTTCGACTATCTGTTCTGATAGGTCGACTATCTGCCGGGGTAGTTCGACTATCTTCTTCGATAGGTCGACTATCTGGATCGTTCGACTATCTGCCCGATAGATCGACGATCTCCGTGCGTCGGTCGACGATCTCCGAAGGTCGTTCGATGCTTTCTGCCTGCCTTTATATTTTGTATTTATTTATTATATTTAATTAATTAATACATTTTCTGGCACACTATTTCAAGCTGTATGATAAAATAACCAGGCATTATTTGCTCTATTCTTTTTGCCTGAGTTCAAATCTTTTAAGATAAAGTTGTTTGTCTTATTAGCTGTCTCTTTAAATTACTTTATCTGCTGACAGCCCTTTATAGCCGTTGGACTGAAAAGTCTTCTTTTTGCTATAAAGAGATTATTTCTGATGTGACTTTATTTAGTCCTTCTGATTATTTGATTTAAGCCTGCAGCTTCTTAGAAAGAGGTTTATTCCTTTTTGTAGAATGTTTTGCTGCAGAGATATTTCTGTCTTCTTGATATTTACAGCCCAGGTCTCAAGGCTCAGAAGAAGACAAATAATTCAAATGGAAGAGAGCCGTTGCTTGCTGATGATTATATAAAGAACCCTTTGCAGAAGGATTCAAGCTAGTTAATAGAAGCTAATAGCTAACCAGTTGTTCATTCAAGCTTTCAAGCCTTCAAGCTTTCTGCTCTCAGCAAACTCCATCTAACTGAGAAGTGTTAAGATCCTCATCTCTTCTTCAACCTGAGTTCTCCTGCTTTCAGGAAGTTCAAACTCAGAGATCCTTTGAAGAAGAAGAAGAAGAATAGCTGCTTGAAGAGATTTCTTTTTGTTATTTATTTTCTTCCTGTAGCTTTTCCTTCAGAACTTTCTGAAGAGTTTTCTGCACTGAAGCAAGACTTCACCTGGACATCTTTGAGCCAGGGGGAGCCTTGATTCTTTAGAGCATTCTAGCTCAGTGCAAGTTTTTGTGCTTCTCTAATCTATTGTAAAATAGAGAAGACATCTTAACCTTCTTCCCCCTCCTGTACAGGGTTATTACTCCCTTCAAAAGTATCCCTTGGTGGCAGGGCACCTGATCAAAAACCTGTGCTTGGTTTTTAGACACCTGATCAAAAGTCTAAAGGGTTTCTGAATCTACCTGAAGCAGATTCTGTTGGTGGCAGGGCACCTGATCAAAAACCTGAGTGGATTCCTACCGTGTGGGTAGAAGAGTGGACGTACCCAAGTTGTTTGGGGAACCACTATAAATTTCCTTGTGTCGTCTGGATTCCATTGTTTAATTCCTGCATTGTGGCTGTGATTAGATATAACTAGGTTGCTAGTTGCTGATTAGGTTTTTCCAAGCTTAACTGTAATTACAGTTAGCTTGTGTTTGTACACATCACTTGTGTTAGGCTTTAAGGTTAAATCAATATCTATAATCTTTTCATTCCGCACTTCACTCCAAGGGAGTTGGGTAGACTATTAAGTTTTGTCTGTGCAAAATTTGATAACTCTATTCACCCCCCCTCTAGAGTAGTATCTATCCCTTCACTTTCACACGGGGACTCCTTCGTTGGCATTGAAGGTATTAGATCTACCTCCCCCCTCTTTCTATCGTCCGTACAGGCCGTCAAGGCCCACATGCAGGGAGACGAGGTCTACCAAGTGCTGTTCGAGATGGTCGAGGCCAAGGATGCAATTCTTGATATCCCGGTGGTACGAGATTTTGCTGACGTATTCCCGGAGAAGTTGTCAGGGCTACCCCCGCATTGGGAGAAGGATTTCCAGATATAGCTCTTGTCGGGGGCTAAGCCGGCATCCAGAGCTCCTTATCGGATGGCCAAGAAGGAACTGGAAGAGTTTCAGAGCTAGTTGCAGGAGCTGGTAGAAGCAATATTTGGCAGGCCGAGCTCTTCGCCTTGGGGAGCTCCAGTTTTATTCATGAAAAAAAGGACGGCACGCTCTGCTTATGCATTGACTACCGGGCTTTGAACAGGCTGACGGTCCGAAATACGTATCCTCTACCGAGGATTGATGAGCTATTTGACCAATTGGAGGGAGCTCATTGGTTCTCGAAGTTCGATCTGCGATTAGGATACTATCAGATGCGTATTCAAAAGGAGGACATTCCGAAGACAGCCTTTAGTAGCATATATGGGCTATATGAGTTCACAGTGATGCCCTTTGGACTCACGAATGCCCCATCCGGGTTCATGAGCCCGATGAACCGGGTATTCGAGGCTTACTTTGACATTTTTGTCATAGTTTTTATAGACGACATCCTCATCTACTCGAGGACGGAGGAGGAGCATGCTCGCCACCTGACACTTACCTTAAAGAAGCTCAGGGAGCACAGGTTGTTTGGAAAGTTTAGCAAATGCCAGTTCTAGCTGAATGAAGTGGCCTTTCTGGGACATATTATTAGTGGAGTAGGTTTGGCAGTGGATCCGGCGAAGGTTCAGGCAGTTCGAGATTGTCCACCGCTGAAGACAGCCATATATGTGAGGAGTTTTTTAGGACTTGACGACTATTACTGGAAGTTTGTGGAGGGATTCTGCCGGATTGCTCTCCCGCTCACATCTCTGACGAAGAAGGAGACCCCTTTCGTTTGGACGCCGTAGTGCGAGGATTCTTTCTAAGACCTGAAGGGCCGGCTCACCTCGGCTCCTATTCTTGCCCTCCCATCCGGGAAGGAAGGGTTTCAGGTGTACACCGACACGTCATCCCAGGGGATGGGTACTATTCTGATGCAGAACGGGCTTGTGATAGCCTACGCCTCCTGTCAGCTGAAGAAACATGAGCAGAACTATCTGGTGCATGACTTAGAGATGGGAGCGGTGATTTTTGCTCTAAAGATCTGGATACACTACCTCTATGGGGTTCATTGTGATATCTTCTCAGTTCACAAGAACCTGAAGTATGTGGACTCTCGGAAGGAGCTAAATATCCGACAGAGGCACTGGGTAGAGTTCTTATCAGACTATCAGTATACTATATATTACCATCCAGGCAAGGCAAATGTTGTGGCAGACGCTCTGAGCCGGAGAGCCACTACATCAGGAGCAGGCCCTCAGCTGATGGACTTAGAGTTGGTGATGATGTTGGAGGAGATGCAGATATCTTTCGTGTCCGAGGATGATCAAGATCTATATTCGGAGTACCTGAAATCTATGATTGCCACCGATGACATTCGAGATTACATCAGGGATGGGCAGAGGCTGGATGCGAGGGCAGAGCCGATATTCAGGGCCTTGGAGGAAGGAACGATAGGGGATTACTACTTGAGAGATGGACTGCTATGTTTTAGAGGCAGGGTCTATATATCAGAAGGGGCCAGATTCGGGAGGACATCATGACAGAGACACACTGCAGCAGATACTCAGTGCACCCAGGGATCACGAATATGGCAGCAGACCTGAAGAGGACGATGTATTGGTCGGGCATGAAGAAGGATATTACATACTTCATGACCCATTGTGAGGCCTGTCAGCTCGTAAAGGCGGAGTGCAAGAACCCGGCCAGGTTACTATAACCACTTCCAGTGCCGGAATGGAAGTTTGAGGACATAGCCATGGATTTTATACATGGGCTACCCCGATCTCATATGGGGAATGATTCGATTTAGGTGATCGTCGATAGACTGATGAAAGTGACTAGATTTATTCCAGTTGCAAAGGACGCTCCGGTTAGTGTTCTAGTGCGGAGGTTCGTCAAACAGTTTGTTCGTTATCATTGAGTACCCAGGACGATCGTGTAAGATTGGGATGGACGGTTTACGTCCAAGGAGAGGAGGTCGGTTCAGACTCATCTGGGTTCTCGGTTGATGTTCAGCACGGCTTTCCACCCCCAGACAGATGGGCAGACGAAACGCACCAACCAGACACTAGAGGATCTTCTACGCCTATGCATTTTTGACCGTGGAGAGCCCTGGGATAGACTGCTGCCACTGATCAAGTTCTCGTACAATAATAGCCATCAGTCCAGCATAGGCATGACCCCTTACGAAGCATTATATGTATGGAGGTGCAGGACCCCACTATCTTAGATTTAGGATGAGGATCCGAAGACACTCGACTCAGAGTTTGTGGAGGACACTGATGCTCAGGTTAGATTGATCCAGGACAGGATGTTGGAAGCCCAGAGCAGGCAGGCAAAATATTACGATGTGCGACATCGTCAGGTGGAGTTCCAGATAGGAGACTGGGTCTTCTTGAAGATACGGCCGATGCATGGAGTCTCGCGGGTTTGCGGGCAGAAGAAGCTCAGTCTGAGGTTCATGGGGCCTTACAGGATCCTGGAGCGGATCGTCCCCTTGGATTATAGACTGGAGCTACCGCCGGTGTTGGCGGGATTGCACGACATCTTCCACGTCTCTTCACTTAGGAGGGCTCTACTATGCCCTGAGCAGGTTATTTCCACTGCAGACGGCCCAGTGGCCTCAGATCGTTCAGTCAGCATGGAGCCGATCAGGATTGATGATATGGAAGTATGGGTCTTGCGAAGCAAGAAGGTTCTGCTAGATAAGGTGAAAGTGAAGGGATAGATACGATTGCGGAATTAAAGATTATAGATATTGAATAACCCTAAATGCCTAACACAAGTGTTGTGCACAAACTCAAGCTAACTGTATTTACAGTTAAGGCTTGGATCCTAATCAGCAACTAGCAATTCTAGTTAAAACTAATCACAGCCACAATGCAAATAATAAATCAAGCAACCAGACGACACAAGATATTATAGTGGTTCCCCAAACACTGGGTACGTCCACTCTTCTACCCACACGGTAGGAATCCACTATAGGTTTTTGATCAGGTGCCCTGCCACCAACAAGATCTGCTGCAGGTAGATCTACAGACCCTTTAGACTTTTGATCAGGTGTCTAAAAACCAAGCTTTACTTTTGAAGGGAGTAAACAACCCTTTACAGGAGGGGGGGGAAGAGGATTAGAATGTCTTCTCTATTTTACAAATAGATTAGAGAAGCACAAGGCCTCTTCAGAATTCAAGACAGAATACTGTCTTGAAGTTCTGAAGGAAAAGCTTGAAGAAGACTAGAGATCTGGATGGATGTTCTTCTTCAGCTTCCTTCTTCTTCTTCTTCAATATCTCTGAGTGTATCTTCCTGGAACAGGAGCACTCAGGTTGAAGAAGAGTGAAGAGATATCTTCTCAGATGGATGGATGATTGCTGAGAGCAGCTGTATCTTCTCAGTTGAATCCTGAGAGCAGCTGTTTGATTTCTTCCTTCTACTGCTGTATATTGCTGGTAGTAGAGATATGTTTTTTTTTTTGCAAAAGAACTCTTTTTAAATAGAAGCAGCAGCAACGGCTCTAATATTTGAGATGAGCTTTGTCTTCTTCTCAGATCTTGAATCTGGGCTGCAATTAACATAAAGACAAAACAAGTCTTGCATATATATATTTCTATATAAAGCATAAAGCTACTGCAGCTGCAATCTGATAAAGGATATTAGATAAAGTTACATCAGATAACTCTTTACAGCCAACGGCTATAAAGGACAGCTGCATTAAAAGTAAGACAGATAATAAGACAAAATACATTGTCAGAAAGAATTGACTTATGCATAAAGGATAGAAGCAGGTATATGCATAAGGTCAATTAAATAAACTATAATAAAATATGCTATACATACAGGAAATAAAACAAGGAATAAAACGCATATAATATTATAAATAAAAGCAGGAAAGAGATAGTCGAACGATCCTCGGAGATCGTCGACCAACCCACTGAGATCGTCGACCGACTCAGAAAGTCGAACTATCCAGGCAGATAGTCGACCGACTCAGAAAGTCGAACTATCCAGGCAGATAGTCGACCGACTCAGAAAGTCGAACTATCCAGGCAGATAGTCGACCGACTCAGAACGCGTCGAGCGAAGCTGACAGAGAACGTCGAGCTTAGCTGACAGAAAACGTCGAGCTTTAGCTCAAAGCTAAAGCGTCGACCGGAGCTCAAAGCAAGAGCGGATAGTCGAACTATCAATAGATAGTCGACCTATCACACAGCAGATGGTCGAACTATCTAGACAGATAGTCGACCAGAGCTCGACGATCTAGCAGAACGTCGAGCTGACAGAAGACAGACGATCGTCGACCGGCTGATCGACGATAGTCGATCGGTGTTCGACGATAGTCGAACCCGAAAATCCCTTAGCCAGAATTTTACTGGAAAATAGAATACTCTACAACTAGACTTTGACCATAGATAAATCTTGGGTCAAGAGACTAAAAGGAAAGACTTAACTCAAATCCAAACTAGGGTACCAACAATCTCCCCCTATTTGGGTTAAATCTTTCAAAGACTAAAAATAACAAGAATTAAATAAACTAAACTAAAACAACCTAATAGAGATCCTAGCCCAAATCAGAACCAGGGTTCCAACAATCTCCCCCTATTTGGGTGAGGATCCTATTAGCAAAATAAATAAAGCAAAGCATAAAATATGTAAATAAAAGCTTTGCTTAGCTGGCTACTTGCTGGCATTTGCAATCTCCCCCTATGTTGATGCAGTAATTGTGATTGAAGAAGGCTGAGATGACTTTGAGTTTTGATTGAGTCATCCAACAAACTCTTGTAGATAGTACCTGCAGAAAGCTATGGTAGAGATTGCTCTCTCCTTGAAAAAGGGTATGTTAGCAGCAAAAATGATATTTTGTCCAGCAAATTTAATTTGGGTTCTGTATCAAAACAAAACAGAATCAGATATCCTCCTTCCTATAGAATTTCTTTTCATTTAGACGAGATTCAAACTCAGCTGACAAATGCAACTAGAGTAGTGGACTCAATCTAAATGAAATTAGAAAAGGATCTATAAGAAATAGAGTTATCTGACAGAGAATTTCTTTATACAGAAATCCAAACAGACTATTTGAACACAATATCAATCAGATATAATCAGCTATAAGAAAATAAAATGCTTCCTAATAAATCTGTTCCAAATAATAAAAGGATTTGAAAATATTTTAAGTAATTTATCCTTTTGATAATAAAACAAATTTATGAAAAAGCAAATTGAGTTCTCAAATCTGAACTCATTAAAATATAAAGAAAACATTTCTCTGAGAAGTGTTGGTTCCTTCTCAGGTATAGTTAAAACTTGGCAGCAATTTTGAATATCTAAACTGACTGAACTAAAAACAGATTTTGATATTACCTGAACCTTTTCAGGTTTTGATTTTCCTTCTGTTAGTTCAGCTTCTGAATTGCTGCAGGAGGCATTTATGGCCATGATGCAAAATGCTTTGGCCCTTGCTTCCTCCTCTTCATCTTCAAATGATGAGTCATCATCTGAGACATCCCAGATAACATCTAGGAATGTTGATTCTCCTTCAGATGAGATGATGTGGCTTCCTTCTGATATTTCATCCAAGGGTTCAGAAGCCATTTGATGAAGGTACAACCAAATCTCCTTAGCTGATGAACATTCAGCAATCTCTTGAAAAATGTCATCAGACATTGATTCTGCAAGAATGTTCATTGCTCTGGCATCAGCTAGCCTGGCAGTTTTTGTTGTTGCCGAAGTAGGGAGACCTGTCAAAATAGACAAAAAAATTTCTTCATCTAAAGAGTTCATATATAATTTGACTCTTGTCTTCCAGATGCTGAACTCAGCTAAGTTGCAAGCTGGAGGTCTGGTGCTAAAATAATCATTGTACTGGGCCATGAAAGTGAATGTGAATATCTATAAACTTTGGTATCTATCAGGATCTTGTGACTCAGGTGTTAGCCTGTTCAGTCAGTCAACCTCCCTCTGATACCAATTGAAAGTGAAGGGATAGATACGATTGCGGAATTAAAGATTATAGATATTGAATAACCCTAAATGCCTAACACAAGTGTTGTGCACAAACTCAAGCTAACTGTATTTACAGTTAAGGCTTGGATCCTAATCAGTAACTAGCAATCCTAGTTAAAACTAATCACAGCCACAATGCAAATAATAAATCAAGCAACCAGACGACACAAGATATTATAGTGGTTCCCCAAACACTGGGTACGTCCACTCTTCTACCCACACGGTAGGAATCCACTACAGGTTTTTGATCAGGTGCCCTGCCACCAACAAGATCTGCTGCAGGTAGATCTAGAGACCCTTTAGACTTTTGATCAGGTGTCTAAAAACCAAGCTTTACCTTTGAAGGGAGTAAACAACCCTTTACAGGAGGGGGGAAGAGGATTAGAATGTCTTCTCTATTTTACAAATAGATTAGAGAAGCACAAGGCCTCTTCAGAATTCAAGACAGAATACTGTCTTGAAGTTCTGAAGGAAAAGCTTGAAGAAGACTAGAGATCTGGATGGATGTTCTTCTTCAGCTTCCTTCTTCTTCTTCTTCTTCAATATCTCTGAGTGTATCTTCCTGGAACAGGAGCACTCAGGTTGAAGAAGAGTGAAGAGATATCTTCTCAGATGGATGGATGATTGCTGAGAGCAGCTGTATCTTCTCAGTTGAATCCTGAGAGCAGCTGTTTGATTTCTTCCTTCTACTGCTGTATATTGCTGGTAGTAGAGATATGTTTTTTTTTTGCAAAAGAACTCTTTTTAAATAGAAGCAGCAGCAACGGCTCTAATATTTGAGTTGAGCTTTGTCTTCTTCTCAGATCTTGAATCTGGGCTGCAATTAACATAAAGACAAAACAAGTCTTGCATATATATATTTCTATATAAAGCATAAAGCTACTGCAGCTGCAATCTGATAAAGGATATTAGATAAAGTTACATCAGATAACTCTTTACAGCCAACGGCTATAAAGGACAGCTGCATTAAAAGTAAGTCAGATAATAAGACAAAATACATTGTCAGAAAGAATTGACTTATGCATAAAGGATAGAAGCAGGTATATGCATAAGGTCAATTAAATAAACTATAATAAAATATGCTATACATACAGGAAATAAAACAAAGAATAAAACGCATATAATATTATAAATAAAAGCAGGAAAGAGATAGTCGAACAATTCTCGGAGATCGTCGACCAACCCACTGAGATCGTCGACCGACTCAGAAAGTCGAACTATCCAGGCAGATAGTCGACCGAGTCAGAAAGTCGAACTATCCAGGCAGATAGTCGACCGACTCAGAAAGTCGAACTATCCAGGCAGATAGTCGACCGACTCAGAACGCGTCGAGCGAAGCTGACAGAGAACGTCGAGCTTAGCTGACAGAAAACGTCGAGCTTTAGCTCAAAGCTAAAGCGTCGACCGGAGCTCAAAGCAAGAGCGGATAGTCGAACTATCAATAGATAGTCGACCTATCACACAGCAGATGGTCGAACTATCTAGACAGATAGTCGACCAGAGCTCGACGATCTAGCAGAACGTCAAGCTGACAGAAGACAGACGATCGTCGACCGGCTGATCGATGATAGTCGATCGGCGTTCGACGATAGTCGAACCCGAAAATCCCTTAGCCAGAATTTTATTGGAAAAGAGAATACTCTACAACTAGACTTTGACCATAGATAAATCTTGGGTCAAGAGACTAAAAGGAAAGACTTAACTCAAATCCAAACTAGGGTACCAATATAAGGTTCTATGGAGAAACCATGGGTAGGAGGAGCATACATGGGAGCCACAGGACTTGATGTAGCAAAAGTACCTGGATCTCTTCGAGTCAGGTATACCCTCAACTTTTAGGGATGTTACATTTTTTTATTTACGTAGAAACCCTGTAGGCTTAACTTTAATTTCGGGGAAGAAATTTTTATTTTTATATATTGGGATTTGTAACATCCCTCAAACAACTAGACTCATAGGTTTTGTTTTGTCATGACTAGGTCATGTCAAAACCATAAGAAGCTCAAGGGTCAGGTGAACAAGGGCCAATATGAAGATCATCTTGGTCTGCCTATAACACAACCTCACCACTAGACCTAGGGTTTTGACTTTAAGACTCCAACTTGACCCCATGACCCTACCACAATACCCTTAACCCCCTTGGGAGGTCCATAGGGTCACTAAGGACCCATTGGGGGCAGTCGAAGTAGCCAAGTTGGTCTAAGACCACCCTAACCCTAAGTGGGTCAAGCTAGCCTACTAAGGGTCAGTTGACCCTTCCTTAGCCAAGTGGACACCACCCATGCCCTCTTAACCCTAAAGTGAGGTCAATGGGTCACCAAGGACCCATTGGAGTCAACCCAAGTGGTTAAGTTGACCCAAGTCAACTCTAGCCCCAAAGTGGTCAAAGTGCCCTTACTAAGGGTTAAGTGACCTCCAAAGTGCCAAGTCAACCCTACCCAACTCTACCTAGACCCTAGGGGAGGCCAATGGGTCACCAAGGACCCATTGGGGTCAACCCAAATGATCATGTTGACCAAGGTCAACCCTAGTCTAGGTTTAGGTCAAACTATCCCAAATGGTCTAACCCAAGCTCAAGCACTTTTCCATTTGGGCTAACCACCTCCTAATTATATGATAGTATGAATTAGTGGGCTGCTTGTAGGTTAAGGAGATGAGCAATTTCGGCCTTGATGACTAGGGGAGAGAAAAAACTCCATTTTTCTCTTTAAAGTGGGAGAGAGAAAATGAAGGGAAGGGCCATTCATGGCTAGCCAAGAGCCCTCTCCTCTTGCTGAAATCATCTCCCCTAGTCAGTTAAGTGAAGGCCAAGGATTTTCCCGGCCATGTCAGTGGCTAGGGGAGGAGAACCACCATGGCAAAAATTTCACTTTCAATGGTCATTGATGCTTGGCCTCTCCACTCCCCCCATTTCACTCTTTTAAAAGCATCACTAGAATCATAGGAGTACCCTTACCTGAAGGAGCCGAGGCACTTGATAGTGATGTTGCAGAACTTCGATGACTCCTCCATCGCAAATGGCAACCCGGCGATCGACGCGCCTCCAAGCCTCCAATAAGGTCCTCCCCTTCTCCTTTCTATGTGGGTAGATCATAGGAATCATTTAGGATGGGAATCGGGCTCAATTGAGCCCGATCGGGTGAAGAGTTTTCCCAATTTTTCCATGAAAAATCAAGGTTATGGGCTTGCCGGAGACAGCCCCTCCGACGGCCGTGCCGCCGCCAATCGACAGCCACCACCTCAACGGAGGTGGTGGAGGTGGTGTCCGGCTAGGGAGGTGGCAAGGGGGCCGGCAGCGGCGGCTTGAAGTCGGCCCAGGAAGAGGGAATCGGGACCGT
The DNA here is from genome assembly GCA_039513925.1 of Platanthera zijinensis. Lineage (NCBI taxonomy): Eukaryota > Viridiplantae > Streptophyta > Magnoliopsida > Asparagales > Orchidaceae > Platanthera > Platanthera zijinensis. Next base: position 24,369,068 of record CM077084.1, on the reverse strand, counting down.
CAGCTGGAGGTTGAAGACGATCCAGGTGCCATTGGATCATGCGTCAAGATTCGTGCAAGATCAAATGATTTATATTATTTACTGATTTTCTGCCTCCTATTATCAATCATTTTAGATTAATTATTCAAAATACCTAGAGGCTTCTAGTGAAATAATGGTAAACACCAAAGTTGTATCCCTTGCAGTCAACGTTAATTTAAAATTTGTTTCAACCAATTTGGGTAAGTGGTCTGACCACAACACCCATTATGGTGGGGTCTATACATAGGCTTGATCAGATCTTGGTTTGAGTGCCCCACTAATCCAGCCATCCAAATGACCTGAAATTTGTACTGGGGGTCACTCTCACCTATACCAACAACATATCCAAAAATGATAGTTTTTAGATATTGTTTTCCTATAGTTTTTATAATAATTTAATAAATCATGACTAAATTAATTAAGGGATCTAATTACCTCCAAATGCTCCTAAATTTTGGTGAGAGGTTCTTGGGGTCCATATAGGCCTTTGTACAAATTTGCATCCCATTTGGTGATGATTTGGCTTGGATTTTAGTAAACCCTATCCTTACCCTAAGAGGGGTATTTAGGTCATCAATGCCCTTGTGGGTTTAGGTGTCCAAATCACCTCAACAGAGGTTGAAATTTGGGCCACTGACTTGATTGCACATCAAACACCCTCATATGGATTATGGGGTGGATTAGGGTGGTTTTGCCCTAGGACCCTAGTTCTAACCCTAAGGTTGAACTTTGGGGGCTTGTGAAGGATATAGGGGGTTATGTTCTTGGATGGACTTTGGGATTAGTCCATGAGGTCCTAGGGTTGTGAAATGCCCTAGGAAGGGATATGGTGGTATTTAGACACATGCACCCCACATAAACCACTTAATAAGTAGTTAGGACTTTAAAACCTAGAAATTATCATATGGGTCAAATGACCTTGAATCTTGGTGATATTTTGGTATGGATAATTTCATAGTTATATTAACCTCTGGTATTTATCTTAGGGTGTTTAGAGATCAGTAGATCATCCTTGTAGTAGTAGCTTCCATATTTCCCTTTTGATGCTAATGATGAAAATATGATGAATAGGTGGTAGAATGGTTTGAAATTCTGGAATAGATAATTAAATGACATTAGGTTGCACTAGCAGTTTATTTGGAGTGGTTGAAGCTTTATTTATAGTACTTCCTTTGCAAAGTAAATTAGTACACCTTACCTGGATAAATAGGAAATAAATATTATAGCTTGCTTAAAAATTGTAATACTTAGTCAAGGAATATATTAGGGCATATAGAAGCATGGAAAAATTGTTAAATGTTGTTTAATTGAGATTACAAGGGTGTCTTCATAAAGTGCCTTATGATGAGTTTCCTTAGGATAATCTTTTACCTAGTTTACTGACTTGGGAATTTCATGAAACTTAGGAAGTGAAGTTGTATGATCATAATGTAGCTCTGTTAATGTTTGAGGAATTTTTGGACTAGTATTTTTGGTACTTCCTTCAATACCCCTATTTATATGAATTATTTTGGATTAAATATTTAGAGGTTAAATGTTTTATGAAAGTTTATGATATTTAGTATTCACTGATATCTTGTTATCCTACAGGTTCATAATTTTTGTATGGTCATTCCCTAAGTAAATCTAGTACTTCATGTTCAAATCACCTATGGATTAATTTTGGGAAAAATTAATTAAATATCAAATTTAATTAGAAAATTATAAATTTCTGGATTTAGGATAATCATGTCATGATAGAACCTCATTAATTATCTTAAGGCTTTTGGATGAAAATTTGGAGTACCTCCTATCATGTACATCATATAGCTTAGGATGGTCTACACATAGTAAAACTGCAAAATGAACTTAGAGAGTTGGGATATTAGGCTATTGGTTGAGGTCAGGTACTAAGGAGTTCATCATTGTGAATAATGATGGGTTGACTAGTGTAGGTAATGCTCAGGATCGACGAAAGATTGTCTTTCCCGCGGAAAAGAAAGGTCAAATACATTAGGGTTAGATCTAATGTAACATTAAAAGGGATCAGGGATTGGGTATTAACCAATAATAGTAAGTGTCTTGCGAATCAGAGTTTTGGGTTTCAGCCCATCGTAGTTCCTAGTGCCCTCGAGAGCCCTTCACGGGGAATGCTTTGGGTAGTCAAGGGTTAACGTTAACCGTAAGAATAAGCAATGATATGAGTAATTAATATAACTGGGATTACACTTACACTCACAATTCCCGGTATCATGGGAGTTAGGTTGGGTCTTATGAGTGGTAGGGTCGGTGGTTTTAATGGTGGGCAGGTTAGCCCGGCGAGCCGATGGCTTGGTAGGATAATGTATTACTATTGCATGTGCATAAGATAAAGGTGGTGGGTCTTCGGTATCGGACTGTCGTTCACACCGACGCCGATACGCTGACTTGGCGGGTGTGGTTTACACTTAGCCAAAGGAAGACTGGTGGATATGGCCATCATTAGTACATGGTGACTCTGGGTTGTGTCCTTCTAGAGGCGTACGTAAGGGCTAGGATTGGTAGTGTGGATACCCGTCTAGGAGTGGGGGGGCCCGACCCACTATCTCCATTTGTCACTACAGAGGTTCCTGGGAGTAAAGCTAGCTGCCCAAAAGGGGAGAACTAAAGGTTTGTATGCATAGAATCGTGTGCGTGAGTTGCACTTGCATGAATCATGACATAACATATCACTACACTCATACTTGCATTCAACCTACACCCCAACATATAAATCAGTATGAGACTTTTTATATGATGGGAGCCTTGTAGAAGACCCCTTAACTTATAAGTTTGTATGGACATTCATATAAGTTAAGGTTACTTATTTCTTAGTATGTTATTTCCTACATATGTTGCTATACTCTACTTGTTTACTTTGCTGCTCGATATTATAGAACTGCTAGTCTGTACCTTTCTTACTTAGTTGTATATACATTATAAATAACTGCTAGAATAGTTCCACCGTCACCTGCTTTGTTTATTATCCACTTTGATAGCTTCCCTTTCCTCCTCCCCGCTCGGTGCCTAGGAGCCATGGGGGAGGGGTAGGGGATGATAGGACTTAGTCTTTTTGGCTAACCTTTTTCGGACCACAACACTCCAGGGGTTCCGGATGGGAGATAGGGAGCAGTAACATGGGATACAGCACCAGCGGAGTACAGTGCACATGGAGGTGGGCCAGTCTAGCACAGGAGCACCGGCTACTAGCTCCGTGAGTGTTTAGTTTACATAGCTTCCGCGAGAGTTTGTAGTGAGGATTGATGTACCGGTATTGAGCCCGTTTATATTTCATTGTACTGTTCTATTTCTGTACTTCTTTTATCATATGGACTTGATATGATTTCTCATATTTTATATTATATGTGATTGTGGACTTAGTTCTATCAGAATTGGTTTAAGCTTCTTTCTCTTTGGTGATCGTAAAAGGCCGGCAGGATCGACGTTTTGTAGTGGCAACCTTCCCGAGTGTCGGTGTAACCGCAAAACGGCGATTTTGGGCATAAGACCCCGGGGTTTTAAAAATAAAAAATGGGGTCTTACAAACTGGTATCAGAGCGAAACATCGATTCAAGAGAAGTAGTCCACAAAAACCCTAGGCCACCCCGCGCGAGCTTAGTTTTCAGACAAACTAGCAGCAGAAGCAGTGGTAGGACCATAAAGGAAATCAAATGTAAAAGTCCACTTTATCTCTTCCATTCATTCCATTTGTATGCTATCTAACAATTGGAATTCTTCCTTATAGGCTACGACGAACCCTACCCCATAGTAGGGGACACCTCAGACACAGAATATGGTTCCACCCTCGCAGGCTCCTGCTCCATTCTAGCAAACGGAGATGGGAAAAACACTGACGACCATTCTGGTGGCCTTCAGGACTCAGCAGGCCCCGACTCCACTGCCAAATCCCGGGGCCAACTAGATGAGTGACTTCCGACGGCTTTCTCCTCCATCCTACCTAGGGACGGAGTCAGCAGTCCGCACAGAGGAGTTGTTGGACATCATCTATGTTGGGTACATTGGAAAATGTGTACCTGATTTGAAGAAGCCCAAACTAGCTCAATGATATACATCAAGGTGTATTTGATGTTTCTTTTTAGTTGACATGTGCAGGTGAAGGATTGATAAAGTATGCAGAAAAATTCTAAGTCCAAGTGTCGACACAGAGGAAGCAGTGTCGACACATAGAAGGCTAAGTCGACACAACACTGGGATGCAGTATCGACACATAGCAGTTAGTCTACAACTACACTGAGAAAAAGTGTCGACACAGAAGAAGTAAGTCGACAAAACACTGGGAAGCAGTGTCGACACATAGCAGTTAGTCTACAACTACACTGAGAAAAAGTGTCGACACAGAAGAAGTAAGTCGACACAACACTGGGAATTTGTGTCGACACAGAAGAAAAGCGTCGACCTCAACATTGGGAGAATGTGTCGACACAGAAGAGTATAGTCGATCTCAAGATTGTTGACATCAGCTGAATGTGTCGACACAGAAGAAAATAGTCGACCTCAAGTTTGTCGACACCAGCAGAATGTGTCGACACATTATGATTAAGTCGACATATTATAGCAGAGTTAAAAAAAATGAATGTGTCGACACCTGAAGGCTAAGTCGACACTTACTAAGTTATGATTCTACAACAACTGTGTCGACACACAGGACTTGTGTCGACACACTGAAGAGTCAAGACCAAGTTATTTTCAGAAGGAGCTGTATCGACTCAAAGGCAACTTAGTCGACATCACTGAAGACTGTGTCGACACCAAAGTCAATTGTGTCGACACAAATAAACAGATGGTCTCGACACTTTCTGACAGACTGTCTCGACAACTTATGGTTCAAGACTAAGGCACAGGACTTGTTTGGAGACTTGACAGCTGAGGATTGCCACCAGTTAACTGAAGCTGTCAGACTTGTCAGAAAACGGTTAAAAACCGGATCAGCCGGTTACCATGAAGAAAGTCTATAAATAGACGGATTCAGAGAAAAAAAATATAAAAAAAGGTTGGAAAACATTGTTGAGAATCAAAAAGTTGAGAAGGATTACGATCCAATTCATTTCAAGAAAGTGCTAGGCACTTAAGAAGATCTTCTCCGGGAGATCTAAGAAGACTATCTAAGGATAGATCAAAGAAGAGTTCTAATCAGAATTCAGAAGAATCATTCAAAGTGCTGGATAGAGAGAGATCAAGCCAGAATTTGAAGAAGAAGAAAGAAACCACCAGTGGATTCTCAAGAAGCTGTTTGGAAATCAACTCAGCTAAGTTCTTATTCAAGAAGCTTTGAAGAAAGCTCAGAAACAGTTGATTTCATCAGCTGATCAAGAATTGTCTTGGCCTTTTCTCTCTCAATTTTAGGCAAGACAGTTAGATAATATTTTCCATATTTCTGTAGGATCTGTTTACACAGATCTGAGTTGTAAGCCTATGTTATAAAGGCTGAGTGTAGGAGTGTTGAACTCTGAGTGGTAGGGCTGTTTGCCTGAGTGTAGGAGAAGGATATTCTCTGAGTTGTAGGCCTTGGGGCAAGGCTGAGGTAGGGCAGTTGTGCCTGAGTTGTAGGAACCAGTTGGGTTCTGAGTTGTAGGATCTGATGATCTGAGATAAGTGGAAGTTTGGCCGAATCTAGCATACTGCTAGATAGGTGAAGGGGGAAAGTGGATGTACCCAGACCTTGGGGAACCACTATAAAACATTGTGCAATCTGTGATGCTTTATTTTCTGTGATTGCTGTACTTATAGTGTTAGCTATTAAATTGAATTCTGCCTAGAAGTTTTTATAAGAGAAGCAGTACCTATTCACCCCCCTCTAGGTGTTTAGGCTGCCTTGAAAGTTAAACTATCAAGTGGTATCAGAGGGAGGTTCCTCAAAAAGGACTTAACAGTCTGAGGTAGATCTGAAAGGCAGATTCAAGATTCAAGAAGATGGGTTCTGGAGAGAATCATAAGGAGCTAGGGTCTATGAAATTACCCATATGCAAGAAGGAAATCTTTGGGATCTGGAAAGAAAGAGTCAGATTGTTTATGGAAGCATCTGACCCAAGGATTTACATCACAGTACAGGAAGGGCCCTTCATTCCAATGAAGATATCTGTTCTTGATGCAAATATCCAAATACCAAAGACTTATTCAGAAATGACCAAGGATGAAATCATCTTGGCAACCATGGACAAAAGGGCACAGAACATCATTGTTAGTGCTATAGATGATTCAACATTTCAAAATCTGATTCACTGCAAGACCTCCAAGGAGATGTGGGACACATTGATTGTCTACATGGAGGGATCTGAAGAAGTAAGGCTGGACAGAAAGTCTATGCTAAATCAGGAGTATGAAAGCTTTAGACAAGGAAAATCTGATAGCATAACTGAGTGCTATAAGAAATTCTATAGAATTGTGAATGAGCTAATATCCTATGGAAGAGTCTTCAGTACCTATGAACTGAATGACAAATTCTTAAGATCCTTATCAAAGGATTGGGATACAAAGATCTGTGCCATAAGAGAAGTGGCTAAATTGGCAGAGATATCTCCTCCAACCCTGTTTGGAAAGTTGCTATCCTATGAAATGTAACTTATGGTAAGGAAGGAGGAGGAAAGAAACTCAAGAGGAGAGCATAGAGAAAAGACTGTGGCATTTAATGCTGAAGCCACTAGAAAGAGTAGGAGGAAATCACCATCTCCTCCTAAAGAAGTTGAAGAAGATAGTTCTGAAAATTCAAATAAGGGTTCAGAAAGCTGTGATTCAGATGCAGACTTTGCTGCATTTACAAGACAATTCCAAAGGTTCTTGAAAAAGAAGCAATGGAAGTCTAGGCCTTCCTCATCACAGCAAGTTGATGACTATTATCAGAAGAGAAGGTCATCAAGGAAAGAGAAAAGCAGATCAAAGCCCAGCAAAGCCACTACTTCAAAGATTGTCTGCTATTGTTGCAATAGGCATGGACATGTAGTGGCTGATTGTCCTGACAAAAGGAAGGAATCTTCAGAAAAGAAGAAGACTTATCAGAAAGGCAAGAAGGAGAAATCCTTTATAGCAAAGAAAGATAAAAGTCTGTCAGACCAGTCAACTTCAGAATCAGGATCTGAAGCTGAAGCATATATTGGACTATATGCTGTATCTGAGGAAGAGGAGTTTATGCAGTTGCTAGACTCCATCAATGAACATCAATGCATGGGTTTGATGACAAGATCAGAAGAGGACATATGCTAGAATCAGTCTGGTCCTAATGAGGTAAACTGTCCTTCCTGTACATCTGTTTGTAGTACAAGTGAAGAATCAGCTACATCTGCATCAAGTGATGAAGATGCATCTAGATCTGAAGGAGATGTCTATCAGTTGATAGACAAGTATGGGGACTTGTTGCAGGCCCTTAAGAAAAGCAAGAACTTGGTTAAAACACAGGCTCAGGAAATTGCTGAACTAAGGGTAGCAACAACTGAGTTAGAAAAAGTCCTTGATCAAAAATTAAATGAAATTGCCAAGCTGAAGAATATAACTATTATTCAGATGGGCACAATTAATTATACTAATGATCAAGTAAAGAGTCTGGAGGCCAGACTTAGAATTGAAATGGAATTAGTGGCTAGTTACTCTAAGCCAAAATCTGTCTTACCCTTGATAGATGAATTTGTCACTCAGAAGGGTAAGGCTGGATTAGGATTTAAAGGTAACTCCAGGGCTGGCAGATTCAAAAGGAAAGGCAAAGCCTCTATTCAGCCACTAAACCTTTCAGTCCCCATAAAGTTTAGTAAGGAGAAAGTGCCTTCTAACATATATGATCATGAAGACATTCAAGGTCATATTAAGACAAATGTTCTGAAGAACAAGGGTGTTAAGGCAAGCAGGCCTACCTATGGTCATAAACCCAATGGTTTTAAGAAATCAGTAGGTGAAGTTGCAACAGCACCAGCAATGAACAGAAATTCTTCTGACAAGGATGTATCTAGGTCTAGATACAATAAGTTTGAATGTTGGTGTTGTGGCAAGAGGGGCCATTTTGCATTGGACTGCTGGTATAACACAAGTGTTATAAAGAATAAGAGTCTACCTGTTAGAAGAGGTTATGAGAACTTTATTAATGCTAACCTGAACCAAGGACCCAAGACTTACTTGGGTTCTAAGGGTAAGTAATTCTGTATTGCAGGTGAATCCAAGTAACCATGCCCCTATATGGTACTTGGATAGTGGCTGTTCCAGGCACATGACTGGAACAAAGGGGCTGCTGAAGGAGTATTCATCTGTCAAAGATGGACATAAAGTGATCTTTGGTGGATCTGAAAAAGGAGTCATCAAAGGGTTTGGTAACATTTCTTCTAACCTAATTACTATCACCCAAGTGGCCTATGTAAAAGGTTTGAAACATAATCTAATAAGCATAAGCCAGCTGAGTGATCTAGGATATGACATTTCATTTGGTAAGGATGGATGTCATATCAAAAGGTCAAGTGATCAAGAGATCATTTTGACTGGGTATAGGAAGAGAAATGTATATTGCCTTAATTTTGAGTGTGAAAATAAGGCTTCCCCCATTTGTCTTGTAGCTGATGACAATGCTTCCCATTGTGTTAAGTGGCACAAGAGATTGGCTCATCTAAACTACAAGACAATTGGCCAACTCATTAGTAAAGAACTAGTGAGGAATGGACCTCAAGTTAAGTGTATAAAGGAAGGGGTATGCTCAGCTTGTCAAAAGGGCAAGCAGACAAAATCCTCATTTCAAAGCCTTGAAAACAAGGATTCTGTGAGGTGCTTATACCTCTTGCATATGGATCTTTTTGGTCCTATGCCAGTTCATAGTCTAGGTAGGAAGGTCTACACTTTTGTGGTTGTAGATGACTATTCTAGATTTACATGGGTGTTCTTTCTAAGACAAAAATCTGAAACCCCAAGTGTACTACTTAATTTTGTAAAGCAAATTCAGAATGAACTGAATAGTACAGTGGTCAAAATCAGAAGTGATCATGGTACTGAATTTCATTCTGAAAGCATAACAAATTTGTGTAAAGACTTTGGAATTTTCCAAGAGTTCTCCTCACCAAGAACACCTCAGCAAAATGGAATTGCTGAAAGAAAGAATAGAACATTAATTGAAGCTGGTAGAACTCTATTGAGTGACACCTCTCTCCCAGAATATTTTTGGGCTGAGGCAGTTAACACTGCTTGTCATGTCATCAATAGGGCTTCTATCACCAAAAGCCACAGAAAGACTCCCTATGAGATTGTGAAAGGCAGAAAACCAAATCTATCCTATTTTAGGATCTTTGGTTGCAAGTGCTATATACTTAACAATGGCAAGTCATATTTGACTAAGTTTGCTGCCAAATCCCAGGATGGAATATTTGTTGGGTACAGCACAAATAGTAAGGCCTATAGAGTCTTCAACTTAACTACTCAAGTTGTTGAAGAATCTGTGCATGTTGTATTTGATGAAACAAGATTAATCAATAGTGAGTTGTCTTGTAGATCAAATGACTCAACAGGTATAAGCAAGAAGATGGACAAGCTCTCCATTGCTGAAGCTTCAAAGGAAGATGGAGCATTGGAAAATGAAGGCTGCTGTCCAGGGGGAGTACAAGAGATAATGGAAACTGATGAAAACCAAGAGGCTCAGCAGAATGAAGAAGCTGGAGATGCTCAACCTGAAGGGAATCTTCCTCCAGCTATAAGATATCTAAGAGATCATCCAACTGATCAGATAATTGGTGATCCAAGACAAGGAGTGCAAACTAGAAGCAGAAATCAAAGCACAGTTTTGCATTCAAGTTTCTTGTCCCAGATGGAACCTAAGAAGTTTGAAGAAGCTATCCAAGACCAGCACTGGATTGATGCTATGCAAGAGGAGCTGAATCAATTTAGAAGATGCAAAGTCTGGGAGCTTGTTCCTAAACCAAGAGGCCACAACATAATTGGCACTAAGTGGATCTATAGGAACAAGCTAGGATGAAAGTGGGATAATAGTGAAGAATAAAGCAAGATTGGTTGCAAAAGGATACAGGCAGGAAGAAGGGATTGACTTTGATCAAACCTTTGCTTCAGTAGCAAGGCTGGAGGCAATCAGAATGTTCCTTGCCTATGCAGCCTACCAAGACTTCAAAGTATACCAGATGGATGTGAAGTCAGCATTTCTGAATGGTGATCTTAAAGAAGAAGTATATGTAGAGCAGCCATCAGGTTTTATAGATCCTCTTAAACCTGATTATGTGTATAAGCTTAGGAAAGCTTTGTATGGGTTAAAACAAGCTCCAAGGGCTTGGTATGAAACCCTGTCTACCTTCCTCATTGAGAATAAATTCTCAAGAGGAAAGATAGACAAAACTCTATTCCTTAGGGAATCCAAAGGAAAGATCATCTTAGTCCAGATCTATGTTGATGACATAATCTTTGGATCTACTGAAAACAACCTTTGTAAAAAGTTTGCCAAACTTATGCAAGGGAAGTTTGAGATGAGCAGTATGGGAGAACTTAAGTTCTTCTTGGGACTCCAAGTAAGACAGACTGATGATGGATTGTCCATATCCCAGTCTAAGTTCACCAAAGAATTAATTAAGAAGTATGGTATGGAGTCATCCTCCACCATGAGAACTCCTATGGGAACTAGTATGCCTATATGCAAAGATGAGACAGGTAAACCTGTTGATGAATCATTGTATAGAGGAATAGTTGGGTCTCTACTATATCTCACTGCTAGTAGACCTGACATTATGTATGCAACATGTGTCTGTGCTAGGTACCAAGCCTGCCCTAAAGAATCTCATTATACTGCAGTCAAAAGGATTCTGAGATATCTAAAGGGCACTCCTACTCTAGGTCTTTGGTACCCTAGGAATAGAGATTTTCTACTAACAGGCTATTCAGATGCAGATTTTGCAGGATGTAGAGAGGATAGAAAGAGTACTACAGGTACTTGTCAATTCCTGGGAGGAAGACTAATATCTTGGAGTAGTAAGAAGCAGACCAGTGTGGCAATTTCCACAGCTGAGTCAGAGTATGTTGCTGCTGGAAGCTGCTGTGCACAGCTATTGTGGATGCAGCATCAGCTTAAGGATTATGGTATTCAGGTAAGTAGAACACCCCTTTTATGTGATTCAAAGAGTGCTATTTCTATTGCTAATAATCCAGTTTCTCATAGTAGAACTAAGCATATAGAAATCAAATACCATTTTCTTAGAGAACATGTAGAAAGAGGAGACATCTCATTGGAATTTGTAAAAACAGATTATCAAATAGCAGATGTATTTACTAAGCCTTTAGATGAAACCAAATTCAATAAATTTAAAATTGAATTAGGTATGTTAACCATTGATTAATGTATTAACAAAATCATTAACAATGCAATTGAAATGGTATATAAGTAAGTAAAGGTAATAACAACATAATCAAGTGTTAAAAAGGACACATTGAAGTTACAGAAATTGGCTAAGTAAGAATGTGTCGACACATTCAGTGGTAATGTGTCGACTCAGAGAAAGTATGTCGACAAGTCAGAAATATTGTGTCGACACAGAGAATATGTGTCGACACTTGAGAGTTATATTGTCGACTTAACCAAAAATGTAATGTCGACTCAACCAGGAAAATGGTGTCGACACTTACAGAATATGTGTCGACACTTATCCTTAGAGTCGACACAGAATTTCTGTCTTTCTACTATGTAACCACGGTGTCGACATAACCACAAATTGGTGTCGACACATAGTAGGCTGAAGAAATGTCGAGTTAATAGAAGTTTGTGTCGACACATTCCGTCTGTGTCGACACATTTTGACTGTTTTTGGCGCCTTTTGAACTTCTTTCAACTGAGGCTATAAATAGGTCAAAAACGTATTCTGTCGACACGCTTCCAAGGTTTTCGAGACTAAAACCCTGTGTCGACAGTCTATCTTTCTCTCTTCTCTCAAGCTTTCTCGACAAAACGATGGCGCCAAGGATTGAAGATAACATCAATGAAGGGTATGAGTTGGTGCGCCAGGCCTTTGCAGAGGCGCCACCAGATGTTCAAGGAGTTATCACCCTCCTCTCCGAGTCAGGGTTAGAATTTCTCATCTCAGAACCTACTAAAATCTGGAAGAAGGAGGTGCACGAGTTCTTTATCTCTGCATCAGTCCACTCTACTGGCCTCAAGATTAAGTCGACTGTTCAAGGGACTAAGGTGAAGATTAATCAAAGAAGTTTAAGAAAGATCTTTCAATTGCAAGTAGTTGAGAATGAAGAGGAAGTTCCTATATCTAAGACAAGGGAAGCCCTTCAATGGTGTGGACTGGACTCAGGATTGAAGATTGGAGCTGCATTCAACAGGAAGGGTATGAATCAGCAAGGGAAGTTCTTGTCAGAAGTAGTTGGGAAAGTAATCCTCTGCAAGACAGGTGGACATGATAGGATTTCTGCCTATATGTTCAGCCTGATGACCAGGATTGTTTTTACAATTCCTACTGATTGGTCAGGAGTGATCTTTGACAAGATCAAAGAAGGAATCAAGAAGCCTAACATGGCTAGGATCATGAGCCTGTATCTCACTGGAGTGATTCCTGAAGTGATGCAACAACTGCAAGGGAGTAAGATTAATCATATGAGAAGAATGGATATGAGATTGTTCTCTAGGTGGGATAGGGTGCTGTCCAAGGATGTGCCTGAAGAGAGCAGGCCAGACACCCCTGTGAAATCCCCTACACAAAATCAAGAATCTGAACAATTACAAGAAGACCCACTGAGGACACAGGTTGAAGAACAGCTTGCCTCATCTATAGTCCAGGAAGTGTCAACACCTGCACAGATGCAGGGGGAGCCAGTTTCCACTCCTGCTCCAAAGGTATCTACTCCTGCTCAGGTATAGGGGGAGCTAATGTATTTTACTATACAAGACATTGCTCATATTCTTATTACTGCACAGGTTCAGGGAGAGCTAGTGTCCACTCCTACTCCAGATACTACAAATACTGAAGTGCAAGTACAAGAGGATGCACAGTTAAACTTGTCTCAAGATTTAACTGCTGAAGAAGTTACAGCTCAACTGGAGTTTACTATGGAGGAGTTATTCCATGATATTGATACTACTGCTGATAAAGTAGGAGGTGGACCAGATATTGAGAAGTCCATAGGTATGGACATTGATCAGGAAGCTGAAGTTGAGCCACAGGTTGAGGGTGAGCCAGTGGATGTTGAAGCTGAGCAATAGGCCCCTGGAACAGATACAATTCATCATCCTCAAGAAAGAATTCATGTAGATACTTCATCTGAAACAGAAACTGAAGATGCCAGGGTGGCAAAGAAAAGAAAACTGGTTGTCTTTAAGAGAAGAAGCAAGAATTATAAGCAGGCTTTACAGACCACACCTCTACAAGTATCTCCAGCCTTTGATTACAACAAATTTATGGTAGATCTACAAGTAAAATTGGATGAACAAAGGATGGCTCTGGAAAAGTATGTTGATGAAAATAGCAAGTCACTTCAGTTTGACTTAGCTCAGGATATAAAGTCCATCCAGTTTCAAGTCAACATGCATAAAAAGGAACTGACAGATTGCTTCCACAAGGGTGGCAATGCTGTGGTGTATCTAGCTAAACAACAGGAGGCTATTACTACAAAGGTGGATGACATTGCTTTGAAGCAAAGCTATGTGTTGGAAAACCAGCTAAGAATGAATGATAATTTAACTGAATCTCATAATGAGATCATTGAGGAAGTAAAGAAGATTGGTCCACGTCTGCCTGCAGATAGAGCCAAAGAAAGGGAAGATTTTGATAAGAATTTTCAAGCTGCCATTGCATCTGTTAAGACTGCCATCACAACCTCTCAAAAAGAAATATCTGAAAAGCTTCAAAAGTTAAAACCATTTTTCAAAGAGGGTGTGAATTATTTGGATGGCCAAATCCGATTTCAAAAGGAAGATCTAAGAGATCATGTATCTAGAGAAGCCATAAAGGGGGAGAGGATGCTAATTCATGCAGGCTCAGAGCACACCAAATGGGTGACCAATAGCATTCGAGCCACTTTGGGATATCCCCCATTGTGTGATGATGCTATGGTGGCTGAGTCAGGAATACAATCAAATCTACTTGAAGGCAATCAACCTGAGGTTGCCCAAGTCATTTACTCCCCTCCAGATTTTGACATGATTGATTAGAAAGTTCAAGGAATGTATAGTACTCCAAAGGAGGTTACTAATATTGTCTTTGGAAAGGTTGATAAGCCTGAGGCTACTCTGAAAGAACAGCAAGATGCTCTATTAGCAAAGAAGAAATTCAGAAAGCAGGCTGTACTTAAGCCAGATTATGAGCAGTGGAGTCCTACTTCAAGGAACATAATACTCACTACATGGAAAGCTGTACAAGATAAAGTTCATGAGAGAGGGAAATGGTACAATAAAATAGAATGGCAGAAGTATGAGGCAAGACAGGAAGCAATAGTCCAATTTAGAAGGAAAGCTAAGCTGGGGAGGCTGCCATCTGATGCTAAGGAGCCAAGCAAGTACTTTCCAAAGCCTTTTCAATACTTTGAAAGGCAAAGGATCAAGGAAGAAGCTCAGAAGAAAGCTGATCTAAAAGGAAAGAAGATAGCTGAAGCATCAGAAGCTCCTGTGACAGCTACAATTCAATCTGGAAAAGGGATTATCATTAAAGAGCCTGATCAATCCTGATTATTTTTTTTTAATTCCTTCATATTGTTTTGTAATGTTGTGATGTAATCATTAAATGAAAAACAATGTAATCAAACATTACCCAGTTATAAACAAAATGTTGTTTGGCATATTATAATGTGCATTCTGTGATGGATTATTTTGTTTATGTTTTGTTTATATTAAGTATTCCTGTCATATCATATATCATCATTTAGTACTGTTTATAAATGGTGTATATCATTGGCTAGAAGGGTTATGACTTCTCCAAATAGGGGGAGATTGTTGGGTACATTGGAAAATGTGTACCTGATTTGAAGAAGCCCAAACTAGCTCAATGATATACATCAAGGTGTATTTGATGTTTCTTTTTAGTTGACATGTGCAGGTGAAGGATTGATAAAGTATGCAGAAAAATTCCAAGTCCAAGTGTCGACACAGAGGAAGCAGTGTCGACACATAGAAGGCTAAGTCGACACAACACTGGGAAGCAGTATCGACACATAGCAGTTAGTCTACAACTACACTGGGAAAAAGTGTCGACACAGAAGAAGTAAGTCGACACAACACTGGGAAGCAGTGTCGACACATAGCAGTTAGTCTACAACTACACTGAGAAAAAGTGTCGACACAGAAGAAGTAAGTCGACACAACACTGGGAATTTGTGTCGACACAGAAGAAAAGCGTCGACCTCAACATTGGGAGAATGTGTCGACACAGAAGAGTATAGTCAATCTCAAGATTGTTGACATCAGCTGAATGTGTCGACACAGAAGAAAATAGTCGACCTCAAGTTTGTCGACACCAGCAGAATGTGTCGACACATTATGATTAAGTCGACATATTATAGCAGAGTTAAAAAAAATGAATGTGTCGACACCTGAAGGCTAAGTCGACACTTACTAAGTTATGATTCTACAACAACTGTGTCGACACACAGGACTTGTGTCGACACACTGAAGAGTCAAGACCAAGTTATTTTTAGAAGGAGCTGTGTCGACTCAAAGGCAACTTAATCGACATCACTGAAGACTGTGTCGACACCAAAGTCAATTGTGTCGACACAAATAAACAGATGGTCTCGACACTTTCTGACAGACTGTCTCGACAACTTATGGTTCAAGACTAAGGCACAGGACTTGTTTGGAGACTTGACAGCTGAGGATTGCCACCAGTTAACTGAAGCTGTCAGACTTGTCAGAAAACGGTTAAAAACCGGATCAGCCGGTTACCATGAAGAAAGTCTATAAATAGACGGATTCAGAGAAAAAAAATATATAAAAAAAAGGTTGGAAAACATTGTTGAGAATCAAAAAGTTGAGAAGGATTACGATCCAATTCATTTCAAGAAAGTGCTAGGCACTTAAGAAGATCTTCTCCGGGAGATCTAAGAAGACTATCTAAGGATAGATCAAAGAAGAGTTCTAATCAGAATTCAAAAGAATCATTCAAAGTGCTGGATAGAGAGAGATCAAGCCAGAATTTGAAGAAGAAGAAAGAAACCACCAGTGGATTCTCAAGAAGCTGTTTGGAAATCAACTCAGCTAAGTTCTTATTCAAGAAGCTTTGAAGAAAGCTCAGAAACAGTTGATTTCATCAGCTGATCAAGAATTGTCTTGGCCTTTTCTCTCTCAATTTTAGGCAAGACAGTTAGATAATATTTTCCATATTTCTGTAGGATCTGTTTACACAGATCTGAGTTGTAAGCCTATGTTATAAAGGCTGAGTGTAGGAGTGTTGAACTCTGAGTGGTAGGGCTGTTTGCCTGAGTGTAGGAGAAGGATATTCTCTGAGTTGTAGGCCTTGGGGCAAGGCTGAGGTAAGGCAGTTGTGCCTGAGTTGTAGGAACCAGTTGGGTTCTGAGTTGTAGGATCTGATGATCTGAGATAAGTGGAAGTTTGGCCGAATCTAGCATACTGCTAGATAGGTGAAGGGGGAAAGTGGATGCACCCAGACCTTGGGGAACCACTATAAAACATTGTGCAATCTGTGATGCTTTATTTTCTGTGATTGCTGTACTTATAGTGTTAGCTATTAAATTGAATTCTGCCTAGAAGTTTTTATAAGAGAAGCAGTACCTATTCACCCCCCCCCCCTCTAGGTGTTTAGGCTGCCTTGAAAGTTAAACTATCAATCTATGAGATGCTTGCGGGGATTCGATGCCTGACAGAGGAATTGCACCCTCGAACCGCTATCAAACATCACGCTGGAAGATTGGGTAACCCGTCTTACCCCAATGCATGTTCTCACTATCCTTCTGACCCATTCTTTCTTTCTACTTTTCAGCTCCAACCTTCGGGACCAACGACATGGGCTCGCTATCGCAGAAATCGCCAGCTCGCAAACCATCGCGTGAACCTACTCAAAACCCTTCACTCGTAGGGGGGGGGGTGAGGCATGAGGGACATCCCTATCCCTGCTTTTGATCTGATCCCCTTCCCGAGCTCCTTTCTTCTAGGACATGGCAAGGTGTTTTCCTCTCCTCTCGCTCAGCCCAACTAAGGACAACCGAGTTCTTCTCGCCAACCACACCCCCAGTGGATGTTCACCTCACTTGGTTAGTTAAAGCATTCGCCATGTTTGAACCCTGAGTCGTACCTCATATGGATTGCTATTGTCGCAGGTCTTCCCAGGCAATCCGAAGCCGAAGAATCCTCCAACCCGAGACTCTACTCACCACATCCCTCTCCCAACTCGCTGGAAGGCTTTTTGGATGTCTCAATCGACCCTGCCGAGATGAGGAAGCAAACTGTTGGGGTCCTAAAGAAGTACGGGTTCATCCTGCGTAAGGTCTAGGGGGAGAGGACCATCGATAAGTGGCGGCTACGTGCACTTGAACAGGACTATGTGATGCTGGAAGATGAGGTGAGGCGAGGATCCGGAAACGATATGACTTCTCCCAAACCCATCATGGACCGCATACAAGTGAATATGTGCCTTGTAAATCAAGACTTGAGAGGATCCGCGAGTTAAATAATCTTCGCCGACCACCGAGGATGGGGGAGCGAGGCCGGGGTAGATGGAAATGGCTCCCTAGCTGAGCCTACCGACACTCATCCTCTGGGCCCCTCAGATCTTCCCATGTATTATAATAACTCCTTCCCTTTGTTGTATTTTTCTTGAGGACACTCACATAATTATGCTTAATAATTGTAATGATGTTTAATATTTGGAGCTTGTTGATCTCGCGCGAATGTAATGTTTACTTTGGATTCGGCTCGCTTCTGGTTGAATAGGTCTCGGGAGGTCGGCGCCGAGGCTGGCGAGTTGGCCCAAGGGGGCGGCTCGACAAGCCCTAAATTTTTCTATAAATAGGACTCCCTCACCTAACCTTATCCCATCGCATTTATTGTAGTCACACCCTCTTGACCCAGACTTCTCGCCACCTGCACTGGCACGAAAACTAGCCAGGATGGGAAAGACGCGAGCCGACATCGACGGAAGGTCAAAATGCGCGGAGCAATTTTCCGAGTATCCCTTCTCCGACAGGAATCCTTCGGAGGAGGAATATCTCGCCTTCATGGCAGATTATGTCCCCCTGTGGTTTAACACGTGTCGACCGAGAAGGGGCGAGGCGATCACCACCTCCTCTACGACGAACTCGCCTTCCCCATCTCGCACTTCGAGGTGGGGCTGCGCCAACCTCTCTTGCCGAAGGTGCGCTAAGTCCTGAAATACTTCGGGGTTGTCCCCGCGCAGCTCAACCCTTACATGATTGCTATGCTGGTGGCCTTCATGAGCTTCCTTCGAAAGGAGCAGATCGAGTTCAACCTCACCGTCTTATGAAAGCTATTCATCTAATGCTCCACCAATGACGGAGTTGCCTTCTTCGCCGGCTTGCAGTTTAAGGTGCGTGAAACCACCAATAAGAACCACCATTGGTTCACCAAGTTCGTCTTCATCAAAGGCGATCTTGTCAACATCCCCGACTTGCCCATTCAACGGACCGAGGAGACGTACATGGAGCCGACTATATCGGGCAACGACGCAAACCTCCACCAATTTTTCCACCATAAGGATTTTAAGGGGTCCTTTCTGCAGAGGGGCCTCGACTCACTCCTGCCTATTCTTCCTTGGGAAGGTAAGCTTCCTACTCGCTTCACTGTGGACTCGCCAAGTTGTTTGATTTTTTTGGTGAGGCTAAGTTTATTCTCTACAGGAGAGCGACTGATCCTAGAGCACCCTCCCTTCGCAGATTTGGGGTTTCACCCAGATCCACTCGCGTGGGAAAGGGCTGCCGTAGAGGCGTACCAGAGGGAGTTGGAGTCCGTCAAACCTTCCAAGTGCTAGAAGCGGCCCATCCCTATCAGCTCCAGCTCATCTCACCTCCCACTGCCAGGAAATAGACTAAAGAAGGCGGTGCTGTCCAAGGACAAGAATATTCAGCTCGACTCGCAAAAAAGGGAGCAAGGTGAGGACGATCTCCTGGCGTCCTCGGCTGTGGCGGCATCCGAAATCCGCGAGACGGGACTGCCGAAGGCCCACCACAACTTTTGTCTCGGTGGGAAGGCGAAGGATCAGATCGGCGAGCCCATGGTTCTATGGGATGAGAAGGCTCACCGAGTCTCCATTTCATCTCTCCTCCCCTCCTGGTCTGAGTGACAACCTCCTAGCAGACATGTCTTTTCACTCGTCTTTGGGCTCTATGGTGGGAGGATGTCGAGGCCTATGATGACCTGAACCTGTAGCGGCTCGCCCATGATTGTACGCGAGCCTAGATGGGCTCTATGGAGCTAGCGTACATGTCCATTCGCCGCAGCTTCACCCTCAACCACAAATGGTCTGATGCTGAGGAGGCTTAAGATCTCATCGCGGACGAGGTGGTGGACCTGAAGCACAAGCTCGAGGTTGTGGATAACCTTCTCGAGAAGAGCTCTGGCAGGGTGTTAAGTGTTGGTCATCCCCTCCCCATTTTCTCCAACTCGCCTAGCTTAATTGGTTTTTGACTTCTGACTCGCAGGATGCCGAGACCGCCGTCCGCCTACGCGCTAGTGTTGTTGACCTTGAGGAAAAGATCAAGGCGTTGGCGTGGCAAAATAAGCGGCTTCAGGTGGAGATAACTCGCCTGGTGGACTCCCTCCTTCCCTCATCTCGCGGCGAGCCGAGCAGCCAAGCAAAGCAGCTGCGGGTGTACAGCAAGGCAGAGGTCAATGAGATAATGAGGGTCACCTCGATCAAGGCTGCCGACCATACCCTAAAGGTCCTGCGAGACCTCCAAGTGATGACACCATACTGCGAGAAGGTCACCGCTAAGGATCTGGTTCCTGAGCTGTTCATCCCCATCCCAATCCTTGGCGAGGAGGAGGACGAGCTCGACTCTCTCTTTGATGAGGTGGAGGGCTGGCAGGACGATCTGTCTGGTGGAGGAGTGTAATACCCCAAAACCTAGTTTTGGTTTTCAGGCCAAGTGACACGGCCTGGGACACGGGCGTGTCCCAGGGCATGTCAAGCAAATACTCGAGCTGGTCTCAAGTAGGGTTCAAAGTTGGGTTTCGGGTGTTTTTGGAGTGACACGGCCTGAGACACGGGCGTGTCCCAGGGCGTGTCATCCTCGGGTTGCTACAGGTCGCGCGTTCGGCGATCGTTGAGCATTGTGATCGACGATCGACGAGAAGAGGCGACACGGCCTGTGACACGGGCGTGTCACAGGGCGTGTCCTTCTCAACGATCGGCGAGATCATGTCGACGATCGGCAAGGCTACTCTCGACGATCGACGAGATTCGTCGAGAGAGGCGACACGGCCAGAGACACGGGCGTGTCTCAGGCCGTGTCAGGTTAGGCGGTGGTCACGGGCGTGTTCAACCCGTGTGGTGAGGCGGTTCTCTGCCGCTTAAGGGACACGGCCTGTGACACGGGCGTGTCACAGGGCGTGTCAGGGCCGAAATTGACTTTTTCTGCAGATCTCGGCCGTTTGTTTCCCTCTTTCCAGATCTGGTGGTCTTCAATTTTTCCAGGCCCTTTAAGACCCCGAACTAGCAAGCTTTTCCTCACTTTATCTTCTTAAGTGAGAGAAGGAAAGAGGAAGAAGGAAGGAAGAAGAAGAAGGAGGAAGGAAAGGGAGATCCAGCTAGTCCAAGCTCGGATTCGCGATCGGAGACCATATTCGGGAAGGCAGAGCTCCAAGCAGTGCTTGCCATGGCTCCAAAGCGTCCTCCAAGGGTAACGATTTCCTCCTTGGATTTGTGAAATCCTTCCTTTTTGCATATGCATGAATCCTCTACAAAGGTAGAGTTGAATTCTCTTGGGATGTTGAACTCCATCCCTTGATTCTATTTAGAGTAGTCCCGGAAGCGAGAAGTACGGGTAGGCATGCTGTGTGAAGCCATCTGGACAGGATTGGTCCGGAGTGGTGATGATTGTATCCATATTAGAGCAAGACTCTGTATTATTGTGATGCGTGTGATGTTCTTGGTGGACACCTGCAGCTTGGTGCAGCAGGATAGTATGTGGATGGGTTTATGCTGTGTGATCTCAACCCTTGTAGTTGTGAATGCTACTTGTTGAGCCGGTGGGGCTACAACTGTGGAAAAGCCTGTATGGTGAACGGGCAAGGTGAAGCTGTACCCGTGTCAGTCTAGATCGACGCCTGACGTATGTGAGCTACGGGAAAGGCTGATCTGTACCCGCGTTCTGGTTGTCTAACCGTGGGGTGCTTAAGGCCTGTTAGGATCACAGAATGAGATCGCTCCGGCTATTTGAGCCATGGAGGATTGGAATGCTCACAAATTGCCGTCATGTCTGGGACCTCTGAACGGTGGTGGGACCCTGGTTTTTCGGTACACCGATAATGTGCCCTGAGAGTACGGAACATCGGGTCATCATGCCGACGTTTGTGATGGATGATGACTTGTACGGGCGTACAAGTGTGATGTGCTAAAGCATACCCTTTTGATTGTATATAAGTGCTATGCAGGGAAGGAATTCCGCTGTCCCGTGCTAGGGACAGGGTCGTTATAAATGGTCAGCCAAATGCTGACCGTTGCGTTGTTTGCCACTGCTTGGTGGATCTTTTGCGTGCAGGTCAAGAAGGGCCAAGCAGGAATGAGGGCGGAAGACCCTAAGCTGCTGCTGCTGAGTGCTAGCCCTTGAAGGCTATTTTTGTACCTTGTGTAAGAACCCATGTGTGGCCGGCTTGCGTGCCGAAGTATGGAAGATACCTTCTTGTATAAAGAGTAACACTTGTAATAGGCCATAAGGCCGTACTTGTGGTTTTATATTATGGCATGTTTGGTTTAGCTGTGGACTTCTGTGTTGATGTTTGAGTTCATTCTTGTGAGTTCATTCTTACAACCCTTTAAACTTCCGCTAGAATGCTCTGTGATAGGATGCGTATTTGGTATTACTTAGTAACGTCTCCGCCTGTTTGTAAGACATGGTGTGGGGCCCCGGCCGGACCTTCTACTATGTTGCACATAACGGGTAGGGGTGTTACAATTTGGTATCAGATTCCTTGGTTCCCTCCTCTGAATTCGTGGACGAATTCTTTTGTGGGGTGGCGAGCTCGTGTGAGTGTATAAAATTGAACTCAAACATGTCCACATAGGATTGAAATGCACCGGTGTGTTACACTTGTGTGTTTGTTTTGACTGTTTATTGTGGCTTATCGCTGAATTGTGTGGTTTGACACATATAGGTGACGCGAAGTGTTGCGGGTCAGTCAGAACCTCAGCATTCTGTTGAGAGCGCGGCACCGGCAGAGGTGCCCACCCCTCCTCCATCAGCTGAAACTGTACGTTTTATTACAGAAACGGTACTTGCGGCGATGAATGCTCAGCAAGTAGGGCAAGCTCGGCCTGAGGCTCCCGTGCCTGTGGCAGTGCGTCAAGAACCGGTGGGCATAGCGGTTGATCAGCGTGCCGCAGATCAGCAGCTGAAGTGGTTTATGAGCTTTCATCCTTCGACGTTTACCGGGGCGGGTTCCCCAGCTCAAATAGAGGATTGGCTTGCTCAGATCAAGCGCATTTTGACCGCCCTTCGGGTTGAGGAGGAACAGAAAGTCACGTTAGCCACTTTTCTTCTTGAAGGAGAAGCTCGGCTGTGGTGGGATGAGGTAGAACTGCACCACTTGGCAGGCAGACAGTTGACGGGAGTCTCTATGGACGAGTTCTCTCGGTTGTTCTTGGGCAAGCATTTGCCGTTGCAGCAACAGATTGCTTTGGAATTGGAGTTTCAGCGGTTGACGCAAAAGGAGAGCAGCGTGGATGAGTATCTGCATGAGTTCACGTGGTTGGGGCGTTATGCGGGCGCTATCTTTGCTGAGGAAGAGCGCAAGACCAGTCAGTTTTATGCGGGACTTCGGGATGAGTTGCGACATTTACTCTCGAGTTTCGTGAATCAGGGATTTCAAGCTCTGGTCTGCACCGCGAGGGCATTGGAAGCAGATTTGAAGCGAGGACAATCTAAAGGACCTTTGACTGTTGCAAAACCGGAGTTAAAACTGCCGCGTCCGGAGAGAAGTGGATTTCGAAAGAAATGGGGTAAGAAGTCCAGAGGTTCTGGGCAAGCTCCTTCATCAGTTACTTCGGAAGCGTCGTCGGGCTATGAGTCCCGCACTTGCTATACGTGTGGCAAGCCGGGACATCTTGCTCGGGACTGTCGGGTTGGTCCTCCGAAAGGTGATAAGAAGACGGGCGCGTCCTATGCGGAAAAAGGGAAGGCGGTGGCAGAGTCTTCTGCTTCGTAAGTGCAGCCTCGAGTTTTCAATCTGCGACAACAGGAGGCCATTAAGCAGGCCGACATCGTCACAGGTGCGCGTGATCTCTTAGTTATTTTCCCTTTGTGTAGTGCTGCTTTGTGTTTGGTGTTTATTGTGCTGTTGCTATGTTAGGCTTCGTCCTAATTTGGGATCATCCGGCACGAGCACTGTTTGATACTGGTGCATCACATTCGTTTCTGTCAAAGGATTTCGTATTGCGCGTTGGCGCGCCGATACGAGGCACGACAGAAAGTTTGCAGGTACTCTTACCTAATGGATGTGTTTTGTGCGCGGATCAGTCTGGGTGTGTAGAGGGAAAAATAGGAAGTTGGGTCTTCAGATTGGAAGCACTTGTGCTGCCGATTTCGGAATTCGACATAATCTTCGGTATGGATTGGTTGTCAGAGCAGCATGCTCGCATTGATTGTAATTCTAAGGAAGTTGTGTTGGGGGGGCAGAACACCGACCAAGAAATACGATTTAGCGGCATGCAAGGGATAAATGAGATGTTGATATCCGCTCTGCAAGTTCGGAAGGCCGTGAGAATGGGTGCCGAGTTGTTCTTCACGTAAGTAGCAGCGGTAGAGCCAAAGGCTAGTGTGAATGAAGTGCCTGTTGTGTCGGAATTCCTGGATCTGTTTCCAAAAGACCTTCCGGGGTTACCACCCCAAAGAGAAATTGACTTCACGATAGAACTGGTACCGGGTGCAAAACCTGTGGCCCGTTCCCCCTATCGTGTAGCGCCAAAGGAAATGGCGGAGCTGAAGGTTCAGTTGCAAGAATTGCTAGATCAAGGTTTTATAAGGCCAAGTCAGTTACCTTGGTGTGCGCCGGTTCTCTTTGTGAAAAAGAAGGATGGCAGCTTGCGTCTATGCATAGATTATCGAGAACTGAACAAGCTGACAGAGAAGAATAAGTATCCGATCCCACGAATCAATGATTTGTTTGATCAGCTAGTGGGCTCTTCGGTGTATTCTAAGCTGGATTTGAAATCAGGTTATTACCAGCTGAGGGTTCGGGAAAGTAACATACCCAAAACAGCGTTTGGCACACGCTACGGGCATTATGAGTTCACGGTGATGCCCTTTGGATTGTCTAATGCACCTTCGGTGTTTATGGATTTGATGCACCGAACGTTTAAGCAATATTTGGATCTCTTTGTGATCGTCTTTATTGACGATATCCTGATATATTCCCGATCCAGAGAAGAGCATGCGAATCATTTGAAGATGGTATTGCAAACCCTGAGGGAAAAGAAGCTCTATGCCAAGTTTACTAAGTGTGATTTCTGGTTGTCATCCGTGGATTTTCTGGGCCATGTAGTTAGTGGAGAAGGCATTACCGTAGATCCTGCCAAGATTGTTGCGGTGCAGGAGTGGCCTGTTCCTTTGTCGGTAGCCGAAGTCAGGAGTTTCCTTGGACTTGCGGGCTACTACAGGCGTTTTGTGGAAAATTTCTCACGAATAGCATTGCCTCTCACTACCCTAACGCGGAAAGAACAAAGGTTAGTTTGGTCTCCCGAGTGTGCACGAGCTTTTGAAGCGTTAAAGAGTCGGTTGACTACGGCCCCAATTTTGACAACACCTTGTGGCATAGATGATTTTGAGGTGTACAGTGATGCATCGGGTAGCGTCTTAGGCTGCGTTCTCCTTCAGCGTGGTAAGGTGATAGCATATGGTTCGCGCCAATTGAAAGCCCATGAGCGGAACTATCTAGTCCATGATTTGGAGTTGGCCGCAGTCATCTTTGCACTTAAGTTGTGGCGTCATTATTTATATGGTGTAAAGGTGGATATCTATACCGACCACAAGAGTCTGAAATATCTTTTAGATCAAAAAGACTTAAATATGCGACAGAGAAGGTGGATCGAATTTCTTGGTGATTATACCTTCCAAATTCATTACACGCCTGGTAAAGGGAATGTAGTCGCAGATGCCCTGAGTCGTAGGACTCCGACAAGGGCGAATTGGTTGTCATACCATGATGAACGGTTGATCCACGAGCTAGAACGGATGGATATTACTTGTGTGGAGAAAAACACTGCTGCGACCATGTGTTTGAATTGGACAGAGGTACAGTATGACCTAATGGATAGGGTCCGCCAAGTGACGGAACTGGATAATAGTTTGCAGCATTATGCAGCAGAAGATAAGAGCTCTCGGTTTTCTTGTGACAATGGACTTTGGAGAAAAGACGATCGGGTATGTGTTCCTTGTCAGAGAAATCTTCGTGAAGAAATCATGTACGAAGCCCATTTTTCAAGGTATTCGATTCATCCTGGAAGTTCAAAAATGTATAAAGATCTGAAAAAGAACTTCTGGTGGCCGGGTATGAAGAAAGATATAGCACGTTATGTTGCTAAGTGCCATACATGTGCTCTGGTGAAAGCAGAATGCCAAAAGCCAGGAGGATTCCTAAAGTCATTTCTGATCCCAGTGTGGAAATTTGATGATATTTCCATGGACTTCGTGCATGGATTGCCGAGATCTCAGTGGGGTAATGATGCGGTTTGGGTGATTGTGGATCGATTAACAAAAGTTGCTCATTTTATTCCAAATCGAAGAGATGATCCAGTCGACAAGTTGGCTAAAATGTACGTAGATTCGATCGTACGATTGCACGGAATTCCCCATAGCATTGGGAGCGATCGAGATGGACGCTTCACATCAAGAGATTGGAGGCTAATTCATCAGCTGTTGGGCACAAAGTTGCATTTCAGTACAGCCTTTCATCCCCAGACGGACGGTCAAACTGAAAGGACCAACAGGACGTTGGAAGATATGCTCCGGATGTGTATGCTAGATTTTGGAAGTCGCTGGGAAGATCATTTGTTCATGATTGAGTTTGCCTATAACAACAGTTATCAGGCGAGCATTCAGATGGCCCCTTTCGAAGCGTTGTACGGCAGGAAGTGCCGCACACCGTTATCTTGGGCGGAGACGGGTGAAACGAAGCTTTTCAAGCGGCAAGATGTGACTGATATGCATGAAACGGTACGTACAATTCGTGAAAGGTTGTTAATTGCTCAAGATAGGCAGGCCAAATATTATAATGCCAAGCACCGAGACGTAAAGTTTGCGGTGGGTGATTGAGCATATCTAAAAATTAAGCCTTTTAAAGGTGTGTCCAGGATACGGCGTCTGAAAAAGTTGAGCCCGAGGTATCTAGGACCTTTTGAGGTGATTGAATGCGTCGGTGAGGCAGCCTATCGGTTACTGCTACCGCCTGAGTTAAGTAGTTTACCTGATGTGTTTCATGTATCGGTGCTGCGAAGAGCAATAAAAGAGCCGTCGCAAGTGATAGTTGCAGATCGAGTATCAGTTGATAGTGGGCTAACTACAAAGGTTAGGCACATTCGGATTGAAGATGCCACCGAGAAGCAGTTGAGGAACAAAAAAATCAGGATGGTTAAAGTCTAGTGGGATAATTGTGGCCGGGAAGAGCTTAGTTGGGAGCGTGAGCAAACCATGCGGACAGAATTTCCCGAGTTATTTTTGTAAGTGATTATGTTTTAGACCGTGTAATAATCAATAGATATGGACTTTATTGAGTTTTTCAGTCATTCAAATTTCGGGACGAAATTTTCTGCAAGGAGGGGAGGATTGTAATACCCCAAAACCCAGTTTTGGTTTTCAGGCCAAGTGACACGGCCTGGGACACGGGCGTGTCCCAGGGCGTGTCAAGCAAATACTCGAGCTGGTCTCGAGTAGGGTTCAAAGTTGGGTTTCGGGTGTTTTTGGAGTGACATGGCCTGAGACACGGGCGTGTCCCAGGGCGTGTCATCCTCGGGTTGCTGCAGGTCGCGCGTTCGATGATCGTTGAGTATTGTGATCGACGATCGACGAGAAGAGGCGATACAGCCTGTGACACGGGCGTGTCACAGGGCGTGTCCTTCTCGACGATCGGCGAGATCATGTCGACGATCGGCGAGGCTACTCTCGGCGATCGACCAGATTCGTCGAGAGAGGCGACACGGCCAGAGACACGGGCGTGTCTCAGGCCGTGTCAGGTTAGGCGGTGGTCACAGGCGTGTTCAACCCGTGTGGTGAGGCGGTTCTCTGCCGCTTAGGGGCCGCTTAAGGGAAACGACCTGTGACACGGGCGTGTCACAGGGCGTGTCAGGGCCGAAATTGACTTTTTCTACAGATCTCGGCCGTTTGTTTCCCTCTTTCCAGATCTGGTGGTCTTCAGTTTTTCCAGGCCCTTTAAGACCCCGAACCAGCAAGCTTTTCCTCACTTTATCTTCTTAAGTGAGAGAAGGAAAGAGGAAGAAGGAAGGAAGAAGAAGAAGGAGGAAGGAAAGGGAGATCCAGCTAGTCCAAGCTTGGATTCGCGATCGGAGACCATATTCGGGAAGGCAGAGCTCCAAGCAGTGCTTGCCATGGATCCAAAGCGTCCTCCAAGGGTAACGATTTCCTCCTTGGATTTGTGAAATCCTTCCTTTTTGCATATGCATGAATCCTCTACAAAGGTAGAGTTGAATTCTCTTGGGATGTTGAACTCCATCCCTTGATTCTATTTGGAGTAGTCCCGGAAGCGAGAAGTACGGGTAGGTATGCTGTGTGAAGCCATCTGGATAGGATTGGTCCGGAGTGGTGATTATTGTATGCATATCAGAGCAAGACTCTGTATTATTGTGATGCGTGTGATGTTCTTGGTGGACACCTGCAGCTTGGTGCAGCAGGATAGTATGTGGATGGGTTGATGCTGTATGATCTCAACCCTTGTAGTTGTGAATGCTACTCGTTGAGCCGGTGGGGCTGCAATTGTGGAAAAGCCTGTATGGCGAACGGGCAAAGTGAAGCTGTACCCGTGTCAGTTCGGATCGACGCCTCACGTATGTGAGCTATGGGAAAGGCTGATCTGTACCCGCGTTCTGGTTGTCTAACCGTGGGGTGCTTAAGGCCCTGTTAGGATCACAGAATGAGAATCGCTCCGGCTATTTGAGCCATGGAGGATTGGAATGCTCACAAATTGCCGTCATGTCTGGGACCTCTGAACGGTGGTGGGACCCTGGTTTTCCGGTACACCGATAATGTGCCCTGAGAGCACGGAACGTCGGGCCGTCGTGCCGACGTTTGTGATGGATGATGACTTGTGCGGGCGTACAAGTGTGATGTGCTAAAGCATACCCTTTTGATTGTATATAAGTGTTATGCAGGGAAGGAATTCCGCTGTCCCGTGCCAGGGACAGGGTCGTTATAAATGGTCAGCCAAATGCTGACCGTTGCTTTGTTTGCCACTGCTGGTGGATCTTTTGCGTGCATGTCAAGAAGGGCCAAGCAGGAATGAGGGCGGAATACCCTAAGCTGCTGCTGCTGAGTGCTAGCCCTTGAAGGCTATTTTTGTACCTTGTGTAAGAACCCATGTGTGGCCTGCCTGCGTGCCAAAGTATGGAAGATACCTTCTTGTATAAAGAGTAACACTTGTAATAGGCCATAAGGCCGTACTTGTGGTTTTATATTATGGCATGTTTGGTTTAGCTGTGGACTTCTGTGTTGATGTTTGAGTTCATTCTTGTGAGTTCATTCTTGTAACCCTTTAAACTTCCGCTAGAATGCTCTGTGATAGGATGCGTATTTGGTATTACTTAGTAACGTCTCCGCCTGTTTGTAAGACATGGTGTGGGGCCCCGGCCGGACCTTCTACTATGTTGCACGTAACGGGTAGGGGTGTTACAAGGAGACTAGCTGTAACTTTTCCTTTTTCTGTAATATTTCCTCTCCTCCTTTTTATATACTCGATGTGATGTTATTCTCTTTTTTAATTGAATATATATATATATATATATTAATGAAAACTTCGCTCGACAATTTTGTGCCTCTTTTTTCTTTAGTATTTTTGCCACGTTGCACTCGCGCGTGCATACCGCTCTTTGAGACGTGATTCTCTAGGGTAACACTCGCTAGTAGCATCCATCCGAGTTAGGTTAGGACACATACTTACATGAAGGCCTTGAGATCTCGCCCCCTTTCCTCGGTTGTTAGGGTCAGACCACTCGCTGCACCCGGAATCGCGATCTTTGCATGATCGTACGGGAAATAAGGAAACTTGATTCTTCTGAGGCAAAACATGATAGGGTAGCTTGTAGCTGTAGAGGGGCATCTCACACAACACGCTCACTGCCTACTAGCTCTCACCCCCTGGGGACTAGTCGCAAGTGGGAGACTAGGTTCGACATACCTATCCACTTCTTGACGCTTGATGTTGGCTCATCAGGGAATTGCATGAGTTCCCCCTGTCGATGAGATCCACCCCGAACGACAATACTTGCCTACTCCCTACTCTGCTGTCGAGTAGTTATTGCCCCCCAACTAGCCGACGAGATCCAGTCTGACGCGAGTCTGAATAGCTGGATTTTCCTGGTCCTGTATTTCAGCCTATCTCCAAGTGAATTCCAGCCCTTCCATCTAGTGAGAGCCTGGTCAGCAGGATCTTCTCGGGGACAACATTCCATACACTATCGAGTGACTTCCACCCCTGCCAGCTAGTAGGAGTCGGGTCAACGGGATCTTCTCGGGGTCAACATTCCAAATGCCATCGAGTGACTTCCAGCCCTGTTAGCTAGTGGGAGGCTGGTCAGCGGGATCTTCTCAGGGCAAACATTCCAAACATCATCAAGTGACTTCCAGCCCTGCCAGCTAGTGGGAGCCTGGTCAGCGGGATCTTCTCGGGGTCAACATTCTAGACGCCATCGAGTGACTTCCAGCCCTACAATTTAGTGGGAGCCTGGTCAGTGGGATCTTCTCGGGGTCAACATTCCAGACGCCATCAGGTGAATTCCATCCTTGCCAGCTAGTGGGAGCCTTGTCAGCAGGATCTTCTCGGGGTCACCATTACAGATGCCACCGAGTGACTTCCAGCCTTGCCAGCTAGTGAGAGCCTGGTCAGCGGGATCTTCTCAAGGTCAACATTCTAGACACCATTCAGTGACTTCCAGCCTTACAGGTAGTGGAAGCCTGGTCAGCGGGATCTTCTCGGGGTCATCTTTCCAAACACCATCGAGTGATGTCTAGCCCTGCCAGCTAGTGGGAGCCTGATCAGTGGGATCTTCTCAGGGTCAACATTCCAGATGCCATCGAGTGACTTCCAGACCTGCCAGCTAGTGGGAGCCCGGTCAGCGGGATCTTCTCGGGGTCAAAATTCAAAACACCATCGAGTGACTTCTAGCCCTACCAGCTAGTGGGAGCCTGGTCAGCGGGATCTTCTCAGGGTCAACATTTCATACGCCATCGAGTGACTTCCAGCCATGCCAGCTAGTGGGAGCCTGGTCAGCGGGATCTTCTCGAGGTCAACATTCCAGACACCATCAAGTGACTTCAAGCCCTGTCAACTAGTAGGAGTCTAGTCAGCGGGATCTTTTTAGGGTCAACTTGATTCAAGGATAGAAGCGCTTCAAATTATCACCGCTCCATGTGTGACTTAGAGTCTCCCCCTCCACATTCTAGAGTCGATATCCCCCTTACCTCAGTGCTTCCCTAACTATGTACGGGCCTTCCCAATTTGGGTGAAGCTTTCCCACTATTGTTGATCTTCCTGTGACATCTACCTTTTTTAGGACCAAGTCTCCTTCGGCAAACTGCTTGATTCTAACATGCTTGTCAAAATACTTGGCCATCTGTCGCTTAATTTTCTCCTGTCTGACGGTGGCCATGTCGCAGAGTTCTTCTGTCAGATCCAGAGAAAGTTGTAACTCGTCTTCGTTCTCGACCTATTGTCCGTTTCACCGTGTTTCGAGCCCGAGGGTTGTCCGTGGACCTTCCGGCGGCCGCCACCGGAGCTCCAGTGCTCGGAATCGCAAACCGAGCGTAGATCCAGAAAGCTCTCGACGAGGGCTACGCTTCCGCGATGAGTATTTTGAATTTCGTGGGACTTTTGCGTTAGGGTTTTCTCGGTCCTAATTTCCGTTTGTCCGTTTTCTTGTAGATCTCGCTTTCCCGTGCTTCCGTTAGGACCGATCCGCAGCGTTGAGCTATTTGGAGAACGTTTTCGAGATCGGTTGAGGCAAGTGGTGCTCACTTGCTTTTGTTTTCTTTTTCCTTCTTGTTCTCACCTCCAATTGGAAAGTTATCTGTAATTATCGTTTGGAAAGTATGCTCGTTTGTGTTATTAGTTGTTTTTGCCTAAAATATTTGCGTGTGCCGCCTTGTGAAAGTGATTTGCTCGTCGTAGGAAAACTCGCCGAAAACCTTGTCGTCTTTCGATGGAGTTCTGTGCGTCGGAAACCTTGTTGTCTTCTGTCATGTTGTATGTGCGTCGTATCTCTCGCTAGTCGTGTTGGTTGGATTTTTTTTCTCGTCATGTTTACCAAACAAAATATTCGTCCGTCATGAGTGCCACATTTATTGTCCAATGTTAATTTTTGTACCTATTATAACCCCTCTTCATGCCATTGTCACCGCGTCAATTGAATCGTCGCATCATTTCGACCAAGTTATGTCGCCCTGTTGATGTATGAGTATCGTATGATCCGTTGAAGTTTTGTTGGTCGGAATCTTTGTCGTCTTCCGACGGAGGACTGTACGTTGGAAGTTTTGTTGCCTTCTGCTGTGTCGTTTGTCATCGCGACATCATGATTGTCGCGCTGCTTTGACCAAGTTAACCTCTTCGCTTGAATTTTAAGTATCGCTTTGACCAAGTTAACCTCTCAGCTCGATAGTACGTGTCCTTTTGACCATGTCCATCACTTCGTTAGTCATTCGTATTGTTGGAATGTAGTTTGTCGGAAGCCTCGCTGCTTGCCGTTATTTTTAGTCGATGAAACCCTTGTTGCCATCC
Source organism: Platanthera zijinensis (assembly GCA_039513925.1). Lineage (NCBI taxonomy): Eukaryota > Viridiplantae > Streptophyta > Magnoliopsida > Asparagales > Orchidaceae > Platanthera > Platanthera zijinensis. The sequence continues at coordinate 24,336,955 of CM077084.1, read as the reverse complement.
GTCGCTGCATTTTGCGCGTGTGTTGGTTGGATTGTCGTGACGATTTGAGCTAGTGCTCCCTTATGATCCCAGTTTTAGTCGTAAACGTCGTTAGTTGATTCGTTTATGTCGTGGACTTGGAAGAATATTGTGGTTAAAGCCTTGGAGTTCTGCTAGGCAAATCTGTCTCTGTGTCAATCGTATGCTACGATTGTGTTTTAGTCGTTATTAACGGCGTCATGTACACTTAGTCGGGTCGTTACAAGAGAGAGAGGTTTTTTTTTTGTCGGCCTGTACGTTTAGAGTTCTTCTTAGTTTGATGCATTTATATGTATATATATAATAAAATATTTGATATTTGTTGGACTATTGGTTGGCAGTGGATAAAGGACCGCCACCTCAGTGCCTTGTTTTGATGGTATATTTTATGGATTGTTGGTTGGCAGTGGATATAGGACCGCCACCTCAGTGCCTTGTTGTTGTGGGTCATACACCCAGGCTTTGCCCGGTGTTTTGATGACATGTGGAGCTGATCAGTCTCTCTTAAATCATGAATTGATATATAAAAAGATGAAAGATATATATATATATATATATATATATATATATATATATATATATACATATACATATGCATATATTTCTCTCCCGGTTGTGGGATTGCTTACCTTGTGCAGCATAGTTAGTTCCTCTATGCTTTTTTTGTGTTTTATTGATTATACTGACTATTTGGTGATAGCTTGTTCGTACAGTTTCTTACTACTCGAGATTTGTTGTTCCTCTTTTGTTTTCATAGCACTACTTGTAACTTGCTTCTGAGGTGTTCTTCTTTTGAATGCCTCAGGTCCAGAGCAGTAGAAGGTTTAGCTGTCAGAGTTGTGCTTCTGGTGCTGCGAGCTACTGCAGCTGTTTGTTTCCACCTCAGAGTGTTGAGGTAGTTATTTTATTAGACATAACAGTTTATCTGTGGATTTGTGTCAGCTGTTGACGCCCATAGTCTTAGATTTTCTGTGTTAGATTACTTGCTAGTAGTACTGTTGTTACTTACTGTTAGTTTTATTCTTGCTCTCTGGGAATATTTTATGTTAGGATGCATGTTAGGTATTTTAAATATAAAATAAAACTGTATTTTTTATATAGTTTCATAGCATGCTTTCAAACCGATAAACTACGATTTTAAAGGTTATAAAACTGCTTTCTTACTTATAGTAAATCTAGAAGTTACATGTTCATTGCATTTTATGCTGAGTTTTCATTCTCATATAGGGTGACAAATGAATCAAACTAGTGTTTTCTGCTGTGTAAACCTATACTTTCTCACTCGTGGACTAGTTGATCCACCAGACCGAGGGATACGATCAGCATACCTAATAATAAAGCAATGTTTTAAAACATAACTCATAGTCTTGTTATAAAAATAAGTGATAGGACTGGGTTGCTTGAACGTCTACAGTTGTCCCCTGCACGGCGTGGCATCACGATCGCGTATTTTCTCTCACTCTGATATTATTTTAATATTGAGAAAATGCGGGTTGTGACAGTTGGTATCAGAGGGAGGTTTTGCAAGAGGGTTGGTTGGTTTGGTAAGTCAGTCGAACAGCTTTCCCTTAAGCAAAACCTCAAGCGTTTAGTTTCATTTCATTGCATACACACATCGATATGTCATCAGTAGATCTTGATGGAAGCATGAACACTACACTAATAGCATAACAAGAAGTATACGGGGTATATTATGTAGTATGAGATGCATAATATGTGTTTGTATATGGATCCACCATTGGAGGCAACATGTGACGGTTATGTAGTATGGGATGCATAACCATCATCACATGGATGCCCATTAGCACGTTTTCTTTTTTTTTCGTTACATACAATGTTATGTAGTATGGGATGCATAACATTGTATGTGTACGTCGCTCATAACATGCACTAAGGCCTTTTTAGAATGCATAGCACTACATACATGACATATCATCGCATAAGCAAACGTGGCAAGTTAAAGATCTGTATGATGACATATGTACACTCATGATTTGAAAGGGAATTCAAACATTCAGGCATACATATTATAGGCACAAGTTAGAAGCATAACATCATTTCATGATTTCCCAGAGCAAGGTAACAGCACGAGCAAGTATCTGTTCGTTCCCGATCTGATTTGAGTCTGTATGTTTCTTATCTGATTTGAGTTAGGATATTCGAGTTTGCTAGCTTATGTGTCTTAAGCTAGGTCCTTGAAAAGTCGTTGTTTGTATCTGTAGAATATGACCCCGAACCATTTTTGCTAAGGGATTTTTTTTCCAGTTTGTGGGTGAGTCTTCGAGTAATTTGTATCGAAGCAATGTAGGGTGAACTGTCTCAAAACTTTGAGACTCTGTCCAGGCAGTTGGTCATAATGCAGGCACAGTTGCAGGCATTACTTTCTGCCACCTTGAGGCAGTAGCCTGGTGTGTTTTTCTTTGCCTGTGTTAGTTGGGTACGAAAGTGAGATCGGTCAATCGACTAGATTACTCCTGAGTCGATAGTTGTTGTGGAGTGTTAAGTCTAAAACTTCTTGGGTAATCTCAAGTTAGACCCTAGTCCAGTTGATAGCTTCCTTAATATCTCGATTTTTGTCAGACTAAGTTTTGTGAGTGATTTATAGGAAGGTAAAGGTAAGTAACCGATGAGCACGCGTTCTTTGATTTTGGTGATATCAACTTATGCGTGGTTAGAATTCTTATAGCTTGTTGTCGCTTGACTCCCGATCGAGTTAGTGCTTCGTTTCACGCTAAATTTCCCTCTGGTGACTTGGAGGTGTCGAATCAGGATATCTAGAGTTGTCTCATTTTTTTTAGATTGGATTGGATTTTTAGGGTATGTCGATTGAGAGTGCCAGATTTGGAAAATTTCAGTATGATTTTTGGGCATGGAACGGAAATCTTGTTTGTACATTGTAGACCGATGCTAGGATGAGCATCTGGACTTTATGATGAATATTGACCAACCCTGGAGTGTGTTTGGATTCCAATATCAGGATTCTCTGGCTATTTTTGCGGTGCGTTCTCGTAAATTCTTAGAGTCCGGTTGCGTGTATTTTCTCATTTCCTTTTATGTTCTAGAAACTGCTCTCTTTGTGCTGCGTGTTCTGTGGCATGAGAGTTCCCAGATGTTTCCCCGGCTAGTTTTCCCGGTCTCCTTCCTAAGAGAGAGGCAGAGTTTGTTTTAGATCTCAAGCTAGATACTTGTCTTTTCGCGAGAGCACCTTACTGCTTGACCCCGCGTAAACTAGAATAGTTTTGTACCTAGCTAATGATTTGCCAATCTGGGGCTTCAATAGGCCAAGTTCCTTTCTCTATAATGTCCGGTTCTGTTCACAAACAAATGAGGGATGTCTTTAGAAGATTAGAAATGAATTATAAAGAGTTGAATGTGGTGAGTATCAAGATAAATGTTCCCATTTGTGGATAGATGATTTGTTAAGTCTGTTTCAAGATAGTTCCATATTCTCGAGGTTTGGCCTCCGTTTATACTTTTATATGTGAAGTATCTGTGTGTTGAATGTTCCATGGACTGCCCTTTTGTTTCCATTATAGATTGTATTTTGAATTTTTAAGATAAGACCTTGGATTTACCGAGTGCCTCCTCTGCCTTCATGGATTTGATGAATATAATGTTTAGAAAATTTTCGGACCACCTCGTGGCCGTTTTTTTTATTTTTATTTTTATTTTTATTTATATTTATATTTTTTTATGTTTGGATATGTTCTAAGAGCGCAGGCGAGCGTGTTGAGTATTCAGGGATTTGTGAATTCTAGTTAAGAAAGCATAATTCTGTTGACTGAGGTAAACAATTGAAATATTGACTGACATGATTTCTGTTTTGGATCACCATTTTTAAGAAAGATGAATTTCGACGAACTTAGTAAAGATCGCTGAAGTGATTGATTTGGAAGAGAATTATTATGTGTAAAGAAATAAGGAATTTTAGTATGATGGACATGATGATATGCAAGCTTGTGAAATGATTTTTTTGTGATTGTTGGTGTCCCTGATCTGGTCTATGTAGAAGACTTTGATATTTAATTGAGGATGAGCTGTACGTTGAGCCTAGGTATGTCATGATACAAAGAGAAATGTGGTCGCATACGATTTAGGGTAATTGAGAACATATGAAGATAACTATATTGCGTATAAATTGGAAAACTTAAAATGATGATCTATATCTCGATGTTTGGAGACTATTTGATTTGGCGTATTATGTAATATTTTGCGAACCGTAAGAGCTTTGAGTATATCATCACTCAAAGGGAATTGAATTTGCGCGCCATAGAGACTGGATAAAATATATTGCGAACTTTGACATTGACGTTCGTTATCTCTTAGATTTCACTAGGATGTATAGAGAACTGAAATAAATTATTTGATGTTATGAGTTAAATTTATTGTTCGTTAAGGTTTTCCAGAAAGCATATATTCGATGTGAGCTATCGTAAATAGATGGATAAAAGGTGCCAATATTATTTAATTCTGATTGATGGGTTACTCGGTGAAGAATATAATAGGACCGTGTTAGGATGAGGTTGTGAGATTCCATAGTAAGCCTTGGAGTTTTGTGTCGAGGCAAATCTTCAAAATTATGTCACGTCCTGGCCGAGTTGCAAGAAGTGTGGGGTTTTGATCTTTGATGTTTGTCCGTTTATCTGCAGATCGATGGTAGGTCAAATGGAAAGTTGTTCAGGCTTGAAAGGAATGAGTTTTTCTGTAGCGGCGCCGTGAGGCGGGTGCCTGGTGCGGCCTTTCGGTTCGGCCAGGGCTCTAAATCCGGGTCGTTACTTTTGAGTGCATTTTTTTGTTAGCTGCGTCTTAGGTGCGCCCGGTTGGGTTGGCCCGACCAGGTCTTTTCCTTTTTTTTAGTGCATCAATGTGCCTGCTGGTAGACTTGAATTGTCTTCTTCTTTCCATTGTGTTCACGTTGTGCTTCACGTGAGCCAGTTGCGAGTGTGTGTTCGTGGTGATTGACACGTCCTTGATTCGGTACCCCAGCTTCAACCTAATCTCTCTTATGTCGAAGAGTTTGTCCGTATTCTGGAGACGCAAGATCGTGTGCTGAGAAGGAAATCGATTCCAATGGTAAAAAATTTCAGGCGAAATCAGGATGTCCGGAGTGCAATTTGGAAATTGGAAACTACGATGAGAGAATCTCATCTCAGTTTTCTCTTAGTTTTCTCCGATTAGTGTTCTTATCTAGCGAATTTTCATCTCATCTCTAGCTTGTTCTCTCGTTTCGTGTTGCGTTCCAAGTTTCGGGACGAAACTTCCTTTTTGGAGGAGTGACTGTAACGCCCCTAATTTTCCGATAATTATTTAATCCTCTTGGTAGCGTCATTATGGCGTAAGGGCGTTACGTTAGCGTAGAGTTAACGGCGTGTCGCCGTTAGTGCGTTTTGCGTCCATTAGGTTTGGCCGACCAACTTTTGGGATTTGCATCGAAAGTGAAAGATTTTATATTACGAAATTAAGTTAGTCAATTTTTGACTCGCTCGTCAAGTTTCACCGCGTTTCGAGCAATTTTGGAGCCTAGGCGAATTTCCAAAGTCTTGTAGATATTATGTTCGCCGTAAACTTTGGAAATTTATTCCTCGGGAACGGCTCGTCAGATTTTGATTTTGACTTCGCCGTTGGGTTCGTAGCGTTGGTATTCGCCTATGGCGCGAATTTCGTAGGATTCGGCGCGTGTTTGATCCTTCGTAACGACATTATATTATAACGTTATTAGTATTATTATTTAAACTAATATATTAATTATTATATAAAATAAATAAAATATAATAAAAAAAGAGAAAAAGAAGCATACCCGCTAGGCCTGCGAGCGGTTCGGTTTGGGTCGATTTTGACCCAAACCGAAACCGAACCGACATGCCTCGGTTTTTGACTTGTCCAAACCGACCCGAACCGAATCCGGTCGGTTCGGTTCAAAGTCGGTTCGGTTTTTAATCGGTTTTTTTCGGTTCGGTGTCGGTTTTTTGTGAACCAACATATAATAGTTAATATTAAACCCATCTCAACAAATAGTCATATGCAAATGCAGGAAATTTCAAATAGTCATATGCATATGCAGGAAAAAAATAACCAAAGCTGGAAATCCTGGAATAGCCGAATAGGAAGATGAACTCATCTGCAGGGAAAAAAAAAATTCATTCAGTCATACCATTCATACCTGAACGACAGAACGAAGCAATAGAAGGGAATAGGAAGATGAACAGCCGGAGTCGCCGCCCACCGCACGACCAAAAATGAGAAATCTAAAGCATTCAGTCGTCTTCCATGCCGCAGTCATTGCCCTCGACGGTGTCATCGTTGCTCTCGACAGCCTCGTCACTGCCCTCGACGGCCACTCCCAAACTGGAAAGTAGGAAAGGAAACTGGAGAGCGGAGAGTGAGACCCGACGAAACCCTATCGGCTATCAACTGCTAAATGAAAAAGAAATAAAAAATGGAACCTGAAGAGTGAAGGCTGGCTGAAACTCGAAAGCCCCGAAACCCTATCACTCTATCACTATCAGACTATCACTATCAGCTATCGCCTATCTCAAATAAATAAGAATATAATATATTAACAATTAACATGACTTAAATAATGCTATCAGCTATGCCTATCTCAAACTTGAAAGTTGAAACCCGAAGCCCAGTCAGCATTCAGCAAGCATAAAATGACTTAATGCTATCAGCAAGCATAACAATAATAAAATGCTTAATGCTTATACAAAATTAATTAGTTAAACACCTAAACTTTAAATTATGTTAAACAAAAAACTCGGTTCGGTTCAGTTTGATCGGTTTTCACAACCTGAAAACTGACCCGAACCGATAGTCTTTCGGTTTTCAAAAGCTCTAGACCGAACCGACACCGGACCGGGCGGTTCGGTTTCAAAATCGGTGTGGTTTGATCGGTTTGATCGGTTTAGTCGGTTTTCGGTTTTCACTCATCACCCCCGATACCCGCCGAATGCTCCAGCTTAATTAGCTTCCCCCTTCTTAATTCTTAATCAATTGTGTTATCTATAATAATATTATTAATATATATTATTAATATATATATATATATATACTAATATAAATTCACTCCTCCCTCAAATGAAAGCATAACCAGAACGACCCCCCCTCCTCTCCTGTTCATTTCCGCCGGGCCCCAGGGTTGTCCGTGGACTTTCCGGCGGCCGCCACCGGAGCTCCAGTGCTCGGAATCGCAAACCGAGCGTAGATCCGGAAAGCTCTCGACGAGGGCTACGCTTCCGCGATGAGTATTTCGAATTTCGTGGGACTTTTGCGTTAGGGTTTTCTCGGCCCTAATTTCCGTTTGTCCGTTTTCTTATAGATCTCGCTTTCTCGTGCTTCCGTTAGGACCGATCCGCAGCATGGAGCTATTTGGAGAACGATTTCGAGCTCGGTTGAGGCAAGTGGTGCTCACTTGCTTTTATTTTCTTTTTCCTTCTTGTTCTCACCTCCAATTGGAGACTTATCTGTAATTATCGTTTGGAAAGTATGCTCGTTTGTGTTGTTAGTTGTTTTTGCCTAAAAAATTTGCGTGTGTCGCCTTGTGAAAGTGATTTGCTCGTCGCAGGAAAACTCGCTGAAAACCTTGTCGCCTTTCGACGGAGTTCTGTGCGTCGGAAACCTTGTTGTCTTCTGTCGTGTTGTATGTGCGTCGTATCTCTCGCCAGTCGTGTTGGTTGGATTTTTTTTTTCTCGTCATGTTGACCAAACAAAATGTTCGTCCTTCGTGAGTGACACAATTATTGTCCAATATTAATTTTTGTACCTATTATAACCCCTCTTCATGCCGTTGTCGCCGCATCAATTGAATCGTCGCGTCATTTCGACCAAGTTATGTCGCCCTGTTGATGTATGAGTATCGTATGATTCGTTGAAGTTTTGTTGGTCGGATTCTTTGTCATCTTCCGACGGAGGACTGTACGTCGGAAGTTTTGCTGCCTTCTACTGTGTCGTTTGTCGTCACGACATCATGATTGTCGCACCGCTTTGACTAAGTTAACCTCTTCGCTTGATTTTAAGTATCGCTTTGACCAAGTTAACCTCTCAGCTCGATAGTACGTGTCATTTTGACCATGTCCATCACTTCGTTAGTCGTTCGTATTGTTGGAATGTAGTTTGTCGGAAGCCTCGTCGCTTTCCGTTATTTTTAGTCGATGAAACCCATGTTGCCATCCGTCGTTGCATTTGCGCGTGTGTTGGTTGGATCGTCGTGACGATTTGTGCTAGTGCCCCCTTATGATCCCAGTTTTAGTCGTAAGCATCGTTAGTTGATTCGTTTATGTCGTGGACTTGGAAAAATATTGTGGCTAAGGCCTTGGAGTTCTGCCAGGCAAATCTGTCTCTGTGTCAATCGTATGCTACGATCTGGTTTTAGTCCTTGTTAACGGCGTCATGTACACTTAGCCGGGTCATTACAAGAGAGAGAGGTTTTGTTTTTTTGTCGGCCTATTCGTTTAGAGTTCTTCTTGGTTTGATGCATTTATATGTATATATATAATAAAATATTTCATATTTGTTGGACTGTTGGTTGGCAGTGGATAAAGGACCGTCACCTCAGTGCCTTGTTTTGATGGTATATTTTATGGACTGTTGGTTGACAGTGGATATAGGACCGCCACCTCAGTGTCTTGTTGTTGTGGGTCATACACCCAGGCTTTGCCCGGTGTTTTGATGTCATGTGGAGCTGATCAGTCTCTCTTAAATCATGAATTGATATGTAAAAAGATGAAAGATATATATATATATATATATATATATATATATATATATATATATATATACATATGCATATATTTCTCTCCCGGTTGTGGGATTGCTTATCTTGTGCAGCATAGTTAGTTCTTCTATGCCTTTTTTTGTGTTTTATTGATTATACTGACTATTTGGTGATAGCTTGTTCGTACAGTTTTTTGCTACTCGAGGTTTGTTGTTCCTCTTTGGTTTTCATAGCACTACTTGTAACTTGCTTCTGAGGTGTTCTTCTTTTGAATGCCTCAGGTCCAGAGCAGTAGCAGGTTTAGCTGTCAGAGTTGTGCTTCTGGTGCTGCGAGCTACTGCAGCTGTTTGTTTCCACCTCAGAGTGTTGAGGTAGTTGTTTTGTTAGACATGACAGTTTCTCTGTGGGTTCGTGTCAGCTGTTGACGCCCATAGTCTTAGATTTTCTGTGTTAGATTACTTGCTAATAGTACTGCTATTACTTACTGTTAGTTTTATACTTGCTCTCTGGGAATGTTTTATGTTATGATGCATGTTAGGTATTTTAAATATAAAATAAAGCTGCATTTTTGCATAGTTTCATAGCATGCTTTCAAACCGGTAAACTACGATTTTAAATGTTATAAAACTTCTTTCTTACTTATAGTAAATCTAGAAGTCACATATTCATTGCATTTTATGCTGAGTTTTCATTCTCATATAGGGTGATAAATGAATCAAACTAGTGTTTTCTGCTGTTTAAACCTATACTTTCTCACTCGTGGACTAGTTGATCCACCAGATCGAGGGACATGGTCAGCATACCTAATAATAAAGCAATGTTTTAAAACATAACTCATAGTCTTGTTATAAAAATAAGTGATAAGACAGGGTTGCTTGAACGTCTGCAGTTGTCCCCTACACGGCGTGGCATCACGATCGCATATTTTCTCTCACTCTGATATTATTTTAATACTAAGAAAATACGGGTTGTGACACTCGCTTTCTTCCTGCAGCACATGTAAGATGGAAAACATTTGTAACATATTGATGATGCTCTTCACTTTTGCTAAGTACAATTGGAGAGTAGGCTCCCTTGCCACGAACTTATCGTCGATTTGAGAGGATACTACTAGGGAATCCATTAGCACTTCCAAGTCATACACCCCCAGCTCCCTCGCCAGACATAGCCCTGCGATTACTGTCTCATACTCCGCTTGATTATTAGTAATGGGGAAATGGATCACCACTGTCTGCTCTATCCTCGTTCCCTGAGGACTCTCCAGGATCACTCCTACTCCCAAGGAATGTCTCCTTGAGGCGCCATCCACCATCAACTTCCAGGGAACTGGACGAGTGAGCTCCGTCTCTGCTACCTCGAATACATAATCGGCAAAAAAGTCAGCCATCACCTGTGTACAACTCCATATTCGCTGGGGAGGCCCGGGAGGACTAAGACCTCAGTAGCCAGGTTTGGGTCAGGCCCGGGTCAGCCCCCAGGGCTGGCCGGCAGAGTTCTCGCCCTTAAGGGGCTCCCGCCCATTGGTAGGCGAGATCGTTCGCGCCAGGACTCAAGTCTTCACGTCCAGCGATAATGACGTAAAAACCACCAAGGGCGAGAACCCTCTCGGTGGGAGGCCTCGCCAAGGTGAGCTCAGCGAGAGCCTTCTCGCCCGGGGTTCTCGCCAGAGTAGGTTCATGTGGTGGGGCCTGACACCCAGGAAAAAGGATTATTTTATTATTACTATTTCATTGTCCTCGGTTTAAATTACCTGTATACCCCTGGGAGGACAGCGGGATTTGGCTATTGGCAGACCCATCAGGGGTATTTTAGTACTTTCAGAACAGGAGAAGACTATAAAAAGACCCATAAGGGGCTCTTTGGAAGGCAGGCTTTCATTATTCTCCAACTCCAGTGCTTTCTGAAGAGCTCCCAGCCCAGCTATTGGTTTCGGGGGGGGAAGCTCTCAGAGATCTTCCGGGTGTGAGGTGGGACCTCCCAGCTGAGGCTTTGGGTCAGTCCTAGGACCTTAGCCGCTAGTCAGGGGTCGAGATTTGAGAGAAGTAGGCGTCGACTGCACTTTGGTTCGTGAACATTCGTTGAGGTCAATTTTGGCTTCAACAACCTGGGTCTTTATCGAGAAGCGAGGGACAAATGATATGTCAAACTCGCTTAACTCCACCGACCATTTTGCAAGTCTCCCCGAATGCTCCACCCCTTCAAAGATGTTATGGAGGGGATGGTATGTCACCACCCGGATTGAATGGGCCTAGAAGTATAACCAGAGTCTCCGAGCCGAGATGACTAGAGCAAAAGCCAGCTTCTTCAGGATCGGGTATCGAAGCTCCGCATTCTTCAGGACCCTGCTCACATAGTAGATTTGCAGCTGCTTCTTTCCCTCCTCCCGTACCAGGACGGAGCTCATGGCCTTGGCTCCGACTCTAAGGTAAAGGATAAATCTTCCCCCTACCAAAGTCCTTAGATAAGCAGAGCATGCGCGAGCTGTCTCTTCAAGGCTTGGAAGGCCTTCTCGCACTCCTTAGACCATTCAAATTTTTGGCATCCCCTCAACACTTTTAAGAAGGGCGAGCATTTCTCTTCTGCCCGAGAGAGGAACTTGCTCAGCCCTGCGAGCTTCCCTGTCATACGCTGGACTTCTTTGGCATTTCACTGCGACTCCAACTCCATGATCGCCCTCACCTTATCAGGATTGGGTTCTACTCCCGCAGGAGTAAGGAGGTGACCTAGGAACTTTCCCCTGCTTGCCCCGAAATGCACTTCAGGGGGTTCGGCCTCATCTTATACTTTAGCAAGGTTTCAAAGGTCTCCTCTAGATCTCGAAGATGAGATCTCGCATCCAAACTCTTCACCATGAGGTCATCCACATATACCTCAAAATTCCTTCCCTTTTGCTCCCAAAAGACCCGATCCATCATTCTTTGATACGTTGCCCATACATTCTTCAACCCAAAGGGCATCATCTTATAGCAGTAGCACCCATCCCCTATAATGAAGGAAACATCCTTTATGTCTGGGAGGTGAATCATGATCTGGTGGTACCCTGAAAAGGCATTTAGAAAACTCATTAGAGAAAAACTGACGATTGAGTCAACCAACATGTTGATTCGAGGCAGGGGATAACAATCCTTAGAACAGACTTTATTTAAAAGTGAGAAATCAATACACATTCTCCAGCGCCCGTCTCCCTTATTAATCATTACCACGTTGGAGATCCAGCCTGGGTACTGGATCTCTTATATAAACCTTGCCTTAAGAAGCTTACCCACCTCCTCCCGGATGGGCTCCGCCGGCCTGTCGTTGACGAACCTCTTCTTCTGCCAGATGGAGCAAGCGTCGGGATCAAGGTTGAGGCGGTGGCAAGCCACATTCTCATCGACCCCCAGCATGTCCTCCGCGCTCACTGCGAAGATGTCCACGTTCTTCTGAATGCACTCCAGCATATTTTGTTGATCCTCCGGGCTCAGCCCCCCCTCCCCCCCCCCCCCCCCGCTAACTCGCACCTTCTCCACCCTTCCATCCTGGGTGAGGACTTCCAACTTCACCGCTACTTCCAGCCGGGACTGCTCTTCCCACTCGCTTATTGCCCTCTTACCCGGGATGAGGGCTTCCTCCTCCTCGACTTCTTCTACTTCCATTACCTCGGCCTACTTCTCCAGAACTTCCACTGCTCCCCCCTCATGGGTGGGGATCTCCACCTCCATATCCTCTTCTTCCCCCACAGCCTCCTGCCTAGAAAACTTCTCCATCTTTCTCTCCATCTCCTCAACTCCCTCCTGCCAGGAGATGGTGTTGACCGTGGTGATGTAGCATTCCCTTACCGCCTCGGGATCTCTCTGGACCCGAACCTGGATTCCTTCGGCGTTGAACTTAAGGCATTGGTGGAAGGATGAAGGTACGCAGCAGAAGGCGCTGATAAAGGGCCGCCCAAATATTGCATTATAGCTGCTAGGAGCATCCACGATGACGAACCTGTAGTTTCTAGACTGGCCCCCCAAAGTGATATGGAGTCACACTCCCCCTTCCACCACCTTCATCTCCCTAGAGAACCCGAACAAAGGTCCATCCGAGGCCAACAACCTCTTGGCCTCCACCTTCATTGCGTCAAACGCCTTCTTGAAGTTGACGTTGACGGAACTCCTGTTGACGACGAGGATCTGGGCGACAGTTAAATTTTCAATGGCGGCTTGGATTACCGATGCATCGCAGAATGGATCCTCGTGATCTGGCATATCCTTTCGGGAGAAGGCGATCTTCTCATCTGGGAGCGAGACTTGGAACGTCGAGGCAATGCTCTGATGATATATTATGTGGAGACTCGCCTTGCGGGCAGCCTCGACTCCCCCCCCCCCCCCCCCCCCCCCCCCGTGGATCACTCTGATCCCTCCCCGACCTCCTATGTCTGCCCGATCCTCACACTTGTCTTCCTCTGCTCCTGGCAGAACTTATTCTATCTACACCTCTTGACGGAGTCACTACTGTGGTGGGGCCTGCACCCTTGATCCCCTCATCTCTAAGAAATCCGGGCAGGTGGTCGTCGCATGGCCTTCCTCCTGGTGAAAATCATAGTAGGGCAGCTCTGCCCTGCCTCCCTGCCTCCTCTTGTGGATGCCTCTTCTCCTCCTCCCCAAAGCTATCACCATGGCCTAGTCTTGCTCATGGAGAGGTGGTCTCTGGATTTGCCTCCAGCCTGGAGGGTTGAACCGGCCTTGCCCCCTGTGTGGTTCTCACCTCGGTGGTAACCTCTTCTCTGGCCCTGGCCGTACCATTCCTGCTGCCTCGAGCCCAGCTAATTGTTTGGCTCCTAGTGTCCCCACCTCGGCTGTTGTTGTTGCTGCGACTGCCTGGGCTCTTCCCTCCTTACTTTTCGACCCCTACCTCCTCTTGGATCTCTCACTTCTTCTGCCTCCCACTTGGCTAATCTCCTAGCAAATGCTGGATTCGCCAATTCCCCTTTAACCTCTTTGGCTACCCTCTCAATCAGCTCTTTAAAGGTTAGTGGAGGCACTCGCTTCAGCTCCATCCTAAAGAACCCTTGTCGCAGCCCCAAAGTGAAGGTCATCTTGAGGGTGTGCCCTGACATCTCCTGAACTTGGATGACCTCCTCCAAGAACCGGTTAGCGTAACTCCCCAAAATCTCTTCAACCCCCTGCTTGATGAGAATCAGAGACTCTGACTCCTTCTTCCTCTTCTTCGAAGTCGAAAATCTCAGTAAGAACCCCCGACGCAGGTCCTCAAAATAGTAAATGGAGCCGGCGGGAAGCTGATTGAACCACTCCCTCGCCTTCTCCATGAGGGTGATGGCGAAGAGCCGGCCCTTGAAAGCATCTGCCATCTGCCGGATTGAGATCACATCCTCAAACCACTAGATGTACTGGACCGGGTCATCCCTACCGGTGTAATAGGACATCACCGGCTCACGGAATCCCTCTGGGACTGGGGAGGATGCGACCAACTCGCTAAAAGGACACCCCTCCCCTACAGGACGAGCTGGGTGATCTCGCGCATCGACCTCACTGGCCCTTCCCGCACTTGCCGAACCAGGGAACAACATGCGCCCTGGGAGATCTCGTTCACCGCCTTCCACTACAACCTCCTTCCCTGGCTGCCTGATGGGGGCGTTCTCGCTCAGAGTTGGGGCAACGACCACTGTGATGGTGGGTGTCGAGCATTCATCGCGAGCCGCGAGTACAAAGAGTACCTGATCCTTAACTTCCTTCTTGAAGTCATCGAACATTCCAAGGGTGGCCAGGCGAACGGGAGGCGACGAGCCTGCTAGATCAGCTCCTTGTCCCTCACATCTAGCCATTGAGCTCACTAAGGATTTTCTATGCTAGTCACACTCCACACTCACCGCACCAAAATGTTGAAACCGAAAACCGGCTTTTATGGAGTTCGGACCCTAATAAGGGGTGATCACACAACTACTTCTCCAAAAGAGCTCACTCAACCGGAAACGTAGGATTGGATAATGACCCATGACTGCAGCATAGAGGTCCCACCACACACCCGGAAGATCTTAGCGTGCTTCCCCACCTTAGCCAGTATTGATCTATGGGTACCTCAGAAAGCGCTACAAGACAAGGAAATAAGAAAGCTTGCCTTCTGAGGTACCTATGTGGGTTTATTTATAGGATTCCAAACCTGGTCTGCTAACAACGCAACTCCGATGTTCTTACGGGCTACTGACAGACCAGTGGGGGCAAAATAGCAAAATGCACTACCGGGCAGGCGGTCCTGAAAGGACTACTTGCCTGGGACGGTGAGTGCTCGATGGGGATGACACTTGCCACCCCCTAACGGAATCAAGTGCGAGTGCGGATCTGATGTTCCTCTCGCCCATTGCCTACCATGTCCAGGGGAGAGTGCGAGCCCAGGTGCTCCACTCGCCCTGCATTTTGTTATCCCCTTCCCTGGCGAGTCGAGCAAACTCTATGACACTCGCTCCTCCGACTCGCCCGAGGCCTCGACCGCACATTACTTGGCTGGGCCTGCTCCTGCCGACCCCACTCATTGGACATAGGGTTGTATAACTGAGTTGTAGGAGCATCATATGCTCTGATTGGTAGGGCCTTAGGCCTGAGGTAGGACTTGGAGGAGTCTGAGAGATCCCGAGGGATCTATGTTGTAAGCTCTTGGAGCCGAGATTGGAGAAGTTGTCTTTGTCTAACACATTGTTAGAAAGGTGGGAGGGATATTGGATGTACCCATACCTTGGGAAACCACTATAAATACTTGTGTGCTGATTATGTATTCTTGAAAGCTAACATAACACTAAGTCACAACACACCAAAGTAAGAAGATAGTCTAAAAAGACACAAAAACCTATTTAACTCCTCTAGGTGTTTAGCTACTCTTGAAACTAAAGTCTTTCACTTTCTCTATATGAATTTCTCAACTCTGTAGAATAATAACAACAAATAAGACAATAACATAAGAAATCTTTTACTCTCTGAAGACAATAAGAAGATTCTTCCTTCTCTTGAGAATCAAATCTCTCTTTTTCATCTTAGAAGCAGATGGTTCTCCTATCGAATCCACAATGTGTTGTTAAGACTACATCTCCAAAACTTTGTTGAAAGGAGATATCTTTGTAGAGACTTTTCTCCAAACTAATCATTGTAGAAGGAGTCTTGATATTCCTCCTCAAAGGATTCAGTTGTTTTAAGAGCCTCCTTACTCAAAGACTCAATGGTTCCCAGACACCTTATTACAGTATTAGTTCTAAGAGTCTCCTCACCAAAAAAACTCAGTAGTTCCTAGACACCTTATTAACAATCCTAGTACTAAGAGTCTCCTTACCAAAAGACTCAGTGATTCTTGGACACCTTCTCAATAGTCCTAGTTTTAAGAGTCTTTGTATCAAAAGACTCGACATTGGTGATAGTAAATTCTTATTATAGTAGGAGAGTGAGCATACTCGATATTTGGGAACCACTATAATTTCTTGTGTCTTTTGTGTTGAATTTCTTCTATGTTTTCTCTTCGTGCTTTTCTTTTTCATGCTTTTAGTTACTTCAGATTGTTGTGGTTAATTTTAGGGTTGTGATATAACTTGGGTATTGTGTGAAACTATGAAAAATAGTAAAACAAATCTACTTAAAATTTAATTACTCTATTCACCCTCTTTTAGAGCACTTCTCAAGAGATTACCTTCTCTTTTAATTAGTATCAGAGATAGATTTATAAGAAAAAGGCTAACACCTTGATTAATAAGATCCTCTGAGAACTTAATCACTTGGAAAAAATTTATATTATAAATATGAATACATTACAAGATAGAGACTATGCAATAACAAAACCTCTAGTCTACAACTTAAATAAATTTATCATATAAAAATCTATAATTAAATTATATATGAACTCTATTGTTGATGAAAAGGGAGATTTTAATAACTTAAATGTACTCACTACTCTAGAGAGGGTGAAAAAAGTAATTAAAATTTACTTAAGTTTTATGAGAAATTAACTATTTTGACAATTTCGTGGAATAGACCTTTTACATATCACAACCATAACAATAATTTAAAGTGCGGAAATAAGAGATTGAGAGAAAATGCAAGCAACATAGAAGATATAATAAATATAGTGGTTCCCCAAATACGAGTACGTCCACTCTTTTGTCGTAGTAGGAATTTCACTATCTCTACTGATGAGTCTTTTGATAAACAGACTTTTAGAATCAGGAGTTCTTACTAACGTCTCTCTGAAACTAAGTGAGCTATTGATAAGAGTGTTCATCTACTGAGTCTTTTGGTAAGGAAACTCTTAGAATTGAGAGTTATTAATAAGGTCTCTATGAAACCAAGTAAGATGTTGATAAGGGAGCTCAACCACTGAGTCTTTTAGTAAGCAGACTCTTAGAACCAGAAGTTGTTGATAAGGTTTCTCTGAAACCAATTGAGTTATTTATAATAGAGCTCAACCACTAAGTCTTTTGAATGGAGACTCTCAAAACCAATTCTAAATCATTTAAGGAGAGATTCTTAGGACGCTTTTATACATGTTGATTTGAAATAGATTTTCCACAATGTGTCCTTCAATAGCTTTGAAGGAATTGATTTTTTGCAATGCTTTGTGGATTCAGGCATGAAGCAGTAATATGATCTACTTATTAATCCTGATTTTGAAGGAGAAGGTTGATTTATGATCTTTAGCAATGACCCTTAAGATTAGGGCTTCTGTATTTGAATCTTCAGAGAGAGGAAGATTCTTTTTTCTTCTATCTGTTGGAGTTTAAAATAATACTCCTTCTGTATATTTCATACTTGAGGAAGACTGATCTTCCTTCTTTGTGCTTCCTTCTTCTTTATTCTTCTTTTAAATATTATTTTCTTCTTCTATTCTTCTTCTTCGTTTTGTTATCTTCATCTATGCGTGTGTGTATATATCTGTTGGAGCACGTGTTCTCATCTTTTGGTTAAAGAATAAAAAATATAATTATGTATTTGATCTAATCTGTTTATGTGTTTATAGTGTGCAGACCGTACTGATACAAGCATGCAGTGAACAAGGATAGAATATGAACGACAATGCTCATCTCTGTGAGCTATCACGTGGCGGTAGAATCTACTACTGTTCGTACCGGATATAGAAGGACAACTAAAAAATTGCATTTGAACGTAAGGATTTGGGGGAGTAAAGTCTATCTTTAGCAAGTATTATCGCGGCGCAATAACTCTATCGTCGGGAAATAACTGTATAGAAATTCCATCAATCACAATATTAATGTGGACCCAAAAGGAGCATGAAATGTAAATTTGGATGCAAGTATTTATCATATTTTCATGTGGACACAATTGTTTACAAAACTGATTGTCATTGGTATGGAAATAAAGAACAAATAAAGAAAGAACATGAAGACTACGCTACCACTGTGCTATAGCAACTACCGCCACACTGTAGCTTTCTACACATCAACCTCTATTTAAAACAATCCGAAATTGAGTTTATCCCGACAGTTTTGCATGAAATTCTCAAGGGTTGCTATCCCTAGCTGTCTATAGGGAAAAAAGAGTCATTCCAACTCATTCAAGGGGAGAGTTCTTCATAAGAGATCAAAAGGTATTCATGCACAAGGATTAAAGGCTATCAAAACGGTGATCAAGAATCCTTCTCCCATCTATTCACTTGGAGGATCCTCGCTACAAAAATCTCTCATCAAGTAAAGACTTTCAAGAATCTGAAGAACATCGAAGAGGAGGACTCTAAAGCCATGGAGATCAAACCTTTGCAAGTGAAATGACATCAACATCAAGGTTGTTAGAAAAGCTCAATTAAGGGCCCATGTTTTCTACTTTTTCTCTCTCCTTGTATTAGTCCCACATCTTGTATTTAGGACTTCTCTCCTCCTTCTTTCCTATATAAGTGTATTCATACTTGTAACTATTCATTCAAGAAGTATATACAAGCTTTGAGGCCTCTCTTTACATGGTATCAGAGGCAATCCGTTCTCCTCCTGTGGTACCCGGCCTAACCGGCTACCTCTCCTAGCCGCCCTCTCCTAATCGGCGGCTTCCCCTTGCTGCCGACTCTTGTAGATAACATATTTCTATCCGCTCCCCCCCTCTCTCTCTATTTCAATCGTGACTACCACCCCCCTCCCTTCCTCCTTCCCTCTTTTTATAAACTTCCCTCACGTGGATCCACCTTCTCATCCTTTTCTCTTCCCGCGCGGACACTTCCTATCCGCTGCGGACTTCCATCTGTTACGGCCTCTGCCTACTCGCTATTCTCTACTCGCAGCGACTACCTCTCCCTGCTTGCTGCTTGCTACTCGCAATGACCTACCTCTCCTTCTCGCCGCGCGGTCTATTTCTAACCATTGTGGCCCTTCTCTGCTCGCTGCACGTGGCTCGCAGCTTCCTGCCTCTTCTTCTCACCGCGGTTTGAGTATCCTACTCGCCACCCCTGCTTCTTCTCTCTACTCGCCACCCCTGCTGCGGCCTCCTCAATCTACAGACTATCCTTCCTGCTCACTACTCGCCTGCGGCTTGCCTTGTCGCTTGCGATCTCCCTCATCTCTTCTAGTCGCATTTGGTCGCGATCTCCTGATCGCTGGTATCTCTGTCGAGACCATATGACTTCCTTGTTCTTTTTCTGCCCGGCCTTCTTCTTCTACTCATGCAACCTCTTCTGCTGACCGCATATGGAGTCCGATAAGTCTGCAACTACTTCTACTCCACCAGCCCGTGTGGCTACCTTGGCGTCATAACTTCGTGACGAGTTACGCATTACTTCTATCTCCCTCTCTGGAAAAAGGAATTTTGTTGAGTGGGTTCACTCGGTTCGCCGTGTTCTGCAGACAAAAGGTCTTCTTCACCACTTTACCCGGGCTACTCCGGCTGCTCCATCTGATGACTGGCTTCACGACGATGTTCGGGTCCAATCCTGGCTTCTCAACTCCATGGACATCGAGCCCTACCGCATGGCCATGTAACATGACACGACGAAGACCATGTGGGAGGAACTTCACTCATTTTACTCAAGCCATGACAGCCTACAACACCAATATTATATCATTTTTGATCTTCAGAATCTGGCCCCCGTACTCCTGGTGATATGCTCTCCTTCGTGGCTAAAGCAAAGAGTTTAGCTGAGGCTTGGATTCAACATCAGCCTCCTACTACTGATCTCACCATTCAACGAAACCAGAAAGAAGTCGTTGTCATCGCCATGATGATGTCTCGTGTTCCTCCCCACCTGCATAGCGTTCGAGCACAGATCCTCTCGTCCGCCACCACTCTGTCATTATCAAATGTTTGCTCCATGCTGCTAAAGGTCATGCCTCCTTCTGAGGCCCCTCCTGGTTTTGCCCCAACTCTTCTTCAGCAGCCTCTTCTTCCAACCCCTCATACTTGTGGATCTTCCACTAGGGGGGGCGACCACCATCTCGGGGACGCGGACGTGGTGGTCGTTCTTCTATGAAATGCACCTACTGTGGCTGGGATAACCATCTCGAAGCTACTTGTTACCGCAAACATGGCTTGCCTCCTCACTTGACGGCTACTTCCTCCGCTGATCCTGCTCCCACTGGGCCTTATGCCCCTGATTCAGCTGCGACTACCCGCCAAGACATTGATGAGCTTCGCACCTAACTCCAATAGCTTCAGGGTGCCCTTAGCCTCTCCTCCGGCTCCATTGCGTCCTTTTTCGCAGAAGGTATAGCATGTCTCTCTCATAGTCCCTGTTGGATCGTTGATTCCGGTGACACTCACCATATTACCTCCTAGAAGCCCACAAAGTACCAACAAATGTCTTATCCTCTTTACATCACTATAGCAAATGGTGATACCGTGCCTGTCTCTAGCACCGCTGCTCTTCAGCTTACTTCGACTCTATCTCTTTCCTCGGTTCTTCATGTTTCAGGGTCCCCTTTCAATCTACTTTCTGTTAGTCGTCTCACACACGACCTTGATTGTTGTAAAACTTTTTCCCCTTCTTCTTTTCTTATGCAGGATCTTCGCACCCTGAGTACCATTGGTAAGGGGCAGCCATTAAACGGGATTTATATCTTGGACATCCCACCCACTATTCTCTCTACTATCTCCACCTTTGATTGGCACCGGCGCCTTGGGCCTGCCCCTCTCCCGATTCTCAAGCGGGCGCTTCCTGATGTACCCCTGCAGGAGTTCTCTTGTGAATCCTGCATCTACGGAAAACAACATCATTCTTCTTTTCCACCCGCTTGTAAGAGGAGTAGTACTCCTTTATCTTTAGTCCACTCTGATGTATGGGGTCCGTATAAATTTCCCAGTATTTTTGGCTATCGTTATTTTGTCACGTTTATTGATGACTACTTGCGTACTACATGGCTCTATTTACTACATGATCGCACTCAACTTACTCCTATGTTTTGTGCCTTCTTGACTGAGATGCATACGTAGTTTGCCACCCCCCTCAAAGTTATCCGCATCGATAATGCTCGCGAATATACTGGACATGCCTTCTCTATTCTCTGCACCGATTTCAGTATTATCCATCAAAATTCGTGTGCCTATACTCCTCAGCAAAATGGGGTCGCTGAATGAAAAAATCGACATCTCCTCGATGTTGCTCGCTCCCTGATGATCCAGATGCAGGTTCCAATCGAATATTGGAATTTTGCTGTCTCCATAGCTTGTCATCTCATCAACCGGCTCCCTTCATCTGTGCTTAATTTTGCCTCTCCGCTCTAACTTCTCTCTCCCTCCATCAACCTCCCCTCTATCACACCACGAGTATTCGGGTGTATTTGCTATGTCCACCATCTTGACCCTCCTTCCGACAAACTTGCTCCTCGGGCCACCAAGTTTATGTTTGTTGGCTACTCCCGGACTCAGAAGGGATATGTTTGCTACTCTCCTTCTGACGGTCGGCTGGTTATTTCTGCGGATGTCACCTTTTGTGAAAACCAGCCCTTCCACTTACCTTGCCCCCTCTCATCTTTCGCTCCTCCTCCTCTTCCCCGGCCTGCCGTACCAGTCACGTCATCCTCTCTCCCATCCTCTTCTTCCTCTCACCTCGCCCCTCCTCGGGTTCTTCCACCACTTATCCGTGTCTATTCTCGACGTCCATCCAAGGATATTCCTGTGAACCAGCTACCCGCTACCAGCGCTACATAGGCTACGACAGATCCGGTTCCCGTCTCTACAGCTCATCCCTTGGCCAACTACGTCTCTCTTCATCGACTCATGCCACCTCTCTATGCATTTTCCACCTCTCTTTCCTCTATTTCTATTCCTAACTCTGTGCAGGAGGCGCTTCAACATCCAGGGTGGAGGGCGGCCATGGAAGATGAAATGCGGGCTCTATGGGCTAACCAGACCTGGGATCTGGTCCCTCTTCCTACTGGCCATACCTCCGTTAGCTGCAAATGGGTCTTTGATGTGAAGCATGCGGCGGATGGAACTGTTGATCATTTGAAGGCATGACTTGTGGCCCGGGGCTTTACTCAGCAATATGGCCTTAATTACGAGGAAACCTTCTCTCTAGGGGAAAAATTGAGCACAGTCCGCGTTCTTCTCTCCTTGGTTGTTCACCATCACTGGCCGTTTTATCAGCTGGATATTAAGAATGCATTCCTCAACAATGATCTGCAGGAGACAGTCTATATGCACCAATCTCACGGGTTTGAGACAACGGGGGAGTCCCTGGTCTGTCACCTTCGCAAATCCATTTATGGTCTCAAACAGTCTCCGCGTGCGTGGTTTGAAAAATTCAGTAAGGTCGTCTGTGTTAGTGGATTTACTTGGAGCTCGGCTGATTTTTCTCTCTTCACCCGACATCGGTCAACTGGGACTGTAATTCTTCTGGGCTATATTGACGATATTCTGATTACTGACAACGACACGATGGGAATACAACAGATCAAGGAACAACTAAATTTTGCCTTTCAAACCAAAGATTTGGGCAACCTTCGGTATTTTCTCGGGCTCGAGGTTACACGACGCTCTGATGGTCTTGTATTATCCTAGAGGAAGTACTATATGGACCTCCTTCATGATGGCGGTTACTCTGGGTGTAAACCTGCGGAGACTCCTATGGATGCTAATCTCAAGCTCTCAGCTCACAGCTCTGACTCCGACAAGCTGCTCACAAATCCGGAATATTACAGACGCTTGGTTGGGAAGCTGATCTACCTTACGGTAACTCGACCAGACATCTCCATTGCTTTAGGAGTTGTGAGTCGGTTCATGCATTCTCCTCGGACATCTCATCTTCAAGCATTCGAGCGCATTCTTCGATATCTCAAGATCTCCCCCGGACAAGGACTTGTGTACAAGCCATCCACATCTTTATCACTCATCGCATACTCTGACGCTGACTCTGCTGGATCTATTGACGATAGGCGCTCCACTACGGGGTTCTGTACCTACTTTGGTGGTCATCTCATAACTTGGCGTAGCAAGAAACAAACTGTGGTTGCAAGCTCTTCTGCTGAAGCCGAGTACCGGGCTATGGCTGCGGTTACTTCCGAGCTCACCTGGCTTGAGAGTCTTTTGGGAGACTTCAGTGTTCAACTCTCATCACCGACGACCTTATTTTGTGACAGTCATGCAGCAATACATATTGCCAAGAATCTGGTGTTCCATGAACGCACAAAGCATATCAAAGGTTACTGTCACTTTATCCGGGAAAAAGTGCAGTCAAAGAAGATAGATTTGGAACATGTACCTGCTAAATATCAAGTTGCGGACATCCTAACAAAAGCTCTCTCCAGGACTCTATACTATCAGTTTTTATCCAAGCTTGGCGCCTACGACTTGTACGCTCCAGCTTGTGGGGGAGTGTTAAAAAAGCCCAATTAAGGGCCCATGTTTTCTCCTTTTTCTCTCTCCTTGTATTAGTCCCACATCTTGTATTTAAGACTTCTCTCCTCCTTCTTCTCCTATATAAGTGTATTCATACTGTAACTATTCATTCAAGAAGTATATACAAGCTTTGAGTCCTCTCTTTACAAAGGATTCTATTTAGAGGGGAGTTATATCTTTACTGTATTTTCATCTCTTGTCATCTTTTCTTTGTTTTTATTGTATCATGAGACGTAGAGAAATCATCCGGAGAGGATTCCGTGAGAAAATCGTCTATGAGGGGCGTCTAGACCTGGGAGGTTTGGGGAGGGCTTGAAGACCTTCTGGGGTAGAAGGGAAAGATAAAACGGGGGGAGGGGGGCGGCGGTACAGAAAATCAAAGATTGCGTTATTCATCACTTTTGATCTCCAGAGTCATAGAGATCACAATATTGTAATTATACTTTGAAATAATTTTTTTAGTGACTAAATGTCTAAATTAAATTAGTCACTAAAAGAAGTTTTAGAAACTAAATAAATTTGATCATTAAACTTTTTTTGTGACCAAATAAATCCAGTCACTAAAACTTTTTAGCGACCAAATTAATTCAATCACTAAATATGTTTATTTTTAATGACAAAATATCTGATCACTAATGATATGTTATAATAGTGATAAATTGTCATTATATTTGTTTAATATTTTACAAAATATTGTAGAATTATTCATTTACTTTTACTTTTAATTTATTTTTAGACATTCAAACACAAGAATAAACAAAATGCACAATAACAAAGGGAGGTATACCTAATATTCATTATTTTATTAATAGAAAAAAGAGGGTGGGAGATGACCCAAACCCCTCAATACAGATTAATAGTGCTTTCATCTCTAATTAAACTAAATACAAGAAAAAAGCATCTACAAAAGGGGAAAAAAATCTATAAATGTGCATTCTTCTACATATGTGATAGTCAACTAACGCCTTCTCCTCGCTTCGTTAGATAATATCCACTAGCATGAAAATCAAGCTACTACCTGCATACAGCAATGCAAGAAATATGTTAAAAAGCATTACTTGTATGTTAGTATCTCAGCACCAAGAATTTTGTAAAAGAAAAGATTTGGTATATCAAGGAGCTGCATCATCGTCATCAACAAATAAGCTAACTGTAAAAATTAATGAGGCATATGTACACGTACAGCTTTTAGGTTCTGTTTGGGGGGACTTATTTTCACCGGTCAAGCGGTTACGACCGCATGTACCGGACCTTAATTTTAAGGTCCGGTACATGCGGTCGTAACCGCTTGACCGGTGAAAATAAGTCCCCCCAAATGAAGCCTTGGTGTCATCCTCCTCCATACTGAATCATTGTCAGCAACAAATAGGCCAGATGATTTATTTGTCTTGGATCAAAAGCAAAGAATAATTGCACTAACAAACACAATATGATTTATTTCTCCTGGATCAAGCTGGCTATTCCATGTACAAAACCAGGAAATGAGGACTCAGTGACACTAAAAAAAAGGGAAAAAGTTATCAATTGGAAAATCTTCTTGATAAAAAAACATAAAACATGAAAATATTGAACAACCAAATCTTTTTATCAAATTGTTATGACTACAGCTCAAACAGCTTGAAAGAATTCAAACTCAAAACTTACTTGAAATAAAGTGGCATTTGCTAGATTTGGAAGTAATTAAAAAGGAAATAGTAATAACAACCATTTCCAAGTAATAAGGTATTGTATACCCATACCCGAGCGACCTCAAGACAGGTCAACAAAAGTCAATGTTAAGTTGAATCCTTATTTATTAAAGGCGCAAGGCGCACCAGGGCGCAAAAGAGTCTTGGAGCCTAGGCACAAGGCTCAAGGCGCATACACGCGCCTGACGAAGGCAAGACACAACCACATCTATTTTAAATAATCAACATTAAACATCATTTCATCTTCTCGATCAGATTCTGCATACATTATACTAATTAATCATTCATTACTATCATTTATATCTCTTAAAAATAGAATCAATGGAGTCACTTTCATCATATCTAAGTCCCAATGCACAATTATTTTTCACAACACTAAATCAATAAAAAATTATTGAGTTCTTACATTATTTTTTTTCTTTAATTTTGAAAAAAAATTACAACTAAAATCTCACTCATGCGAGCCTTCCTTGTTCCAAAGGCGCAAATAAGGTGCACGAAGGCACAAATCTCTGATCTTGGCGAGCCTTGAGCATTAGGAGCGCCCGAGGCGTGCCTTTAACACCATAGCTAGGTTGAATCTAATCTGAGAGACTATCAAACCGACAATCCCCTGAGACCTACCTAATATTGCAAAGTTTGTCAACGGGAAATCCCCCTAGGGTGGGTTGTTTGATTGTTTCCTTCCTCAAAAGACCCGAAGGTCGCTCCAGAATCAACCACAGAACTTCGAGGTCTAGCATTGGGGAATACGCAAAAAGCCTTCCTAAATAGGAATAGATTTTTTGTAGACTAACATATTCAAAAACACTCATGCTCATGCTTGACTTCAAATTACAACACTATGATGCACATGCTGATTACAAAATATTGATCTAATTGAGCTTTCTTATCTAGTTGATCATGAATACCAAAACTTCCTGATTTGCTTCAGTTCAGCATCAAATAAAGAGATGACAAAAAGACCATCTTTATGATTCCCACAAGAAACAACAAAGAAATTATATTATTGCTCCAGAACCATCCCACAACTTAAAAACTACATGTGAACAAAAAAAATCATCCAATAATTTTATTGAAGCATACAGTTACCTAAAATCATGACGGCCCTCGAACTCCCTGAGCAGTAAAATCAAACCCAAGGGCTCTAGTTTACGAATAAACTGGAGCTCCAAATTCATCACACATGCTCCAATGAATGATGTAATTTAGGAACCCAACGACGAAATAATGGCTCTAAATGGAAAGATGGAACACCAATCATCCATCTTTTGGCACCATACATTTCAATTCATTCCAAGCTTGAATTATCTCATCAATCTTGAAACCCAAACCTGCAACATAATCAAGGTGAAGTTTCAACAATAATGGGGGGAAGGGCCCTTTAGAGCTATGTTGCACCGACACCGACAAGGGGCACACGATACGACACGACACGACACGCGACTCGTCAATTCTCAAAAAATACCATATTCTGACACGTTTGGACACATATATTAAATGTTCATTTTTTATAATTATGAAAATCCTAAAACATTTAACAAAAAAAAATAACAATTAATAAATATTTAAATAAATTAAGTCATATTTAAATATTACTCATCAAATATTCAAATACAAAACTTAACAAATGATAAAAAAAATGATAGAACATTAACACATTACCATTATATATCATCAGTAAAAATAATAGATTCTCACAAACTTTTCTTCTCCGCTTTTCAATCTTCATTTTTTCTAGAGAAAATATCTACGTCACTAATAGATCCACTTTCACTACTTGAATTGTTAGAAGGGGGTAAAAACACTTCCAAAACAAATTGTCACTCGCCTCACCATGAGTAGCTAACTTAGGGACGTCCGATTGAGCAGGACACGTGTGTCCGATTCAGCGGGACACGCGAGTCCCGCGTGAGCCAGCGTGTCGGATTTCTGACTCGAGTGTCGGACTCTCCGACACCGACACGCTGGGCATTTTGAAGTGTCGGTGCTTCATAGCTTTAGAGGTCAGATATCCCAATGAACACACCCAAAATCCATTATAAATATAATTAAAAAATGAGGAAACCCTTATATGGTCCTCAAATATGTTGTTAAGTACACATGCATGAGCACTTTCAAGAATTTTAGTGCATGAGTGTTCTTCGTCTATCTTCATTTCAATTGTAGCACTTTATTTAACAAATATTAGCATTAATTGCAACATCAAATATTGAAATTGTGATATGAGCTTACACTGTATACGATAAAATTCTAATTCAATTGTTAAAGGGAGTTGTTAAGGGCACCACAGTTTTGGTTAGGCGCACCGCACTTTCTCCTAATTTTTCGCGCCTTTTGGAAATAAGGCGTACATGCAATTTTAGAAAAATGTTCAACACGAAAGTAGCATATCTCTACGAGATCTACAATTTTAGTGTTGAACAATTTTCCTAAAAATCATGTACAAGGCGTATTTCTAAAAGGCGCGAAACCTGGGCGTATTTCCAAAGTACGTCTTGTACATGCATTTTTAGGAAAAGTGTTCAACACAAAAGTTGAGATCTACCACTTTCGTGTTGAACACTTTTCCTAAAAATGCATGTGCAAGACGTATTTCCAAAAGACGCGAAAAATTAGGAGAAAGTACGATGCGCCTAGCCAAAATTGCGGTGCTCATAACAATTCCCTTGTTAAAACACCTCCACAAAATCTTAAGTGCCCGTTCGTTTGGTCCGAGTTGGACACATGGAATTAGAATGGGAGGTTATTTTCAATTAAAATTAACCTCTAATTCAAATACTCTCATGGCTTCTTTGCCAGTGACTGCCTCCTCCATATCTTCAGAGTACATCTTCATTCCAAGCTGACGATGATCCAAATATGCATCTGAATCAACACCAACATGATTCTTAAACAACTGAGCGAATTCCACAATCCACTTATCGATGCCGCACAAATTATCTTGTTCCTCGATTCCTCTTAAACTAAGTTGTTAAAGGCGCGCCTAAGGCTACAGGCTCAACAGGCTCAGATGATTGCGCCTTCGTGCGCATTTTTGTGTGCCTTTGGAGCATTAAAGGCACATCTGAGTCAAATTTCTACTATAAATTTCTTTTCTAAAATAAAGATAAAAATAATGCAAAAATTCAATAATTTTTACATGATATAATGTTTGTGAAACATAATCGAGCGTCGAGACTTAAATATGATTTTAATGACCACATTGATTTTATTTTTTAAGAGATATAAATGATAGTAATGAATTATTAATGAGTTGAATAGATGAAGAATCTGATCTAGAAGATGAATTGATGTTTAATGATAATTATTAAAAATGAATGTGATTCCGTCTTACCTTCGTTAGGCGCTCGCCTGTGCCTTGAGCCTAAGCTCCCAGACCTCTGTGCCTTAGTGCGCCTTTAATAACTAAGCTCTTAAATTTCTGTATAGTAGTATCTCAAGCATCACGAAGAGTATATTTTAACTTCTTTGTCCCCTCACATCCATAAGTTAGTCGATTTTTTCGCCTGAGAGCGATTTTTTCGCCCGGGCGCGATTTTTTCGATCAGACGCAATTTTTTTGCTCGTAGGCATTTTCTTCGCCAAGACGCAATTTTTTCGCCCGTGCACGATTTTTTTACATGAACGCAATTTTTTTCGACCCGAGATGTTATTTTTTCGCCTGTGGGCGTTTTTTCGCCCGGGCGCGATTTTTTGCCCGGGCGCGATTTTTTGCTCGGGCGCAATTTTTTCGCCCGGACGTGATTTTTTCGCCCGGGGCCGTTTTTTCCGCTTGGGCGCGATTTTTTCGTCGGGGTACGATTTTTCCGTCCGGGCGCGATTTTTCCGCCCGGGCGCGATTTTTTCGCCCGTGGACGTTTTTTTGCCCTGAAGTGTTTTTTCGCCCGGACGCGATTTTTTCTCCCAGGCGCGATTTTTTCTCCCGGGCGCGATTTTTTTGCCCGGGCACGATTTTTTCACACGAGCGCGATTTTTTCGCTCGTGGACTATTTTCGCCCGGAAGTGTTTTTTTTGCCCGGGAGCGATTTTTCCGCCGGGGCGCGATTTTTCCGCCCGGATGCGATTTTTCCGCTCGAGAGTGATTTTTCGCTCAGACGCGATTTTTTTGGCCCAAAGCGAAAATTTCGCGTTGGCCCGAAAAAATCGCGTCCAGGCGAAAAAGTCGTGCCCGGGCAAAAAATTTACTTCTGGGCAAAAAATCGTGCACTGGCGAAAAATCACGTCAGGTATATTGAAATTGCTTGAAATAAATTTTTCATTGAAAACGGAAAAGAAAAAACCCCGTTCGAAAATCGCGTCTTGCCGAAAAAATCGCGTCGGGCGAAAAATCGCGTTCAAGCGAAAAAAATTGCGTCCTGGCGAAAAAGTCGCGTCCGGGCGAAAAAATCACGTCCGGGCAAAAAAGTAGTGTCGGAGCGAAAAATTTGAGTTCGGGCGGAAAAATCGCGTCCGTGCGAAAAAATTGCGTCTCGGTGAAAAAATCGCGTTCGGACAAAAAATTCGCATTCGGGCCGAAAAATTTAAGTCCCGGCAAAAACATCTCTTCAAGGCGAAAAAATCGTGTCCGGGCGATAAAATTGATGCTGAGCGAAAAATCCGCGTTTATTATATATAATTGAGAGCATTGATCGATGTCAATTCCTATGATTGAAAATCTTTCTGCAAACGAACAATAAAAAGTGATTAATGTCAATTCCTATAACAGAAAGTCATCATGCAGTCGAACAAAAGAATTGGATTTAAACTTAATGTCATTTCCCATGTGTATTGTTATTGGATTAAAAGATAATACTTCAATATCAATGTCGTTGAAATGAACGGAATTGACATTGGTCAATGCTCAAGGGTCCGTTCGTTTCAACGACATTGATATTGAACGACATTGATATTGAAGTATTGGTTTCAACAACATTGATAAAATTCAAGAAACTTAGGCTTCGTGTGCAACAGCTATGTCTGGGGGCTTATATAAGCCTAATATCTTTTTTTAACGTTCAAGCAATTGGTAATATTATTTCCGTTTCACCTTATTCCTCTTCCCCATCTTTTATCTCCTCCCCTTTTGGCCACCGCCCCGATCATTCTTCTTACCTCTAACCTCTGGCCACTCTAGACTCCCCACCCTCACAAGAAACTATACCCCGACCAACGGGATCGTAATATTTGGTGCTCTCATTGAGATTCCCACTGATCCGGTTGAACCAGGATGGGCGAAGGACTTTGTTCCATTACGGAATTCAAAGCGGCACATCAAGCCGAATAGACCAACCGTTCCACACAACTGGAGGAAATCCATCAACGTCTGATTGCGGAGATGACGCAACAAACAAAGCAACTCCAACAACAATTTGCACACGAACTTCAGACAAAAGAGAATATGTTGGCACGCCAGATAATGGAAACCAAAGAACATTCAACCGATCAGATGGCTGAACAGATGGCGGAGTTACGACGAGACATGTTGTTACAATTCGCAAATCTACAAAGAACAATGGGGAACGGTGGCTCCCCAGATCCACTGGCCCCGCCCATCATTGAAGAGGCACACAACGCTCGCCGAAGTCCAGAACTATTTCCAACACAAGCATCAAATGGAATACTAGGCTCGGCTCCATTTAGCAACATAAACCAGGTAGTCTCTAACCGACTTGAAAATTTAGATGTCTCTTGCCCTCGGTTTTCCGATGGTGACCCGATGGATTGGCTATACGAGTTAAGGCAGTACTTTGAATATAATGATATAAGGACTCAAGACTATCTTTTAATTGCGTTATTTCATCTAGATAAATCAGCCTCCAAATGGTACCAGACCACGTTAAAAGACCACCCTGCTCTAACATTCCCATTATTTGTCGACGCCATTCAAAAATGTTTCGGATCCGCGTTATAAATTAAACCGACAGGACTACTGACAAAATTGCAACAAACCAGTATGGTACTGAACTACAAAACAGACTTTGAAGAACTAATTACTAAAGTACCCGGACTGTCACCCGAGTTCATTTGTGACATGTTTGTTTCCGGTCTAAAAGAACACATTAAGGGACCTACCCTATTAGCAAGGCCAACTGAGATTCACGATGCTTATTCCATCGCACGCATGTACGAAGACTAACTTAATCGAGAAAATAAACCACGTCACGAGCATTTCCACCCCCCACAAACTATGTATCGTGAGGCCAATCGCATTCCGCAAAACACTTTCAAACCTAAATACCCCCCAATTAAGAGACTCACACTGGCCGAACTTCAAGCTAGAAGGGATAAAGGGTTATGTTACAACTGTGATGAAAAGTATCATGCAGGACATAAATGCAAAGGAAGGGGGTTAATTTATTTAGTTGGGACTGAGGAGGATAATATAGAGGATATCAGCACACACGATACCCAACCCAAAGACGAATGCAACACCACGATGATTTGTTTACAAACCCTCACTGAAACCCTTCCTGATCAAGAGCTCTAGATGACTGGATACATCAATAACAAACCCCTACAAGTATTTGTGGATAGTGGAAGCACCCACAACTTCATATCTCCACGCATGGCCCAATTTTTAAAACTCCCGATATTAGCAGTCCATAACTTCCCAGTGTTTATGGGGAACGGGTCAACCGAAACTTGCAAGGGCAAGTTCAAAGACACCTCACTGCTCATACATGCCAATCATTACCGTGTTCACCTATACATCCTTGATATTGAAGGCACTGATCTTATTTTGGGACAAAGTTGGCTTAAGACATTAGGCCCAGTCACTATGAACTATGAAAAACTCACATTATCTTATGCCGGCATGGAAGGACAAGTGACCCTGATAGGACATCGAAAGACATCCTTGATGAGTCAAGTCTCATCATCGCAGTTAATGAGAATGGTTGCAATGAAACCATCCGCAATGTGTCTATTAATCTCCAAGATGGCCCCAGCAAATAATCCCCCACAAACACTAGGATCCATTGAGAGTAAGCTACCCACACAATTATGACAATTACTTAGTTCATTCACACAAATATTTAAGGAACCCAGCTTATTGCCACCACCAAGAGAATTAGACCACAAGATCAACTTAACAAATAACACAACTGCACCAAACTTGAAGCCATTTCGATACCCCTATCACCAAAAAAATGAAATTGAACGGCTAGTAGCAGAAATGCTCGCTAACAGACACATCAGGCCAAGTACCTCAGTTTTTAGCTCACTCGTGCTCTTGATAAATAATGGACGGAACATGGTATTTTGTGTTGACTACAGAGCCCTTAGTAAAATAACTATCAAAGATAAGTTTCCCATCCTAACAATTGACGAGCTCCTACACGAGTTGTTCCAGGCCCGTTTTTTTATTGGATCTACGACCCGAGTACCACCAAATCAGGATGGATGTCATGGATATTCATAAAACTGCATTCAGAACCCACCAAGGACACTACAAGTTCCTCGTCATGCCCTTTGGCTTAACAAATGCCCCATCCATCTTTCAGGCACTAATGAATATAATGTTTCAATCATTTCTTAGGAAATTCATCGTAGTTTTTTTGATGATATTCTAATATATAGCACAACCGAAAAAAAACATTTGGAGCACCTCGAAGTAACTCTTAAAATACTTGAGCAACATACATTATTCGTTAAATTACCTAAGTGTTCCTTTTTATCTACCAAAATAAAATTTTTAGGCCACAATATTCAAGATGGGATGGTCTGGCCAAACAAAAACAACATATTATCCATTGAGCAGTTCCCAACACTTACGAATCAGAAACACATTCGAGCTTTCTTAGGTCTAACTGGCTATTATCGAAAATTCATAAAAGATTATGCCAAAATTGCTTTCCCACTAACCAAATTACTCAAGAAAAACTCCTCCTGGAACATAAAAACACGAGGAGCTTTTGACCAGCTAAATGAGAAACTACTTTCTTACCCGATTCTCACATTACCAAACATTTACGAATCATTTATATTAGAGACGGACGCATCCAGCACCGGTAATGGCGCAGTATTAAAACAATGCACATGCACCATAACTTACTATAGCAAGAAATTATCACCCCTAATGCAAAAAAAATCAACATATATCTGAGAGCTCTATGCGGTGATCATCATAGTTTATATCACTTGCTGACCCAGTAAATACAAACACCAGAACAACAGATTTTTTTTATCCAAACTCCTCAGATACGATTTTGTCATTCAATATAGTGCAGGAAAGAACAACAAAGCAGTTGATACCCTCTCTCTGTTACCAGAAATTCCCGAATGTACAACCCTACTGAGCCTCACTAAAATCAATAGTCCAATCTCACCCTTACTCGAGGGATTAGACCATAACTACAACCAAGATGAATTTGTGCAGAAATTTCTACTAGAACCTCATGCATACCCAGAATGGAGCAAAAAGGGGAATTTCATCACACATAAACACGATATATATACCCAAACATTCTGAAATCAGACACAAAATCAAGTTAGAAGCCCATTCTAGCCTGGTAGGAAGACATTCAGTGATTAAATACACATTATATAGGACCAAAACACAATTTTTTGGCATAATATGAAAGAGAAAGTCACCAGGTTTATCAAACATTGTGACCTCTTCCATAAAGCAAAGGACATAAACCATGCACCTTATGGGCTCCTGCAACCTTTACCAACCCCTCAAAAACTATGGGTAGACATCACAATGAACTCCATCACAAGTCTACCTAACTCTAAGGGTTTCACTATCATCCTAGTAGTAGTCGATAGGTTATCCAAAGCTGCACACTTTGCCCCTCTCAAACATCTCATGACTGTTGGGTTTTTCTATACATCACAATACTTGTGCGCAGCGGAATTAGGAACAAGAAAAACACAAGAAATACGGATCTAGCAATGAACATTGATCAAGAAGTAACATAACTGTAAATAAATTATACCTTTGAGGGATTGAGCCAATACTCAACCAAAGTACTCCGAGGAAGCCCAACGAACGCTAACGACCGAAGTTCCGAGCATAGAATAGTGTCCACGCCTCTACGGATATCCACACGAGCACGGGGAACCCTTAGACTCTTGTCACACAAGAGTTTAGATTGGAAGAAGGGATTCCCTCAATGTCTCCATGGTTTGCTAGAACTGTTAAGTGAGAGGAGGCAATGACAAAGATGAAGCCTCCAGAAACACTTTCTGGCGGCAACGATAGATCGTCGAACGGTCGGCGGCGAGATTGGCTATCACGACCTAGGCAGAACTGTTTCGTCGGGAAGAAGATCGTCGTTCTCGTCTCGCTCGATTAGGTCAAACAGTCATCGTGCATCGCATACCCTTCAGTTTACTGTACATATCATATATATACATAGTATCGAACTAGTCAATACCCGCAGACCACGCCGAACTGGACTTAAAGGATTTAAATCGGAGGAAATATAATTCATGGTGTATAAATGTCGATATTCGACGAATCAAAACTATTCGTCGAAATAACACGAACATACTCGACGAATCGGACAGAGCAAACCGTCCAAGTATTAAGGCGATATTCGACGAATCGACGATATTCAACAAATCGACGACATTCGACGAATAAGTCTAATTCGTCGAAACTGCCATTACGATATGCGACGAACCCAAGATAGATTCGTTGAGTCTATCATGATTATACTCGACTAATTAAAAACCCATTCGTTGAAACCTTAAGCGATACTCGGCGAATTTCCCTTAGAGTCTTCCGACCACTTACCTGATGACCCATATTCACAACATAGGTCCCAGAATGAAAAACCTTCACATCCAGAACGTCATAGGCTTGGTCCTTCACTCATATCACATATGAGCAAGGCCAACACAAACCTTTCCAACTTCTCCAATACTCTTATGTGCGACCTCATAGAATCATATTGCATTGACAGTGAGACTATATGTTTGATAACTTCTAGATCACCATGATAACACCAACAATGACAGGACCCACAGTAACAAACGAATTTTGGAACTATGTCTGCAAAATACACGGAATACCTAAATCGATCATCACAGACAGGCACACCATTTTTCTGAGCAATTTTTGGGTTGAAATATTTAAACTTCAAGAGACCTTACTAAAATATAGCTCTACTTATCACCCCCAAACCGACGGTCTCACAGAAAGGGTTAATAGGTGCCTAAAACAATATTTACAAGTTTTTTGTCACAACCTTCCAAACAAATGGTCCCTCTATTTAAATCTTGCTGAATATCATTATAATACCTCGTATAACTCCTCAACCAACATGACCCCCTTTGAGGCCATGTTTGGTCGACCACCTCCTGGTTTGTTCAATTTTTGTACAGGGAGCACCGACAATGAAGCCGTGGAAGAGACACTACAAATGAGAGAAAATATACTCCACTGCCTCAAAGAGAACCTAGCAAGATCTCAGCAGTGCATGAAAAGCCAGGTGGATAAAAAAGGAAGGAACTCAAATTGGAAAAAGGGGACTATGTTCTGCTCAAATTGCACCCATACCGACAATTATCCATGCGAAGACCGCAAGGGAGGAAACTAGGACTGAAATACTATGGGCCTTATCAGGTGACAGAGATCATCGGCGAAATGGCATATCGCCTGCTCCTCCCTCCCTCATCAAAGCTCCACACAGTATTCCACGCATCCATGCTTAAACCATACGAAGGAGACCCAATAATACAAATCATTGAACTTCCCAAGCTTAGCCGGGAGAAAAAACCTCTACACCAATCACTGGCCGTCATCAGCACTCGTTGAATCATGCGGAAAGAACAGGAAATTACTCAGGCACTCATATAATGGCAAGGGATGTCTCCTTCCGACAGTACATGGGAAGATGTCTCCGAACTTGAAGGTAACCCACAGATTTAGACCGCGATTAAATAACAAATGGCAGTAGAGGATATTAACATGGACACACTGACTCGGAAACAAACATGTTGGGGCTGCGGTCCGGAATCGCCCCCGCGTTGCGGCGCTATGCGATAATGGCTTAACTGGCTGCCCCGTCCCCGATCAAAATCTTTGATATAAAGATTAGTATGCGCCTTTGACCTTAAGGCCGGTCTTTTGGTGCAGTTGGTAGCGCTAAGTCCTCTCAAGTGGTGGAGATGCGGGGTACGGGTTCGAAACCCCGGGGTCATTTCCGGGGGGGGGATTGTTGGGGCTGCGGTCCGGAATCGCCCCCGCGTTGCGGCGCTATGCGGTAATGGCTTAACTGGCTGCCCCGTCCCCGATCAAAATCTTTGATATAAAGATTAGTATGCGCCTTTGACCTTAAGGCCGGTCTTTTGGTGCAGTTGGTAGCGCTAAGTCCTCTCAAGTAATGTTGGAACCCTAGGTTTTGATTTGAGTTCAGTCCTCTCTTTCTGTCTCTTGACCCAAGATTTATCTATGGTCAAAGGTTAGTTGATAGGTTAGATTCTCTAGTTGTGTAGAATTGCTTTTCCAGATGAATATTTGGTTAAGTAGTTTTTCGTTCGACTATAGTCGAACGTCGCTCGACTATCGTCTATCGGCTGATCGACGATCGTCTATCAGTTGGTCTACGTTCTGTCTGCGTTGATAGCTCGACTATCTGTTGATAGGCCGACTATCTGCTTGCTTTGGTAGTTCGACTATCTGTCCTGATAGCTCAACTATCTGATAGCTTGACTATCTGTTGATAGGTCGACTATCTGTCCGCATTGATAGTTCGACTATCTGTTGATAGGTCGACTATCTGTGTCGCTTTGATAGGTCGACTATCTGTTGATAGGTCGACTATCTGTTTTTCTGTGATAGGTCGACTATCTGTTTGATAGGTTGACTATCTGTTTTGTTTGGTAGTTCGACTATCTGTCCGGATAGATCGACTATCTGATAGCTCGACTATCTGTTCTGATAGGTCGACTATCTGCTGGGGTAGTTCGACTATCTTCTTTGATAGTTCGACTATCTGGATCGTTCGACTATCTGTCCGATAGGTCGACGATCTCCGTGCGTCGGTCGACGATCTCCGAGGGTCGTTCGACGTTTTGCTATTTGTTTTAAATAGTTTTGTCATCTTCTGTGATGTGACTAATTTCATACCTATTTTGGCATATTTTATAAAAGATTATCTGAATAAATTGTGATATTATTTCCATGCAATATCAGTTCAATTCTTTATGCATGAGCTAATCTTTTCTGACAAAGTTGTTTGTCTTATAGCTGAGATATGATTTCTGCCAGGCTGTCCTTTATAGCTGTTAGACTCAAAAAGTCTTCCTTGGCTGTAAAGAGTCTTTTCTGATGTGACTTTCTCTTATATTATTTCATCAGAAGTATTTGCAGCTTCTTAGAAAGCTTTATCCTAATATAGGATATCTGTCTGCAGTATTTTTGTTTTGCTTTATGCTTTTTGCAGCCCAGCTTGCAGAGTTCAGAAGAAGACTAGATTCAAACTCAAGAAAGAGCCGTTGCTGCTGCTGCTATATAAAGACCTCCCTGAGGAAAGAAATAAACTAGTCCACATAGCAAAAATCAAGTTCATCCAGGAAAAAGGAATTCAAAAGCTAACAAGCTTAAGAACTTACAGTCTCCAAACTGCTCTCAGCTCTTTCACATCTAAATGAGAAGAAGTTCAAGTTCTTCACTCTTCTTCAAACTGAGTTCTCCTGCTTACAGGAAGATCTTCACTCAGAGCCTTTTGAAGAAGAAGAAGAAGAAGATAGCTGCCTGAAGAAGAAAATCTTATTTCATATTATTTTATCTTCTTGTAGCTTTTTCCTTCAGTATTTTCTGAAGTGTTTCTGCACTGAAGCAAGACTTCACCTGGACGTTCTTTTAGCCAGGGGGAGCCTTAATTCTTTTAGAGCTTTCTAGCTCAGTGAAAGTTATTGTGCTTCTCTAATCTATTATAAAATAGAGAAGACACCTTAACCTCCTTTCCCCCTCCTGTACAGGGTTATTACTCCCTTCAAAAGTATCCCTTGGTGGCAGGACACCTGATCAAAAACCTGTGTTGGTTTTTAGACACCTGATCAAAAGTTTAAAGGGTTTCTTGATCTACCTGAAGCAGATCTTGTTGGTGGCAGGGCACCTGATCAAAAACCTGAGTGGATTCCTACCTTGTTGGTAGAAGAGTGGACGTACCCAAGTTGTTTGGGGAACCACTATAAATTCCTTGTATCGTCTGGATTGCTTTGTTTAATTACTTGCATTGTGGCTGTGATTAGATCTTAACTAGGTTTGCTAGTTGCTGTTTAGGTCTCCAAGCCTTAACTGTAATTACAGTTGGCTGCCTTTTTGTGCACAACACTTGTGTTAGGCTCTAAGGTTTAATCTCAAATATCTATAACTTTCATTCCGCATTTAACTCCAAGGGATTTGAGTAGAAAGTCAACTTTGCTAGTGCAATTTTTGATTACTCTATTCACCCCCCTCTAGAGTAGTATTTATCCCTTCTCTTTCAATTGGTATCAGAGGGAGGTTGACTGACTGAATAGGCTAACACCTAAGTCACAAGATCCTGATAGATACCAAAGTTTATAGATATTCACTTTCACTATCATGGCCCAGTCCAAGGATTATTCTAGCACCAGACCTCCAGCATGCAACTTAGCTAAGTTTGGCATCTGGAAGGCAAGGATCAAATTATATATGAACTCTATTGATGAAAGTATTTTTGCTTCTATTTTGACAGGTCCACCAAGAGCACCTGCTGCTGCTACTGCCTCATCATCATCTGATATGAGTGCAGTGCCTCCTCTAGACTACAATGATGAATACAAAAAGGCAAAGATAGCAGATGCTAAGGCAATGAATATTCTGGCTCAGACAATGTCTGATGAAGTATTCTAGAAGGTTGCTGACTGCTCCTCAGCAAAAGCTATGTGGGACACACTGAACCAGATTGTAGCTAGTTTAGCTGATGAAAGGAAGGACAGGAGGTCCAACCTTATCTCACAGTATGAGAATTTCAAGAAAACTGATGCTGAATCAGTTGAAGGAATGTACACAAGGCTCAGCTCAATCATCAATGAGCTGAGGACCCTTGACAAGGATATTTCATTGACAGAGGTCAATGATAAGATTCTTATGTGCTTCCCTAGCACATGGGATCTGAGGATATGGCCCATCAAGGAGGCCAGAAGCACAAATGAAATCTCAACAGAAGCCCTTCTCGGTAAGCTCAAGTCTTTTGAGCAAGTGCTGAAGTCCAGGGAAGCTGAAGCTGAAGCAAAGACCCCAACTCCTACAAGAAAAGAGCAAACCCTTGCTCTTAAGGCTGCTGACACTTCTGAAGGAAGCCAGTCCAATGAGGAACTGATGGCATTATTTGCCAAAAGGTTTCTCAAGATGGGAAGGAAGGAATTCAGAAAGAAATCTTCAAAGTATGAAGATAAACCAAGGTATGATCGTACCCCCTCTAAAGAAATAATCTGTTATGGTTGCAGGAAGCCTGGACATATTCTTCCAGATTGTCCAGAGGAAAAGAACAAAGATAAAAGAAAAGACAAGGATCAGCACAGGAAGCATTCCAAGCCATCCTCCTACAAGAACAAAAAGAAGGAGAGAGGCTTTATTGCTGAAACCTGGAGTGATTTAGATGAGGAATCCTCTTCCTCAAGCTCCAGTGAGGATGAAGAAGAAAAGAAGGCAAAGGAAGTTTGCCTGATGGCAATTGATGCCTGCAGCAATCACTCGGCTGCAGAGAATTCAGATTCTGATGAAGAGATGCCAACTGAAGATGAGGTATTATCTTCTTATGATTTTACATCTGCAGAATTTAAATTAGAATTTAAATCCTTATGTTTAGATTTAATCAGTTCTGAAAAAGAGATTAAAGAACTTAGACATAGGCTAGCTGAATCAGAAATCATATCTAATGAAAACATTAAGTTAAAGGAAGATCTCACTAATTCTAGTGAAGAAATTAAATTTCTTAAGAATGAGTTAGCTAAGTCCAAAAGGTTAGAAGAGTCTCTGAATGGTAGAAGCCTTAAGTTGCTTGAAATAACCAGCATGTCTAACACTAGGTCAGGCAATAACAAATTAGGCTTAGGAGCATCTTCTAGTGAGCCCCCAATCATTCTTAAAAACCAACTTTCAACTCCAGTGAATTTTATTTCATCTAGTGGAATAAAAAACACTGAGCAAGTCAATCAAGTAAATAGAGCTTTAAATAAAGCTAAAAGAGAGAAAAGAAAACAGAAATTTAAGGAATTACAAAGGGCGTCAAACGCTGCTCGACGATCGCAGGCCCAATGGTCGAACGAAGATCGACGATCTGGGTACCAATCATCGAACGTCGATCGACGCTTTCAATAAGAATTTCAAAATCCCAACCAGAACTTTAGAAACCCGAATATGAATAGAAACCCTAGGTTTATTCACCCATCATCTGCATGGAGAATCCCACCTAGGAGATCTTACCATTAGGTTATCACCCTCAGCCTGCTTATTCATTTATTTCCAGTTTTTCTTATGTGAAAAACAAGGGACCCAAGGTTACCTGGGTCCACAATGTTTAAATTGATTTATTTACAGGTGAAGACCTATCCTATCACTCAAAATAAGTGGTATTTGGATAGTGGTTGCTCCAAGCACATGACAGGAAATAAAGAACATCTGTCAAGGTTCAAGGCAAAGCTTGGCCCAAAGGTAATCTTTGGAGATTCAAGCTGTGGTCAAACTGAAGGCTATGACAGGATGACAATTGGAGCTGTTACATTCAAGAGAGTTGCTTATGTGACTGGACTGAAGCATAATCTAATTTCAGTAAGTACGTTATGTGATGCTGGATATCAGGTATCATTCTCTAACTCTCTTTGTAATATTACTTTAAATAATAATGTTGTATTAGTAGGCATTAGACAAGGTAATATTTATTTAGTAGATTTTAATTCAACTCACTCTGAAATCTGCTTGTTTAATGAAGTAACAAATAACAATACTCTATGGCATAAAAGGCTTAGCCATGTTAACCTCAAGAATATATCTAGGTTATCTAAACACAATCTTGTTAGAGGTTTACCTTCTTGCCCCTACAAGAAGGAGAGCCTATGCAAGGCTTGCCAACTAGGCAAGCAAACCAAGAACTCATTTAAATCAGTAAATAAAAGTGATTCTCCTAGAATCCTGTATTTATTACATTTGGACCTATTTGGCCCAATAAATGTACAGAGTTTAGGAGGGAAGTATTACACCCTCGTCATTGTAGATGACTTCTCTAGGTTCACTTGGGTGTTCTTTCTGAGAACTAAGGCTGATAACTTCAAAGCCCTTACAGACTTTCTATTATGTGTGCAGACTGAGTACTCTACTCATGTGGCCTTGATCAGAAGTGATCATGGTACTGAGTTTGACTCTCTTCTCATGCAAGAATTCTGTGAGAGAGAAGGTATCAAACATAGCTTCTCAGCTCCTAGAACTCCCCAACAAAATGGGGTAGTTGAAAGGAAGAACAGAACACTAATTGAAGCTGCTGGCACATTGTTGGCAAATGCTAATATGCCTCTTTCCTATTGGGCAGAAGCTGTTAGTACAGCCAACTATGTCCTGAATAGAAGTCTGATACACAAGCTTAAGTGTAAAACTCCTTATGAGTTACTTAAAGGAAAGAAACCTAAAATAAATTATTTTAGAGTGTTTGGCTATATTGTTTATATTCATAATAACAATAAAGAATATCTTAGAAAGTTTGAAGCAAAGGCTTCAATAGGAATTTTTCTTGGATATTCCCAAGTAAGCAAAGCTTATAGGGTATTTAATAAATCATCTTCTAAAATTGAAGAGTCTGTTCATGTGTCCTTTGATGAATCCCAAATGTTTTACAAGGAGAAAGAAACTTCCCCTTCCTTAAGTTCATTATAGGTACAAGAATCTTCCAAAGATGTCACTCAAGAAATCCTCCATCTTTCAACTCTTTATATCACTGAATCAGACAGTGATGAAGACATTGCAGAAATTGTTGCTGTACCACCAATAGTAGATCAAATTCCTCCTAAGCAATTAATCCCAACTATTGCTGAAGATCACATCCCACCTGCTGATGTTGTCACACTTAGAGATCACCCTACATCTCAAGTGATAGGAGACATATCAGCTGGTGTTCAAACAAGACATCAGTTAAGACAGGATGTGATGCATGCTTGTTTCCTTTCACAGATTGAGCCCCTCACCATTAAAGATGCTGAGCTAGATCCCCACTGGATCATTGCCATGCAAGAGGAACTCAATCAGTTTAAAAGATGTAAAGTATGGACTTTGGTTCCAAGACCTAAAGGCCAACTGATCTTAGGCACTAAGTGGGTGTATAGAAACAAGTTGGATGCAAATGGAATCATTGTAAGGAATAAAGCTAGACTTGTAGCTCAGGGCTACAGACAGGAGGAAGGTATAGATTATGACCAAACCTTTGCTCCTGTTGCAAGGCTAGAGGCAATAAGGATCTTTTTAGCCTATGCAGCCTATATGAAGTTTAAGGTTTTTCAAATGGATGTCAAAAGTGCTTTTCTTAATGGTGAGCTAAAGGAAGAGGTTTTTGTTGAACAGCCACCTGGTTTTGTTTCTTCAACTCAGCCCTCACATGTATTCAAGTTGCAGAAAGCTCTTTATGGACTAAAACAAGCACCAAGAGCCTGGTATAAGACTCTAGCTAGTTTCCTGTTAGAGCACAACTTTGTTAGGGGAGTAGTTGATAGAACCCTCTTCGTCAAGCACCACAAGGACACAATCCTGTTAGTTCAAGTGTATGTGGATGACATTATTTTTGGTTCCACTGATCCCAAACTTTGCAAAAGGTTTTCTGACCCAATGCATTCTAAGTTTGAGATGAGTAGTATGGGTGAGCTGTCTTACTTTCTTGGTCTCCAAGTAAAGCAAGATGCTGATGGCATCTTCATCTCCCAATCCAAATATGCCAAGGAATTGGTAAAGAAGTTTGGGATGGCAGATGCTTCAGCAATGCATACACCTATGGCTACTAATGTAGTTATTGATTCTAATGATCAGGGAAAGCCTGTAGATCAAAAGAATTATAGGGCCATTGTTGGATCCCTATTGTATTTAACTGCAAGTAGGCCAGACATAATGTTTGCTACATGCCTTTGTGCTAGATTCTAGGTCAACCCCAAGGAATCTCATCTGATTCTTCTCAAGAGAATCTTGAGATACCTAAAGGGATGTCCAAATCTAGGACTTTGGTACCCAGCTGAGTCAGAATTTGAATTAATTGGATATTCTAATTCTGATTATGCTGGTTGTCGAGTTGACAGGAAAAGTACCTCAGGAACTTGTCAGTTCCTGGGAGAGAGATTGGTCTCTTGGTTCTGCAAGAAGCAGGCCTCTGTCTCAACTTCAACTGCAGAAGCTGAATATATAGCAGCTGCTAGTTGTTGTTCACAGATCCTGTGGATACAAAACCAACTTTTGGATTATGGATACTCACACAAGAACACTAAAATCATGTGTGATAGTACAAGTGCTATCTCCATTGCACAAAATCCAGTGCACCACTCTAGAACGAAGCACATTGAGATTAGACACCATTTCCTGAGAGATTGTGTGGAAAAGAACAAGATCAGCCTTGAGTTCATATCCACAGACCTTCAGAGAGGTTATATATTCACCAAGCCCTTAGATGAATAGAAGCATCTGTTCTTTTTAGTTCAACTAGGCATGATTAATGGATGAGACTAAGTGTGACGTCTGCCTTGTTGAAACTTGTTCGAAGATAGTCGAACGAAGTTCGACGATAGTCGAGCGGATCAAGCCTATCGTCGACCTATGGTTGAAGATAGCTTATCTGCTTGAAGATCGTCGACCAGCGTTCGAAGATAGTCGAACAGGTCGAGCCTATCGTCGATCTATGGTTGACGACAGCTTGCTGTTTGTGAAGATAGAAATAG
Organism: Platanthera zijinensis; assembly: GCA_039513925.1. Lineage (NCBI taxonomy): Eukaryota > Viridiplantae > Streptophyta > Magnoliopsida > Asparagales > Orchidaceae > Platanthera > Platanthera zijinensis. The sequence goes on along the minus strand of CM077084.1, from coordinate 24,292,883 downwards.
TCGAACGATTGATCGACTACTCTGCTTCAGGACCGATCGTCGAACGACCGTTCGACCATCGTCTCCAGTATCTTTTAAATAGATCGACGATCGCTGTTTTAATATAAAGCCGATGGTCGACCTAGGTTAAGAGATAGTTGCTTTTATCGTCGACGGAGAGCGTCTTTTCGCATTCCGTCTTCCCGCTTGCTCTTTGTCTCGCGTTTTCTGCCGCTCCGCCCTCGCCGTCTCTCTCTCATCTTCTCCAGATTTTTCGATGGCGATTGCTCCAGCGCTTCTTGCAGTAGTGAAGTTTGATGTCGGTTTCAGCGTAGATTTCGATGCCTTCAACTGCTGCGAACCAGGAATAGTGGAGATTCTGAATCTATGTAGAGATCAAGGATTAGAGAAACTCATGTCTTACAGAATAAAGATAAACACTCATGAGATCAGAGAATGGGCTTTCACTTCATCTTCTACTGATGATTCGATGACTGGAACAATTAGCGGAGAAGAGGTAATATTGACTCCCGTTATTCTGACTGAAACTTTTGGATTGATTAATGGAGAAGAAGATTATGAGCAAGATGCTCCTGAGTTCGGAAGAATGTTAACTGAGCTGGGACATGCCGAAGGCATTCCCTCCAAGCTGCTCAAGGTGAATTTCCCGTTTAAGATCAAGTTTCTTGCGGAAATTGTTGGAAAAGTGCTACTGGAAAAGCACTCAGCCCACGATAATATTACAAGGCAACAATTTGCACTAATGTGTGCAATTGTTAATAAGAAGCAGATCAATTGGGCTGGCATTATGTTCGATTTAATCAGGAAAAAGAATGGAAAGAAAGAGGTTACCCTAGGAAGGGTAGTTGGAATTTTTCTGAAGGAGAAATACCCTCACCTGCTTGTGTCAGCCGCCACCTCCATCAACGCAAGCAAGAAGATGGATCCATCCTTGTTCTCAAAATGGAAAAGGACCTTCCTGAAGCTCGCTCCCGCAGGGGTTGCTCCAGTTACTTCTGAGAGCACTAGGACTGTCGCAGTCACTCCCCCCCTTCTAGTAGCTGGCTCAGCAAATCCATCTCTTCCATCTTCTTCATCAGTTTTGCCGTCTACTTCAGTTGAAGTTCCTTCAACTTCAATTGAAGTACGACATTCTGCTTCTCCTCCAGCTTCTCCTCTCCCTCCTCATCTTGCTGGGATATCTCAACCCAGTTTTGATTTGTTGGTGTCTGAGATTCCCACTCCTCCTCAGTCACAAATTCCCTCTTCAGATCATCTTGATCACCTTGCATCCACTCATACATCTCCAGTTCATTCTCCAGCTCATCTTGCATATACCATCCCTGCTGATCTTCCATCTTCTGAAATTCCATCATCATCATCTTCTTTTGAAATTACTCCTGCATTTATATCAAGCATTGTGGAGTTAATTACCCCCTCAATCAAAACTATGATTGATGAGGCAATCGCTCCCCTTGCTTCCTCTATCTCCTCTCTGACTGCTGCCATTCTGAAACTCTCAAAGTCTGCTGAGCCCTCTTCTTCTAGGGGCCTGGTTTCAGTTTCTACTGAAATCAGGCAGGGGGAGATGCTTGATGAAGACGTCTTTGAGCAGCCCTTGGTCTCCCCTCCAGCAGTTCATCTTGAAGTAATAGAGAAAGCAATAGAAGTTTCAGCTCCTCCTTCTTTATCTGAAAAAGAGATTTCTGATGCAGTTTTGAAATCTGAATTCTTTGTTAAAGCTTGTTTAGAAGAAAGTTCTACTCCCTTGGTTGCCCTGTACCTAGAAGGAATCATCACCTCCTTTCTAGATGAATTGTGGGAGTTAGGACATGCTGTGGTCGATTCTGAAGGTATTCCCTTTACTTATTTTTTAGACTTGATAACTGATTTGATAATTTGGGAATATCTGGAAGGCATGGCTAGATGTCCTTTAGAACAATTTTATTCATAATACTACAGATAAATTGGAAGAAAGTCTAAATGTTCAAGAGCCGGTTATCCAATCTGCTCTAGAAGTTCAACCAGAACCAGATGCTCAAATTTCTGAAGTTGCTCAGCCAGAAGTTCAAGCAGAACTGGTCACTTTGACAGTTTCTGAGATTCAAGAATCAGCTGCAGATGCCCAGATTGAAAAATCTACTGTATGGGATGATTCCCCAGGCTTGGATTTAGATGCTCTATTGGCACGGGATGCCATAGAAGAAGAACGAGAAAGAGCTGCTTTAAAGGAAAAAAGAAAGATCTATGAAAGATGTTATTGACCCATATGATATGCCTATCTCTTCAAATTCTGAAGATGAAATCGACTCTGATGAGTCTGCTGAGACTAAAAGAAAAAGGATTGCTAAGAAGAAAAGAAAAGCTGTTGCTCCTCCTCCTGCTAATCCAGACAATGATACACCCTATTATATACTGAAAGGGATTGATCCAAAGTCAAAAGACTTCCAGCATTGGATGTTATTCTCTAAGAATCAGCAAAAGCAAAGGAAAAAGTCAAAGAGGTATGACTCTCCTGTTCCCAGATGGAATCCTAGAGGTCCTCCTCCTCCACCTCCCGGTGTAGGAGCCTCAGGAAACTTATCTTCTAAACCTGCCTCTCAATCTGAAAGATCAAATCCTTCTCAATCTGCTCAAAGGAGAAGTTCGCAAAGTTTCCAAGGTAAGAGTCAATCTGGACATCAAAGACCTGATGCTGTTAAAGAACAAGTTAAGGAGGTAGTATATCAAAGACTAACCTTCTCTCCTCCTCAGTCTAAAGAAATCAAAAGCTCAATCTCTATGCCAGATCTCTCTGAGAAGGATGCTCCAAAAGGTAAGCAATTTATTTTAACTGAAAATTCTAGCAAGAACTTTGCTAAGTATGCTCCCTCTTGTTATCTAGTTAATCAGGATAAAGAACCAGTTGATACTTCTTCTGAGATTGTTTATAAAAGCCCAGAGCTTGATCCTAACTTTAGGATGGCTCATTTTCTTGAACTGGTTGGAGCAGTGCAAATCAAGAAGGCAAAAGCAGAAGGAAAGGACACTGCATGATTGACTACAATGTCTAAATTCAGAAAGAAGGAGCTCGACAAGTTCCAGGTTAGACCTGAGATATTTGACCCTTCAAAGTATATGGAAAAGCATCCTGAGGCAGTGGTCCCAAGAACAACTGAATTGAAAATTATTGGAGAACAAGACCTGAAGCTATCAAGAAAAGAAGCTCTAGATCCCACAAGAAAGATTACTTTTGTTTCTAGCTCTTCTGATCCTAAGCCTGACTCTGAAGCTCCTTAAATTCTCATTGATTGACAGTTAATTTCTTATCTGATTGATTGATGATATCTGCTTAGTTGTTTCCCTTTATGCATTTTATTTTACTTTCAGTAATTAGTTTTGTATGTTTTAATTGTTGAGAGACTTAACTCAAATAGGGGGAGATTGTTGGAACCCTAGGTTTTGATTTGAGTTCAGTCCTCTCTTTCTGTCTCTTGACCCAAGATTTATCTATGGTCAAAGGTTAGTTGATAGGTTAGATTCTCTAGTTGTGTAGAATTGCTTTTCCAGATGAATATTTGGTTAAGTAGTTTTTCGTTCGACTATAGTCGAACGTCGCTCGACTATCGTCTATCGGCTGATCGACGATCGTCTATCAGTTGGTCGACGTTCTGTCTGCGTTGATAGCTCGACTATCTGTTGATAGGCCGACTATCTGCTTGCTTTGGTAGTTCGACTATCTGTCCTAATAGCTCAACTATTTGATAGCTCGACTATCTGTTGATAGGTCGACTATCTGTCCGCTTTGATAGTTCGACTATCTGTTGATAGGTCGACTATCTGTGTCGCTTTGATAGGTCGACTATCTGTTGATAGGTCGACTATCTGTTTTTCTGTGATAGGTCGACTATCTGTTTGATAGGTTGACTATCTGTTTTGTTTGGTAGTTCGACTATCTGTCCGGATAGATCAACTATCTGATAGCTCGACTATCTGTTCTGATAGGTCGACTATCTGCTGGGGTAGTTCGACTATCTTCTTTGATAGTTCGACTATCTGGATCGTTCGACTATCTGTCCGATAGGTCGACGATCTCCGTGCGTCGGTCGACGATCTCCGAGGGTCGTTCGACGTTTTGCTATTTGTTTTAAATAGTTTTGTCGTCTTCTGTGATGTGACTAATTTCATACCTATTTTGGCATATTTTATAAAAGATTATCTGAATAAATTGTGATATTATTTCCATGCAATATCAGTTCAATTCTTTATGCATGAGCTAATCTTTTCTAACAAAGTTGTTTGTCTTATAGCTGAGATATGATTTCTGCCAGGCTGTCCTTTATAGCCGTTAGACTCAAAAAGTCTTCCTTAGCTGTAAAGAGTCTTTTCTGATGTGACTTTCTCTTATATTATTTCATCAGAAGTATTTGTAGCTTCTTAGAAAGCTTTATCCTAATATAGGATATCTGTCTGCAGTATTTTTGTTTTGCTTTATGCTTTTTGCAGCCCAGCTTGCAGAATTCAGAAGAAGACTAGATTCAAACTCAAGAAAGAGCTGTTGTTGCTGCTGCTATATAAAGACCTCCCTGAGGAAAGAAATAAACTAGTCCACATAGCAAAAATCAAGTTCATCCAGGAAAAAGGAATTCAAAAGCTAACAAGCTTAAGAACTTACAGTCTCCAAACTGCTCTCAGCTCTTTCACATCTAATTGAGAAGAAGTTCAAATTCTTCACTCTTCTTCAACCTGAGTTCTCCTGCTTACAGGAAGATCTTCACTCAGAGCCTTTTGAAGAAGAAGAAGAAGATAGCTGCCTGAAGAAGAAAATCTTATTTCATATTATTTTATCTTCTTGTAGCTTTTTCCTTCAGTATTTTCTGAAGTATTTTTGCACTGAAGCAAGACTTCACCTGGACGTTCTTTTAGCCAGGGGGAGCCTTGATTCTTTTAGAGCTTTCTAGCTCAGCGCAAGTTATTGTGCTTCTCTAATCTATTGTAAAATAGAGAAGACACCTTAACCTCCTTTCCCCCTCCTGTACAGGGTTATTACTCTCTTCAAAAGTATCCCTTGGTGGCAGGGCACCTGATCAAAAACCTGTGTTGGTTTTTAGACACCTGATCAAAAGTCTAAAGGGTTTCTTGATCTACCTGAAGCAGATCTTGTTGGTGGCAGAACACCTGATAAAAAACCTGAGTGGATTCCTACCTTGTTGGTAGAAGAGTGTACGTACCCAAGTTGTTTGGGGAACCACTATAAATTCCTTGTGTCGTCTGGATTGCTTTGTTTAATTACTTGCATTATGGCTGTGATTAGATCTTAACTAGGTTTGCTAGTTGCTGTTTAGGTCTCCAAGCCTTAACTGTAATTACAGTTGGCTGCCTTTTTGTGCACAACACTTGTGTTAGGCTCTAAGGTTTAATCTCAAATATCTATAACTTTCATTCCGCATTTAACTCCAAGGGAGTTGAGTAGAAAGTCAACTTTGCTAGTGCAATTTTTGATTACTCTATTCACCCCCCTCTAGAGTAGTATCTATTCCTTCTCTTTCAAAACACAAAAGCAAACACCCTGAAATCAGCACGAACAAACAAATCTACCAAAAGACGTGCTCGCAGATGCATGGGGAAAGCATAAACCCCGTATGACTTATAGAAAACAGCGGAAAACCGTACTAAAACTCAGAGCGTTACCAAAATACAACATAATCCAACACCGCAGTGAAGAGGAAGAGAAAGAGGTACCGCACACTCCCAGCTCCACAACAGAAAAAGCGAGTTACAGCTCTCAGACTCGGCCAATACCATCCATACCTGTCATCACACCTGCCCTCTCAGCTATTTCAAATGGCGCTGGAGGAACAGCAACAACATCTCTAGTTTATCCGGAAACCCAAATCACCCTACTCGAAGACAAAGGCACGAGGACGGTGTTCTTAAAAGGGGCGGAAATGTAAGGAGATTAGAGCTGGATCCTAAGGTCTCAAAAATCTTGGAGATGATCAACGGCCGACAACACGACAACAAATAGGGCACCTTGTTATCTCCAAACCCACCTGAGCAGATCAGCAATAGCCAGGTTATCCAAGGGTCAGGGATCCATCATTGACCGGTCAGCTGCCTTGCCATCCATCATCTAGCATGTCATCTATGGACCGTTGGACTATTTTCTTTATTGCTTTTTCTTATTTTGCAAAGGTATTTCCTTTTGTTTGTGTGTAGCGGCTATGTCCGGTGGCTTATATAAGCCTAATATTTTTTTGTAATGTTCAAGCAATTGGTAATAATATTTCTGTTTCACCTTATCCCTCTTCCCCATCTTCTATCTCCCCCCTTTTGGTCACCGCCCCGACCATTCTTCTTCCCCCTGCCTCACCTCCGGCCTTTCTAGACTCCCTACCCTCACAAGAAACAAACCTCGACCAACGGGATCATAACAGGATTAGAGTTGTCGTTGTAGCGGAGGAGGAAGAAAACTCGCGATCTCGCTGGCCGTCGTCGGGCAGAGGTGGGAATCGAGGGGATATTGCTACTCGCTTGTTGTTGTGCGGGATGTGATTAGGGCTATGTTTGACAAGCCGATGGGAGGCTGTTCCGGCAGGGTCGAGCCGGAGGAGAGAGAAATCCGTCGTCCCATGGTGAAACAGTGCTAGCCCTTTTCTCCAGCTGAGAACCCGCCCAATGGCACGTCAGGGATGTGGGAGAAACGACCGGCGGGGACGTGAACTGGTGGTCGGAGGACCAGCGAGAAATCAGCCAGTTTGCGCTGGATCAAAAGGGTCGTCATTGAAGGGAGGGGGCGCTTGTGTCCCAAATGATATTTCTCCGGCTTGGCCCCGCCACTCATAGTTTTAAATTTTATTTTATTATAAAATACTTTTTATTTAGAAGGGAAGAAATTTAGTGATGATATTTACATCTTTAGTGATCATAGTTTTAAATTTTATTTAGAAGGGAGGGAAAGTCAAAATTTAATGACCAAATTATTTTTGCTCATGAAATTGGTGACTGAACTTATATGCATTATTGAGACCTTTGTTTAGTGACTGGATTTATATCGTCACTAAAATTGTATCTTAAGTGAGAACTTATATATGATCACTAAAGATGTGTCGTTAGTGATCAAATATATATTTTGTCACTGAAGACAAGACAAGTCTTTAATGATAAAATAAATTTTTTCACTAAAGACGTGAGACACATCTTTAGTGACAAAATAAATTTTGTTCACAAATTTTTTGTTACTAAAAACCTTTTTTTGTAGTATATATTCAAGGTACGAATAGAGGCACATAATTAAAAATGACATATTAACTCTACCTGAAAGGCTTATTCATCCTTGTCTCTATATAAAGCATCACGCTATATTTGGATATTCAAAGGAAGCATCACACTAAGTCCTTTATGAATATCAAAATCTCTCATTCATTAGTAATTATTAAAAAGTGAAATATGACGAATCTAAATGAAAATATCATGAAAAAGACAACTTCGGAATATGCTTAAAAATAAAACAACTTTATTGTTTTGGATTTTCGTGTGTTTTTGTTTTTGAGCCAAAAATCTTACATATCAAACATTTGACATGTTTTAAAAGGGTTACAAATATTGAACATTCACTTTTCTTTAAAATCTAATCTTATGCTTATAAATAATATCTTTGAACTAAAGGCTAATATCCACAACTATCTAAATTGATTATTCAAAAGATACTTTTAGTTTTAAAAAGTAATATGAATTATATGATAGGAGCAAAATTAATTTATCATAGAATTGATTTAAATGGTTTATTAGAAAGCTTAGACTAAAAATTAAAATGAGCAACCTTTTGATCATTTTCCTTTTCCTGATTTATTTGCTGCATTTGATTGCCCCAATAATGACAAATCATAATCAAGAGAAATTGAAATCGCAAAATCACAAAAACCACGTGTTCTCCCAAAAATCAAATCTATGTATAATACCGCTAGGTGCAAAGACTTACCACTCGCGGTAACTTCATTTTCTTAAAAATTTTGATTCTCGCAAAATTATATTTTTTTGAAAATTATTCTACTGCTGCTTATTATTACTTTCTGCTTTATGAAAATTTAAATATATTTTGGATCGTTTTTTTTAAATAAAAATAAAAGAGAAAATTTATAAAACAAATCATCAATTGATGTGCTACACTCTTGATTGCATGTGCCTCATTTATAACTAGACTCTTCAATCTCCTATCTCCAGTTTTCAGTTTTGATATTGCAAGGCAACAGACAACAAGGGCAGTTCAGACCTCTGTTTCAAGGTAGCTTCAAGCATTATAACATACATTTTGTTAATGTATATTTGAACAAATAATGGGTTCAGAGACTTAACGGGTCGGTTCGGATACACGGATATTCAATACCCGTAGTAACTCCTAGTGTTTGCCTATTTATACCCATCTAGGGGCAACAGATAGGTGATTCTACCTTGATCTCCTTCCGGATGTTTCGAGCGACTTTATCACATTTTTTTGGGATGCGATATTTATTTGAGATTGATACCATTATTATAACGACATCTGAAAACATCTATAGTTTAATGGATGGTAGTTCCAGTTTATGTTTGGTTTTTTTGATGTCTTTCAAGTGTTTGATGAAATGCTAAGCCCAAGTTACATGATTATGATTTTATGTTAAGAGCTTCAAGCGCGCCGTTGAAGCAGTTATTAATTTCATTTCCCCCTCACTCTTCTAATTATTTTCTGATTTCTATTACATTCCATAGCATTCCCGGCTCTAATTAAATTTTGGAAGAGAAGATGGCAAAAAATTTGAATGAAAATTCATGATCTTTTTGATTAGACCTTAAAGAGAATGAATAGAAGAGAAGATTGTTTCGCTAAAATAATAAAAGAGAAAGTTTCTTGTAATGACTTTGTTCTTAGTTTCTTTGTGGCCTAATAGAAAACTCTATCCCGCTGCCTTGTCTCAAGGGATAATGTACGTGTTGAAATTATTGAAGTGAAAGTGGCGGCTTAACCGGGCAGACCGCGCAGATAGGATTTGACGGTCTGATCGGAAAGATCACGCGGTCTATTATGGCGAACACTCAGTTCGGCTAGTGTTTCTGCACTCAGCTTGTTCCCATATTGTAATCGGGCGGATAGGTTTATTATCTGTTGGATGTTCCAGACTCATATGGAGTTCGCCGAGTCTGGCTTATTGCTAACTCTTTTGGAGCTCGCGAGATCGACATGGTATTGTTCTCTGGTGGAGGGGTTTGTGGAGACCGCGGAGATCGCCGGTTAGTGCGGTCTTGTTCTTGTATCCACTGGTGTTGTGTTCGCACCCGAGATTGCTGGAGATGTGGACTTGGTCATGATTTGTACCAAGTCTGGTTGTGCTCAGTCCGCGAGTTCACCAGGGTAGCACGGACTGCTTCTCTATCTGCCGATTTTGGCATCTTATCAGCCTGGTGTGCTCTAGTGGCGGGCTCGAAGTGTGCGGACTGGAGCAGTGTCTGTAGGGTACTGCGGACTGATTGTTGTATCCACAATGTCTGCAGATGTGGCTGACTTGTCCTGGTTCTGGCCTTGACGGTGTTCAAGGCAGACAGGTTTTCTGTCCGGCCTTGTTGGTGCGACCTTGGCGGACTGGCTTATTCGACCTTATCATGGTGCGACCTTGGCGGACTGACTTTTTGTCCGCACTATGCGGATAGGTTTTGTGCTAGCTGCGAGAAGGGTGGTGATCCTATCGGTTTGTGTGGTGACCACACTGCTCTCCGCATCTATAAATAGAACCCACTGTCACATCATAAAGTACAACCGAATGAACAGTAAGTGAGCTCGGATTGTTTGGTGCAGACAGTTTTTTATATCCTCGCGGTTTGAGAAGTTAATCGATTTTGCTGTTGCAGATTGTGAGACTAGCACTTAGAAGCCAGATAATTGGTTATGACTTGCGTCAAGGATTAGTGCAGGTTCTGCGGATACAATCGGCGGTTTACAGCAGGTCGCGGCTTGCGACCAGGAGGTCTTCTCATTGACAATCTTTCCCAGTTCAATAAGGTTGTCCGCTTCTGGCGGTCTGTCTGTTTAGTTCAGCAGCAGCTACTCGCGGTTATTTGGCGGCTAGGCGACCTCACGGTTAGGCAGCTTGAAGATTGCAAACAGAGTTCTTCATCTTGGAATAACGGGGTGTCCGCGCAATTAGGTTGCGGTCTGGAGACTTGACGACTTCAGCGGACTCCTTAGTTCAGTTTGACAGAGTTGGCGATTACTGGTTCTGTCTGCCCGAATAGTTTTTTCCTTGTATGTTTTTACTTCTATCGGGTCTATTGACAAATCATGTCTTGCCATATATGTCTCGCATTGTAAAGAAGTTTAATAGTAATAGATTTGCTTGTTCCTTCATTTGCAACTAGTTTATTTGATTTGGTTTCCCGATTTCCGTTTTTCAAAAATTTTCACATGGTATCAGAGAGAACAGAGGCCTGAGCAGTGTTCAACCATTAAAGTTTCCTTTTTCTTCTGGGAGTTAAGTAGACCAGTGTTTGTGCAGTGGAAGGAGGATTTGCAAGGGGTTTTGGAATTGAACTTTCAATGCCGACCAACTTTAAGAAGTGAAGGTCAGGCAGAAGAGTTATCTTCTGGGCGAGGACCTTTGAGAGGTCATTTATGGAGATGACAGACAAGAAGTGACTGCTGCAACTGGCAATGTTGAAGCGGTGAGAGCTTGGAGGAAGACAAACGCTAAGACGAAGTTTACTCTCAAGCGGGCTATCTCACCAGAGCTATTTGACCACATTATTGGATATCAGTCAACTATAGAGATTTGGACTTCCCTTGGTGATTTGTTCAATAAGAAGAATGTAGCGCGACTACAACTCTTGGAGAATAAGTTAACGAGAGACACTCAGAGAGATCTGTCCATCTCTACGTTCTTCCTGAAGATGAAGAACTTGTGTGCTGAAATTTCAGCATTGCAGCCTGATTAGCCGATTTCAGAGCCGAAGCTTAAGAGACACATAATCCACGGTTTGTAGAAGGAGTATGTTATCTTCGTTACTTCTGTTCAAGGCTAGCCACTCAATCGTCATTGCTTGAGCTGGAGAACCTGCTGGCTTCACAGGAAAACCTAGCAAGACCGATGATTGTAGTTACTATCTCTGGAGGAGATAGTGAAGCTCTCTTCTCAGGAAAGAATTGAAGAAGAGGTGGGACAAGAAGAAGAAGATGTCTACTGTCTATGGTCCTTCTACTTCATATCAGTAAGATAAGAGTCAGTTTTCTTAGCGGGATTGGAAGAAGAAGGAAGGGCCAAAGTGCTACAGATGCAATCTGCCTGGTAACTTCAAGAAGGACTGCAAAGTCAAACTTCAGCCAGGGCATGCTGCAGGTAAAGAAGAAGGTGGTTCCATTGCTGAGGAAGGAGGATGAAGAAATGCATTCATGATGGGCATGTGTGTCCGTGCTTTATCTTCCATCAACTACCAAGATGATTGGATCGTGGACTCAGGGTGTGGTCATCACCTCATCGGGGATGAGTCAAAGTTCTCTTCTCTGTAGGCGTACTCAGGTAATGACGCTATTATTACCGTTGATGATACTGTTCATGCATTCAAGAAGGAGGGCATCGTTTCTTTGGGCAGTGATAAGGGTCCACACACCTTGAGGAGTTTCTATCACGTATCGGTTATGAAGAAGAACCTTTTCTCAGTGACCAATCACTACACCATATAATGTATATGGTAGCGCTCAAAAACTGCTATTGTATATAAAAACACCGCTACTGTAGGGCTACGGTAGCGGCTGAGTGTGTGTTGCATCGATTGCCGTGGTTGTAGGGTATGGTAGCGGTTACCCAATATATTGTGGCGTTCTTACAACCACTACTATAGGTACATCTATTGTAGCGGTTATGATATTCAATGGTAGTGATTATTCCATTTCATAGAAATGATTACGATACTCTATGGTAGCGTTTATGCTTGCCTTCGACAACATTTATGATTTTCGATGGCAGCGGTTATCCTCATATATATCAATAGTTTTTATTTTCAATGACGCTAAAGTGTTTATCCTCATAAAAACGCCACTAAAGCGTCGTCATTGCGAGCATAGCGGTTGAGCATTGCGGTGCTTTTCTAAAAACATCGTGGTATCCTGCATAAATGTTCTAATTTTGAACACATTCACATATATCAACAATATAGGACAACCAATCAGTGTAATTGTATGTCGTATAAGCTAAAGAAAATACCATTAATTAAGAATCCATCACCGGGAAAATGACAATCATCAATAATAGAAATCTTAATTATAAACAAATGAATTTGTCACTAATAGGATAATTACATTGCCGTAAAGAATACATAAATTATTAGTAATGTTATACATGAAAACTATAAACATGCCGTGTTTGAGCCATGAATAGGTTAAAGTCACAAGGGTTTGGCAGCACATTTATGCATCTGCTATCCATTTGATGTTTGGCTTCAACTTTTTCTGCCAACACATCAAAACCAGCAACCCTTTTCTCAGAACCAACAGATAATATGACCATCTTATGCGGAGCTCGGTGAGGATTTGTGCTTTTCTTCCTTGAAATTTTAGACCCATACCACAACTTGAGCACAAATTTGATATGCCTGTATAAAAAATGATTAAAAATTAACATCATTTTACATATAATAATTCAATGCAATTTTCTACATTATTCTGCAATTTATTTATTGATAAATGACTTAATCTATAATGTATAAACATCATTTTAGATGTGTCAGATTAAGTTGTATGGCTTACAATTGCATGGGATAGGTAACAGTTGGGTATTGGTAGAGGTTTTTTTTTCTGCTTAACATTGTTAATAATGATAGAAATACAACTAGAATTTTTTTACCATTAAAGATATTTATTTTTCATGTAAATGCATGTTTGGGAGAGTGGCAGTTCAAGGTGAAGTTGAAATGAAATTTCTGAACTGTGTTTTTAAAAATCTTCAATTCCAAATGAAAATTCATCCAAACGAGCAATAAATCGCGGTCTCACCTAGTCACGTGCCGCCTCAAGCAACCATGCTTGATATAGAATATTGTTATAACAAAATCTTCATGCACCTATTGTATTTTGATCTTTCATTATACAATAAACAGGCAACAAATTAATATAAATAAGAATACATCAAGTGATTAAAAAAATCTATAAAATTATTGCATTAGTACTCACAATAAATGGCGGTATGTAGGAGAAGCTAACTTGATCCCAACGTCTCCATCTTAAACCCGGAATTCAAAAATTTTGGTGGGAGACCTGCTGAAGAAGGTAAGAAAATAACTTGAAAATGTAGTTTACCAATTGAAGATTTTGCTGAAAAATATGTGTATCAGTACTACTGTTTACAATTTGCTAGCTGCAGCATGTAACGCGCCCAATGCAATGCTTTCAATTAAGGCTTCGTTTGGCATGGTGGTGGCGCTCGTAAATGCTTGGGTTAAACTGTCATTCGTTAAGGATCACCTAATAAACCTCATCCGTTTGAACATAAAACCAACAATCACAAGAATTAAAGAAAAACTAAAATGTGCATGACAGATTGTGAAATACCTGTGAGTACAGTATGACCTTGACAAAATGCAACAATAAACAAAAATGACAAAAAAGAACACAAGATCTAACATTCTCACTGATGATTAAGCACAAGATCTCTTCACAAATCACACATGCTTCAACATTCCAGTCCAACATGGACACTTTAGACAAAAAAAGAGAAAAAAAAATGTTTACAGTGAAGGATGAGAGCTAAGTTTAATCCCTTCCAAAACTGTTGAACTAGCATAATTATCTACACCATAACAACCGGCCTTAACAAACAACTGAACTAGCATATCAAATAAGATCCCAAAATCAATCATATCTAAATATCAACCGGCCAATCATGACTCGTGTCCAAGAATTATAAAAATGAAATTAAGAAGAGGAAGAGACAGAGTAGAAGAGGAGAAACCCTAATCTGATTTTGCCTTTTAATTCATACCGTAAACAAGCCATGAATCCAAAAAAAGATAAATGAAAAGTGGCTTACAATGGAGGAAGAAGCAGACCTGCATAGTTTGGCCTCTACTATGAGACTGTGACAACATGTTTGCAGGCCGGTGCTCGACGGTATGAGGAGGAACTAGTAAGGGGAAAAATAGGGAAGGTCGGCCGGCGGAGGTATGGAATAAAGACTCAAGAGACTAAGAGAGGAGAGGAATCTGTGTAAGATTTACCTTAGTCAGTTAGTCCTTAGGCTTTGTCGATGGATGAGGCAAGGAAGAGGGAACACCAAAACAGAACAGGGAAGAGACAAGAGTGGAAGACCGAAGAGCAGTGGAAGCCTTTGACTTGCGATGGAGGAGGCGAGGAAGTTAGGGCATGCCAGCAACACTCGGCGGACGGACGGTGGTAAAACAAGGCAACAGTCAGCTAAAGCTGACCAAATTATAACGACCCCACCCCTTACTCGGGGCGGAGGTGCTCCTTCCCTGCAGTGTATTAGCAATTCCAAACATAGCAATGAAGTGTAATTTAAGAACACTTCACCACATGCGTAGGCACGAACGGCCGTACACCCCGTGCATACAGGGCACATTCTAGATGTCCGGAAAAAAAAAGCCGGGGAACAGCACCGTTCATAAGATGCCAACCATCGTGAGCATTTTAGTCTTTCTGGCTGAAGCCTAAGACTCGCCCTCTATGCCCCCGGTAAGTGCCACGTACATTATGTCTCTTTAATCGAACCACATAGAGCAGGTACAGTTCAGCTCAACCTGTTGCTCACATCGCCATGTCAATTTAAGTCATAGGCGTGGGTCAGCCTCTCCTGATTCCCAATGTATCGATCATACAATAATATATAACCCAGTTATGCACAAGGTTGGCTCTCAAGCCACCAAGCTGGGCTCCCAGAGCTCTCAGCCCCACATACTGGCCCCAGTGTCTCTGCGAGACTGGCCTCACAATAGCTCTCTCACAGAGCTACCGCCGACGGTATCATTAACTCCGCGCGGTACCTAGAAGAAATGTGTTTCTACCCAGTTTTCTAAGTGTTCCTTAGGGTTAGTCCCCAAGGTTCTGTGTTGCAATCTACCGCGTAGAAACTCGAAAAACAAATGGCACGGAGTCTTCTCCGACAATACATGCATAATGAAAATATCACCATCCCAGACCAACCCGTCCGGATGGGCTTCACACACCATGTCTATGTCCGTACTTCGATTCCGAACTCTATATGTAAAACTATGGGGATAATCCATATCTACCCGAAGGAATACCTCACGCTCACTGCACACTCGCGGGAGAGGGATTCCTATGCAAAAGGAAGAGGACTTTACATGTCCAAGTAGAGAATCGTTACCCTTTGCGCTATCTTCAGTGCCATGCCAAAGACCAAGATGGATGAACGCGACTGCAATGATCTTGCCTCCACAGATCCGGACTCGGCTTGCGAATCGGAACTCCGGAGCTTCAACAGTGGCGAGATTTCCTTCCTCTTCTTCCTTCTTCACTCTCACTTCTCTCTAACAATTAGAAAGAGAAGGTCCAAGGGAAAATGGGATGCAAACCCTACACTCTCGGCCATATACCCGCAGGGATAACCTCCAGCCATCGGATCCCTTACCAAAACCAGCTGACGACCACGATTTAAAGGAGTAATCAGTTTACGAGTGCTACCGCCGCGCGGTAAGAAGTTACCGTTACGCGGTGCTTTAAGCGGTTAGCTTCTTATGGACGCCACCGCCCCTAAAATCGAATTAGGCATTGACAGTGGACGCGTCATAATTACTCTGCTACCGCTCCGCGGTAAGGCTAACGCCTTATGGTAACATCCCGAGAACTTGGCCAAATAAATCGCCAAAACTACCGCCAACGCTAATTCTACCGTCGCACGCTAGTAAGAACTGAGGCATTGAGTGATCCGAGCTACCGCCACGCGGTAGTCACTACCGCTGCGCGGTATTGTAGAGCTTGACGCTTTATCGAGAGCTCGACGCACACCCTGGAGCTACCTCCGCACAGTAACTAGCTACTGCCAGGAGGTAACCCCCGGTGAAGCATCTCACGGCTTAAGAAATTTGGGGCATTGCACGCAAACACCCAAATGATTTGTAACGTACCCAATAACCACCTTTATCATCCAACTTTCTCAAGACTAGACTTTTGATAGCATCAAAGCACGCTCTTCAACACTCGATGAATGTCGTGACTTCAGGTCAAAGGACCACAAACACCATTACCACTTGAGCCATACTTATGACATGTTCATATAACAATCCACAAAGTATTCTCATGGTGGGTTGTTAAGTACAACTTGTTAACTAACAAGTACCCATGTGATGACTTGATATCACAATATCATGACCTGTGAGACCCGGTCATCAGTCAATGTGCCTGCTAGTCTTAATGTGTCATCATCACCCTTAGCTTCTAAGATGACACTCGACTAAGGACCATTTAAGAATGAAGCTTATAATAACATAGGCTCTTATATTCAAGTTACCACTTAACTCATATGAAAGTTAATATTCTAAGGGCATTAATTATGTTAAATTACTCTATCATAATAAAAATAAATATACAAATAAAAGAACTTCCCAAAATATATAAATGAAATGTATATAGTACTTTATTTATCAAATGAACTATTACATCTAGCAAACATACAATCCACAAGAATCCCACTAGGGCTGATCATTAAGTTATCATATACCCATAGATCTAACATGGTCATCATGCTTCCTATGCACTAGAGGCTTTATCCGTGGATCCACAATATTTTCTTCAGTCGGCACTCTGCAAATGCTCACATCTCTTTGATTGATAATCTCTCGAATTAGATGAAACCGTCGAAGTATATGCTTGGAGCGTTGATGAGATCTAGGTTCCGAAGCAAGTGCAATTGCACCGTTGTTGTCATAGTAGAGAACTATATGACGAACAATGCTAGGAACTACATCTAACTCACTGATGAATTTCCTAATCCATACAGCCTCTGTTGGTACCCTAGTTTGGATTTGAGTTTAGTCTTCTTAATTAGTTTCTTGACCCAATATTTATCTATGGTCAAAGGTTAGTTTCTAGGTTAGATTCCCTCAGTTGCTGAGTTGCTTATCTAGATGAAAATCTGGCTAAGTTATTTTTGGTTCGACTATAGTCGAACGGCGCTCGACTATCGTCTATCAACTATTCGATGATTGTCTATCAGTTGGTCGACTATCATCAGTCAGCAGATCGTCTAACTCTGAGTTAGTTCAACTCTTGTTAGCTCGACGATCTGTGGTATCTGCCTCATCGATCGTCGAACCCTGCTCGACTTCTTTTGCCCAGACAGATTTCTTGATAGTTTAACTATCTGCTTGGATAGTTCAACTATCTGATAGCTCGACTATCTGTTTGATAGTTCGACTATCTGCTCTGTGTTGATAGTTCGACTATCTGTTTGATGGTTTGACTATCTTTTTGATAGATCGACTATCTGCTTTGATAGTTCGACTATCTATTTCGTTCGACTATCTGTTCTGACAGTTCGACGATCTCTGTGGTTCGTTCGACGATCTCCGTGGATCGTTCGACGATCTTTTGTCTGCTATTAGTAATTTTGTACTTCTTCTCTTCTGTGTTTTATTTCCTATTTATTTGGCATATTTTATTAAAGATTATTTCATTGATTTTATGCTGACATTTCAAGGCAATCTTTGCCCTATTCTTTATGCATAAGTCAAGTTCTTTCTGACAAAAGTCTTTTGTCTTATTAGTTGAAATATCTTTTTGCTTTATCTGTCATGCTGTCCTTTATAGCCGTTAGACTCAAAAGTCTTCTTTGGCCATAAAGAGTTTGTTCTGATGTGACTTTCTCTAGTATTCTTTATCAGTTTGGATATGCAGCTTCTTAGAAAGCTTTATCCCTTTATAGGATGTCTGTCTGCAGGATATGTTTTTCTTTATGCTATTTGCAGCCCAAATTGCAGATCTCAGAAGAAGACAAAGTTCAAACAAAGATTAGAGCCGTTACAAAGGCCAGTATATAAAGTGCTATCAAAAGACAGAGATATACAAGAGACTCATATACACAGATTCAAAACAAGAAGATATACAGCTCTCAGATATTGTTACATTCAACTGAGAAGATCAACCTTCTTCAACTCTCTCTTCTTATAACCTGAGTTCATCCTGCTTCCAGGAACATTCACTCAGAGTCCCAAGAAGAAGAAGAAGAACAAGAAAGAAACGCTGTTGAAGAAGAACATCCATTTCAAATCAAGAATCTTCTTCAAGCTGCTCCTTCAAGAACTTTAAGACAGCTCTCTGTCAAAAGTTCAGAAGAGTTCCTGCACCCTGAAGCAAGACTTCTTCCTGGATATCACTAAGCCAGGGGGAGCTCTGATTCTTTAGAGCTTTCTAGCTCTGTGCAATCCACTAGCTTCTCTAATCTGTTTTAACAATAGAGAAGACTCGCTAACTCTCTCAACCTCATGTATAAAGGGTTATTACTCCCTTCAAAAGTAAACCTTGGTGGCAAGGCACCTGAGCAAAAACCTGTGTTGGATCTTGAGCTCCTGATCAAAAGCTCAAAGGGTCTACTTGATCTACCTGAACCAGATCAGTTGGTGGCAGGGCACCTGAACAAAAACCTGTAGTGGATTCCTACCAGGGTGGTAGAAGAGTGGACGTACCTATTTAGAGGGAACCACTATAAATCTTCTTGTGTCGTCTGTGTTGCTTAATTTAATTATTGTACTGTGGCTGTGAGTAAAAATAACTAGGATTGCTAGTTGTTGTGATAGGACCAAAGCTCAACTGTAATTACAATTAGCTTTCTCTTGTGCACTTCACTTTATTTTAGGCTCTAGGGTTTCAAATATCTATAAAATCATTCCGTAAATTTACTCTAAGGGAGTTGAGTAGGGTGTCATAATTTTTGAATACTCTATTCACCCCCCCCCCCTCTAGAGTTGTATCTATCCTCTCTTTCAATTGGTATCAGAGGGAGGTTGACTGACTGTACAGGCTAACACCTGAGTCACAAGATCTAGATAGATACCAAGCTTATAGATATTCACTTCATGGCCCAGTACAAGGATTACTCTAGCACCAGACCTCCAGTTTGCAACTTAGCTAAGTTTAGTATCTGGAAGGAAAGAATCAAGTTATATATGAACTCTATTGATGGAGATATTTTTTCTTCTATTTTGACAGGGCCACCAACACCACCTGCTACAGCCACTGCTACAACATCTACAAATCTCAGTGTTGTGCCACCTCCAGACTACAATAATGCATACAAGAAGGCCAAGATAGATGATGCTAAATCAATGAATATTCTGGCTCAGACTATGTCTGATGAAACATTCCAGAAAGTGGCTGATTGCACTTCTGCAAAAGCCATGTAGGACTCACTTAACCAGATTGTAGCTGGTTTAGCTGATGAAAGGAAGGACAGAAGGTCCAACCTCATATCTCAATATAAAAACTTCAAGAAGACTGAAGCTGAATCAGTTGAAGGAATGTACACCAAGCTCAGCTCTATCATCAATGAGCTGAGAACTCTTGATAAGGAAATAACATTGACAGAGGTCAATGATAAGATACTAATGTGCTTCCCCAACACATAGGATCTCAGGATCTGGCCTATCAAGGAGGCCAGAAGTACAACTAAAATCTCAACTGAAGCCCTCCTTGGCAAGCTCAAATCTTTTGAGCAAGTTCTAAAGACCAGGGAAGCTGAGGCTAAAGCCAAGACTCCAACTCCTACAAGGAAAGAGAAAACTCTTGCTCTCAAAGTTGCTGATGCTTCTGAAGGAAGCCAATCCAATGATGATTTGATGGCACTCTTTGCCAAAAGGTTTCTCAAGATGGGCAGAAAGGAATTCAGGAAGAAGTCTTCAAGATCTGAAGATAAACCAAGGTATGACAGATCTCCTGCTAAAGAAATTATCTGTTATGGTTGCAGGAAACCTGGACACATTCTACCTGAGTGTCCAGAGGAAAAGAACAAAGAAAAGAGAAAAGAAAAAGAACATCACAAGAAGCACTCCAAGTCCTCCTCCTACAAAAATAAGAAGAAGGAGAAAGGATTTGTCGCTGAAACCTGGAGTGATTCAGATGAGGAATCTTCCTCCTCAAGCTCCAGTGAAGATGATGAAGAGAAGAAGGCAAAAAAAATTTGCCTTATGGCAATTGATGCCTGCAACAACCATTCAGCTGTAGAGAGTTCTGATGATGATGAAGAAATGCCTACAGAAGATCAGGTATTATCTTCTTATGATTTTTCTTCTGCTGAATTTAAATCTGAATTTAAATCCCTTTGTTTAGATTTAATTAGTTCAAAAAAAGAAATTAAGGAGCTTAGAAATAGGATAGCAGAATCAGAAATCCTCTTCATTGAAAATGCTAGGTTAGAAGCAGAACTCACTAAGTCCAGTGAAGAAATAAAATTTATTAAAAATGAACTAGCTAAATCAAAAAGATTAGAAGAATCTCTAAATGGTAGAAGTCTTAAGCTACTAGAGATCACTAGCATGACAAACACTAGGTCAGGCAATAATAAGCTAGGCTTAGGAGCCTCATCAAGTAAACCCCCATTGGTTCTTAAAAATCATCTTTCAACTCCAGTAAACTTTATTTCAGCTGATGGAATAAAGAATACTGAGCAAGTAAAACAAGTTAACAAAGCCTTAAATAAAGCTAAGAGAGAAAAGTGAAAACAAAAATTTAAGGAAATACAAAAGTCGTCGAACGCTGCTCGACGATCGAAGGCTCAATGGTCGAACAATGCTCGACGATCTGAGCATCGATCGTCGAACGCTGATCGACGATCTCAATATGATTTTCAGAATAATCATCTGAACCTTAGAAATCCTAATGAAAATAGAAACACTAGGTTTATTGACCCATCATCTGCTTGGAGTATCCCACCTAGGAGATCTTACCCTTTAGGATATAAACCTCAGCCTGCTTACTCTTTTATTTCAAGTTTTCATTATGTGAAAAATAATGGACCCAAGGTTGTCTGGGTCCACAATGTCTAATTGTTTAATTTGTAGGTGAAGACCTATCCATCTACTAAAGACAAATGGTATTTGGATAGTGGCTGTTCTAAACACATGACAGAAAACAAAGATAATCTGTCAAAATTCAAGGCCAAGCTTGGACCAAAGGTGATCTTTGGGGATTCCAGCTGTAGTCAAACTGAAGGATATGGTAGGACTACCATTAGAGCAGTAACATTCAAAAGGGTTGCATATGTAACTGGACTGAAGCACAACCTAATCTCAGTAAGCTAGTTATGTGATGCAGGTTATCAGGTATCTTTCACTAACACTCTCTGTAATATTACTTTAAATAGTAATGTAGTGTTAGTAGGCATTAGACAGGGTAATATTTATTTAGTAGATTTTAACTCAACTCAATCTGAAATCTGCCTGTTTAATGAAGTAACAAATAATAACACCTTATGGAATAGGAGGCTTAGCCATGTTAACCTCAAGAACATATCTAGGTTATCTAAATATAACCTTGTTAGAGGTTTACCTTCTTGCCCCTACAAGAAGGAGAGCCTATGCAAGGCTTGTCAGTTAGGCAAGCAAACAAAAAATTCCTTTAAATCTATAAATAAAAGTGATTCACCTAGAATCCTGTATTTATTACACTTGGACCTTTTTGGCCCAATAAATGTACAGAGTCTAGGAGGGAAGTATTACAATTTAGTGATTGTAGATGACTTCTCTAGGTTCACTTGGGTGTTCTTTTTGAGAACTAAGGCTGATAACTTCAAAGTTCTTACAGATTTTCTGCTATGTGTGCAGACTGAGTATTCTACTTATGTGGCCTTGATCAGAAGTGATCATGGTACTGAGTTTGAGTCTCTTCTCATGCAAGAATTCTTTGAGAAAGAAGGTATCAAACATAGCTTCTCTGCTCCTAGAACTCCCTAACAAAATGGGGTAGTGGAAAGGAAGAATAGAACCCTGATTGAATCTGCTGGAACATTATTGGCAGATGCTAACATGCCTCTCTCTTATTGGGCAGAAGCTGTTAGCACAGCTAATTATGTCTTGAACAGATGTCTTATACACAAACTTAAGAGTAAAACTCCTTATGAGTTACTTAAAGGAAAGAAACCTAAAATTAATTATTTTAGAGTCTTTGGTTGTGTAGTGTATATTCACAATAACAACAAAGAATACCTTAGAAAGTTTGAAGCAAAAGCTTCAATGGGAATTTTTCTTAGATATTCCCAAGTAAGCAAAGCTTATAGGGTCTTTAACAAATCAGCATCTAAAATAGAGGAGTCTGTGCATGTTTCCTTTGATGAGTCAAAGATGTTTTACAAGAAGAAGGAAACTTCTCCTTCCTCAAGCTCATTGCAGGTACCTGATTCATGTAAAGATGTCACTCAAGAGATTCTCCCTCTATCAACTCTTCATATCACTGATTTAGACAGTGATGGAGACACTGTGGAAGCAGTTGTTGTACCACCAATAGTTGATCCTATTCCTCAAGAGGAATTAATCCAAACTGTTGTTGAAGATCACATCCCACCTACTGATCTTGTCACACTTAGAGATTATCCTACATCTCAAGTGATTGGTGACATATCATCTGGTGTGCAAACAAGACATCAATTAAGATAGGATGTGATGCATGCTTGTTTCCTTTCACAAGTTGAGCCCCTCACCATAAAAGATGCTAAGCTAGATCCCCACTGGATCATTGCTATGCAAGAGGAGCTCAATCAATTTGAAATATGTAAAGTATGGACTTTAGTTCCAAGACCAAAAGGCCAACTGATCATAGGCACCAAGTGGGTGTTCAGAAACAATTTGGATGCAAATGGAATTATAATAAGGAATAAAGCTAGGCTTGTAGCTTAGGGCTAGAGACAGGAGGAAGGTATAGATTTTGACCAAACATTTGCCCCTGTTGCAAGGCTAGAGGCAATAAGGATCTTTCTAGCCTATGCAGCCTATATGAAGTTTAAAGTTTTTCAGATGGATATCAAGAGTGCATTCCTAAATGGTGAGCTAAAGGAAGAGGTGTTTGTTGAACAACCTCTTGGGTTTGTCTCTTCGACTCAACCCTCATTTGTTTACAAGTTACAAAAATCTGTTTATGGACTTAAGCAAGCACCCAAAGTCTGGTATGAGACTCTCGCTAGTTTCCTGTTAGTGCATAACTTTGTTAGGGGAGTAGTTGATAGAACTCTGTTTATTAAGCATCACAAGGACACCATCCTGTTAGTTCAAGTCTATGTGGATGATATTATTTTTGGTTCCACTTATCCCAAACTATGCA
The DNA here is from genome assembly GCA_039513925.1 of Platanthera zijinensis. NCBI lineage: Eukaryota > Viridiplantae > Streptophyta > Magnoliopsida > Asparagales > Orchidaceae > Platanthera > Platanthera zijinensis. Next base: position 24,269,626 of record CM077084.1, on the reverse strand, counting down.
AAAAGTTCTCTGACTTGATGCATTCTAAGTTTGAGATGAGTAGTATGGGTGAGCTGTCTTACTTTCTTGGTCGCCAAGTAAAGCAAGATACCGATGGCATCTTCATCTCCCAATCTAAATATGCCAAGGAATGGGTAAAGAAGTTTGGGATGGCTGATGCTTCAGCAATGCAAACACCCATGGCTACTAATGTAGTTATAGATTCTGATGATCAGGGTAAGCCAGTTGATCAGAAAAACTATAGGGTCATTGTTGGTTCCCTATTATATTTAACTGCAAGTAGACCAGATATAATGTTTGCCACATGCCTATGTGCTAGATTCCAGGTCAACCCCAAGGAATCTCATTTGATTCTTCTCAAGAGAATTCTGAGATACCTGAAGGGATGTCCGAATTTAGGACTGTGGTACCAAGCAGAATCAGAATTTTAGTTAATTGGATACTCTGATTCTAACTATACTGGCTGTAGAGTTGACAGGAAAAGTATCTCAGGAACATGTCAGTTCCTGGGAGAGAGATTAGTCTCTTGGTTCTGTAAGAAATAGGCTTATGTCTCAACTTCAACTGCAGAGGCTGAATATATCGCAGTTGCTAGTTGTTGTTCACAGATCCTGTGGATTCAAAACCAACTTTTGGATTATGGGTACACACACAAGAACACAAAAATCATGTGTGACAGTACCAGTGCTATCTCCATTGCACAAAATTATGTGCACTACTCTAGGACCAAGCACATTGAGATTAAACATCATTTTCTAAGAGATTATGTAGAAAAGAACAAGATTAGCCTTGAGTTCATATCCACTGACCTTCAGAGAGGTGATATTTTCACCAAGCCCTTAGATGAACAGAAGCATCTGTTCTTTTTGCATTAACTAGGCATGATTAATGGAAAAGACTAAGTGTGACTTCTGCCTTGTTGAAATCTGTTTGAAGATCGTCGAACGACGTTCGATGATAGTCAAACAGGTTGGGCCTATCATCAACCTATGGTTGACACCGGCCTGTTTGTTTGTGAAGACAGAAATAGTCGAACGATTGCTCAACTACTCTGCTTCAGGAGACGATCGTCGAACGACCGTTCGACTATCGTTTCTATTATCCGTTAAAATAGATCGATGATTATTTGTTTTAATATAAAACGATTGTTGACCTAGGTTAATAGATCGTCTTTTAGTAGTCGACAGAGCTCGTCTTTTCGTATTCCATCTTTCTGCTTGAGCTCTGCCCCGCGCTGTCTGCCGTTTAGTTTTCATCGTCCTCTATTTTGTCGTCCTCTCCAACCAAATCGATGGCGATTGCTCCAGCTCTCCTGACAGCGATGAAGTTTGACGCCGGTTTCAGTATGGATTTCGACTCGTTCAGCGCCTGCAATGCGGAGATTATAGAGATGCTACAGCTCTGCAAGGATCAAGGACTGGAAAAGCTAATGTCAACAAGGATCAAGATCAACATTCCAGAGATTAAAGAATGGGTTTACTCTTCGTCTTCCAGCGACGAATCCATGATCGGGACAATAGACGGCGAAGAGGTAATCCTGACTCCTGCCGTACTGACTGAAATTTTCAGATTATTGAATGGACAAGAGGAGTATGACCAAGATACTCAAGAGTATGGAAGAATGCTCGTCGAGCTAGGACATGTTGAGGGCATTCCTACAAAGTTGCTGAAAGTTAACTTCCCGATGAGGATTAAGTTCTTAGCTAAACTTGTTGGAAAAGTGCTGTTAGGTAAGCACTCGGCTCATGACAACATCACCAGGCAGTAGTTTGCCTTGATAAGTGCAATTATCAGTAATAAAGAGATAAATTGGGCAGGGATAATGTTTGATTTGATCAGAAAGAAGAACAACAAGAAGGAAGTAACCCTTGGAAGGGTAATAGGAATATTTCTGAAAGAAAAATATCCTCTACTGTTGGGTACAGTTGCTACATCCATCAATGCCAGTAAGAAGATGGATCCCTCTTTGTTTGTTAAGTGGAGGAGGAACATCAAGAAACCCTCACCAGCTGGGGTAGCTCCTGTTTTATCTGAGAGCACCAGGACTGTATCAGTCACTCCCCACCTACCTGAAGAAGGCTCCTCCATTCCTCTTTCTACTGCACTACTATCTACTTCCTCTGCATTGTAATCCACTTCTGCATTGCCATCCACTTCTACTGAAGTGCCATCTACTTCTACTGATCCTCTTCTACTTGATTCCTACACTATTCTCCATGCATCACCACCAGCATCTCCACTTCCCTCACATCTTGCTAGGACTTCAATTCCCAGTTTTGATCTGTTGGGATCTGAGAGAATTCCCACTCCACCTCAGTCACCACTTACACCTCCAAATCATATTGATCTTCCTGTATCTACTCATTAGTCTCCAATTCACAACATATCTCATCAGGAGATCACCGTCCCTGAAGATCTTCCATCTACTGTGATTCCCCCACCATCTTTTGAAATAACTCCAGCTTTCATTTCAAACATCTTGGAGCTAATTACTCCTTCAATCAAAACCATGATTGAAGAAGCAATTGCCCCTCTTGTTTCTACCATCTCTTCCCTGACATCATCCATCACAGCTCTCTCCAAATCTGCTGAGCCCTCTTCATTTAGGGGCCTGACTTCAGTATCTACTGAAATCAGGCAGGGGGAGATGTTCGAGGAAGATGCATCAGGACTGCCCCTTATTACTCTTCCAGCATATATTCAACAAGAAACAGCAGTTACAGAAGAGATAGAAGCCTCAACTTCTAAAGCAGCAGTTCCAGAATCTTCAACTTCTCCTGCAGTTACAGTTATAGAACAAGCTGAAGTTATAGCTGATGTTCCAGACACAGCTGCTGATCAAGTAGTTCAAGCACCAGTTCAGAGACCATCTGATATCCTAATGGAAGCAGAATTTGCCTTCAAAGTGTGCCTTGAAGAAGTCTCCACTCCCATTATTGCACTATACCTAGAAGGAGTTATTACATCCTTTCTAGAGGACTTATGGGAGGTAGGAAATCCTGAAGGTAATTCATTTACTCAATTCATTGACATGTTAACTGACATGCTAGCCAGTGAATACCTTGAAGGGATGTTTCGATACCATTTAGAATATCTTTGTGCCCCTTTAGTTACAGATCAAGTGCAAGAAGAGCAAGAAGATCTAGAAGCTCCAGAACCAGCTCAAGAACCTGCTGATATAAAAGAACCTGAAGCTGAGTAAGCTCCAGAAGAATTGGTCCTCAAGACAGTTACAGTTGAGCAAGATAAAGTTTCAGTTGAACAAGAAGAAAGATCTACAGTCTGGGATGACACCCCTGGACTAGACCTTAATACTCTTCTGGCACAGGATGCCTTAGAAGAAGAAAGAGAGAAAGCTGCATTGAAAGCAAAAGAACAAGCTGAGCAAGAGGCTTTTGATCCCTATGATCAACCTCAATCATCCCACTCTGATGATGAGGATGACCCTGATGATTCAGAAGGTTCTAAGAAGAAGAAAGCAGCAAAAAGAAAAAGGAAAGCTGCTGCTCCTCCTCCTCCTAATCCTGATCATGATGTTCCCTATTACATACTGAAAGGGATAGATCCCAAATCTAAAGAATATCAACATTGGATGGGACTATCCAGGAACTAATAAAAGCAGAGAAAGAAAAGCAAAAGATATGACAGTCCAGCTTCAAAGTGGAATCCCAGAGGACCTCCTCCTTCTCCAAGTACAGGAGCCTCTGAAAATGTATCTGCCAATCCCTCAGCTCCTTCTGCAAGATTCACACCCTCTCAAGCACATCAAAGAAGAAGTAATCCAGGATATCAAGACAAATCTCAATCTGGACATCAAAGACAAGAGGCTGATACAAAAGAGCAAGTGAAGGAGATAGTATATCAGAAGCCAACCTTTTCTCCTCCTCCTTCACCCAAGAGAAAAGCATCACTCTCTAAAGAAAGCAAAAGTATACCAGCTCAGAAAAAGAAAACAGATTCAAAAGGCAAAAGAGTTATTTACTCTGAGAAATCAAGTAAGAAATATGCAGAGTTTGCTCCTCCATCTTCTCTAGTTATTCAAGAAAAGAAAGAGCCAGCTGCAAGTATGCTAGAACTCTCTACTAAATTCAAAACTGTAAAACCTCTAGATCCAACTGATGATAATGAATATGAAAGCCAAGAGCTTAATCCTGATTTCAGGATGGCTAGATTTCTCGAACTAGTTGGATCAGCTCAGATCAGACAGGCCAGAGCTGAAGGAAAAGATACAACAGGCTTAACTACAATGTCAAAATTCAGAAAGAAGGAACTAGACAGATTCCAGGTAAGACCTAAGGTTTTTGATCCTTCTAAGTATATGGAAAAGCACCCAGAAGCTGTAGTGCCTAGAGAAGGAGAATCTAAAATCATTGGAGAACAAGACTTGAAGACATCAAAGAAGGAAGCTCTAGATCCATTCAGAAAAATTTCTTTCCTTCCTGGTTCTTTTGTCTCTAAACCAGATTCTGATGTTGCTTAAGTTTTATCTATTGACAGTATGTTTATTTGACTGTTTGATTGATGCAATTTGATGCTTAGATGTTTCTTTTCCTGAGTTATATTTATTTCTAATAGTTTTGTTTTGAGAGACTTAACCCAAATAGGGGGGAGATTGTTGGTACCCTAGTTTGGATTTGAGTTTAGTCTTCTCAATTAGTTTCTTGACCCAAGATTTATCTATGGTCAAAGGTTAGTTGCTAGGTTAGATTCCCTCAGTTGCTGAGTTCCTTATCCAGATGAAAATCTGGCTAAGTTGTTTTTGGTTCGACTATAGTCGAACGGCGCTCGACTATCGTCTATCAACTGTTCGACGATCATCTATCAGTTGGTCAACTATCGTCAGTCAGCAGATCGTCTAACTCTGAGTTAGTTCAACTCTTATTAGCTCGATGATCTGTGGTATCTGCCTCATCAATCGTCGAACCCTGCTCGACTTCTTTTTCCCAGACAAATTTCTTGATAGTTCAACTATCTGCTTGGATAGTTCAACTATCTGATAACTCGACTATCTGTTTGATAGTTCGACTATCTTCTCTGTGTTAATAGTTCAACTATCTGTTTGATGGTTCGACTATCTTTTTGATTGCTCGACAATCTGCTTTGATAGTTCGACTATCTGTTTCGTTCGACTATCTATTCTGATAGTTCGACGATCTCTGTGGTTCGTTCGACGATCTCCGTGGATCGTTCGACGATCTTTTGTCTGCTGTTAGCAATTTTGTACTCCTTCTCTTCTGTTTTTATTTCCTATTTATTTGGCATATTTTATTAAAGATTATTTCATTGATTTTATGCTGACATTTCAAGGCAATCTTTGCCCTATTCTTTATGCATAAGTCAAGTTCTTTCTGACAAAAGTCTTTTGTCTTATTAGTTGAAATATCTTTTTTGCTTTATCTGTCATGCTGTCCTTTATAGCCGTTAGACTCAAAAGTCTTCTTTGGCCGTAAAGAGTTCGTTCTGATGTGACTTTCTCTTGTATTCTTTATCAGTTTGGATATGCAACTTCTTAGAAAGCTTTATCCCTTTATAGGATGTCTGTCTGCAGGATATGTTTTACTTTGTGCTATTTGCAGCCCAGATTACAGATCTCAGAAGAAGACAAAGTTCAAACAAAGATTAGAGCCGTTACAAAGGCCAGTATATAAAGTGCTATCAAAAGATAGAGATATACAAGAGACTCATATACACAGATTCAAAACAAGAAGATATACAGCTCTCAGATATTGTTACATTCAACTAAGAAGATCAACCTTCTTCAAATCTCTCTTCTTCAATCCTGAGTTCATCCTGCTTCCAGGAACATTCACTCAGAGTCCCAAGAAGAAGAAGAAGAAGAAAGAAACGTTGTTGAAGAAGAACATCCATTTCAAATCAAGAATCTTCTTCAAGCTGCTCCTTCAAGAACTTCAAGACAGCTCTTTGTCAAAAGTTCAGAAGAGTTCCTACACCCTGAAGCAAGACTTCTTCCTGGATATCACTAAGCCAGGGGGAGCCTTGATTCTTTAGAGCTTTCTAGCTCTATGCAATCCACTAGCTTCTCTAATCTGTTTTAATAATAGAGAAGACTCTCTAACTCTCTCAACCTCCTGTATAAAGGGCTATTATTCCCTTCAAAAGTAAACCTTGGTGGCAGGGCACCTGAGCAAAAACCTACGTTGGATCATGAGCTCCTGATCAAAAGCTCAAAGGGTCTACTTGATCTACCTGAACCAGATCAGTTGGTGGCAGGGCACCTGAACAAAAACCTGTAGTGGATTCCTACCAGGGTGGTAGAAGAGTGGATGTACCTATTTAGAGGGAACCACTATAAATCTTCTTATGTCGTCTGTGTTGCTTAATTTAATTATTGCACTGTGGCTGTGAGTATAAATAACTAGGATTGCTAGTTGCTGTGATAGGATTAAAGCTCAACTATAATTACAGTTAGCTTTCTCTTGTGCACTTCACTTTGTGTTAGGCTCTAGGGTTTCAAATATCTATAAACTCATTCCGCAAATTAACTCTAAGAGAGTTGAGTAGGGTGTCATAATTTTTGAATACTTTATTCACCCCCCTCTAGAGTTGTATTTATCCTCTCTTTCAGCCTCCATCGCTGTATTTGCTGCAGCGATATACTCGGCCTCAGTTATAGAATCGGCAACTGTCTCCTACTTAGAACTCTTCCAGCTAATAGCACCTCCATTTAGGCAAAATATGAACCCTGACTGAGACTTTGAGTCGTCCCTATTAGTTTGGAAGCTAGCATTTGTATAACCTCTTACAATGAGCTCTTCCTCTCTACCAAATGCTAAGAACGTATCATTAGTCCTTCTCAAGTACTTTAGGATATTCTTGATGACTATCCAGTGACTGTCACCGGGATCAGACTGATACCTGCTAGTCATGCTCAAGGCATAAGAGACATCGGGTCGAGTATATATCATTGCATACATGATTGACCCAATTGCCGAAGCATATGGAATCAACTTCATGCGGTCCTTATCTTCACAAGACTTAGGATAATGGTCCTTGGAGAGACTCACACCATGATACATGGGTAAGAATCCTTTCTTGGACTCAAGCATATTGAACTGCTTCAACACCTTATCAATATATATACTTTGGGTCAAACCCAGAAACTTCTTCGATCTATCTCTATAGATCTTAATACCAAGTATATAGGTCGTCTCGCCCAAGTCTTTCATAGAAAAGCAGTTTCCCAGGTTGTTCTTAACAACTTGTAGGGTTGGTTTGTCATTCCCGATCAGCAGTATGTCATGTACATACAATATCATGAAGACAACAATGCTCCCACTATTCCTCTTGTAAACACACGGTTCATCCTCATTCTTGATAAAACCAAACTCTTTGATTTTTTCATCAAAATGAAGATTCCAACTTCGAGAAGCTTATTTTAATCCATAAATGGATCTCTACAGCTTGCATATTTTAGTGACTTCACTTGGAGATACAAAACCCTCGGGTTGTCATATACACTTCCTCAAGGAGGTTTCCATTTAGAAAAGCTGTTTTGAAATCCATCTGCTAGATCTTGTAGTCATAATATGCAGCAATAACAAGCAGAATTCTGATGGAATTAACCATGGTAATAGGGGAAAAGGTCTCATCATATTCAATAGCATAAATTTGCTTGAAACCCTTATCCACTAGTCGCCCTTTGAATGTCTGTACATTCCCATCCATGTCAGTCTTCTTCTTGAAGACCCACTTGCACCCTATGAATTGTACTCCTTCAGGTGGTTCCACCAACTCATGACTCTGGTATTCGCCACCTCGATCAGATAAGAGTGCTTTAACCTTTTTACCCAGCTGCTTCTCTACTTCGTTCTTAAACTCTTTGAACTTTTCAAAGGTCTTAAATTTGCACTTCATAAGATATATGTATCTGTATCTACTGAAATCATCAGTAAATATAACAAAGTAGAAATATCCACCTTTAGCTATAAAAATCATGGGTCCACGTACATCACTATGTACTATACCTAAGAGATCATCAGTCCTCTCATTGAAACTAGTGAAAGGGACCTTAGCCATCTTACCTAACAAATAAGATTCGCATCTCTCAAATAATTCATAATCAAATGAGTCCAGTAGTCAATCTTTATGGAGCTTGGATATGCGTTTCTCATTTATATGACCCAAACGACAATGTGAAAGGTACGTAGGGCTTGAGTCATTCGTTTTTAGTCTTTTAGTATTTTCTATATTATAGATCTGATGGTCTAAGTTTAAAACATATAAACCATTAAACATTTGAGTTATACCATAATAAACATCATTCTTAAATATAGAATAACAATTATTCTTAATAACAAAAGAAAATCCAATCATGTCCAAACATGAAATACATATAATGTTTCTAGTTATGGAAGAAACATAATAACAATTATCAAGTTCTATTACAAGCCCACTGAGCAAAGAAAGACGATAAACACCCACGACGACATCAACAATTCTTACTCTATTGCCAACACGTAGGTCCACCTCCCCTTTACTCAGCAATCTTCTCCTTCCCAATTCCTACACATTTATATAAATGTGAGACCCACATCCGGTATCCAATACCTAGAATGAAGGAGCAGAAAGGAATATCTCTATAACATAGATACCAGAAGCGGAAGTCATATCTCCCTTCATCTTGTGCAGACCCTCAATATAAAAAGGACAGTTCCTTCTCCAATGACCAACCTTGCCATAGTGGTGGAATTTCCCTTCTTTCACTTAGCCTTTCTTATTCAATGCTGATGACTTGGGCTCAAGAGCAGACTTAGGTCCCACCTTCGTCTTCTTGAAGCCCTTAACCTTGCTCTTGCCTTTATGCACCATCAGTATGGGACTAGCAGGTTTGGTCTTCTTCATATTAATTTCGGTAGTTCGCAACATACCTAGGAGCTCAGGCAGTGTCTTGTCTATTTCATTCATGTTATAGTTCAAGACAAACTGCTCATAACTGTCCGGAAATGATTGCAGGATCAGGTCTGTTGCCAACTCTTGTCCTAGAGGAAAGCCTGGTCTCTCAAGGTTTTTTATATACCCAATCATCTTGAGTACGTGAGTATCTACTAGGTCCCGAGCTCCCATCTTATACTAGAACAACACCTTAGTTACGTCAAACCTCTCTTGACGAGCTTGCCCTATAAACATTTTCTTGAGATGCTCGTCAATTTCCTTGTAACTCATATTCTCATGTTGCTTTTGGAGCTCATAATTCATGGTTGCAAGTATGAGGCATTCGACATCTAAGGATTCGTCAAGATACTTCTTATAAGCATCCTTATCAGAACGGGACGCATTCCTGGCAAGCTCTTCAGGGGATTTCTCTTAAAAACATAGAGCTTTCGCTCTTGCCTAAGAACAATTCTCAAGTTTCTATACCAGTCCAAATAGTTCGTCCCACTCAGTTTCTCCTTCTCAAGAATAGCTCTGAGGGACAAGGTGTAGTGAGATCCACTAGCCATGAAGATTCTATAAGGATACAGTAGAGAAAAATTAGTACTACATTTTAAAATATATTTTATTATTTCAATTAGGACTTTAATCATAACAAATCCCACTATTTTTATCAAACTGATAACCCTTGATATCAATTCGGAGAGTATATGCGAGTTACTCTCTTAGTGGACAAGATCCATATTTCACTAACACTATGGGTCAGCTTTGGATTTTCTCTCACAGTGTAATTATTTAGGTAAGGAACGCTTGCCGATTGCATCACTATGCAACTCTTGTATGGCTGGTGAATAACTCTTTATTTGTATCCATCATATGGTGTGTGCCAACCCTTTGCCTCTGGGCACTCAACCTTTGAGGTCACCTAGTTAAATTTGACTCGATGTCAATAGTGAGATATCACAATTATCCACTCGCACCCTTACCAAGATAGATTAATGCACCTTGCTTTGGTAAGCCCACACTTCATCGATCAAGGCAGGAAGAGTGTCAACCATCGGAAGGCATCTGAATACTAAATATTGTTTAAGGGATTTATAAATAATTGATTAACACTTAATCATGGTTAACTATTAACCAGTTTGCACATCCACAAAATAAAACTACAATAAACACAGTCCAAATGCATTCTAGATGTACACAAGAAAGATCATCAACACTTGATGAACTGGGCTAAATCTGAACATCTACAACACTTCTAAATCTTCAGATTTACATGCACTGGACATGAGCAACACAAACTCCACTTACACAATAGATAAGCTCATCTCTCTATGTGAGATTCAAAATCTAACAGACTTGGTTTCATAAACCAATAAGAAGGACGGTTACTGTTAAGGAGTAACAAGGAAATAAATAAAGAAATCACATGCGTTCTTGGTGTGGATCCAAGAATAGATTTGGGCATTTTAGAATATTTCTAAATTTCCAGATCTACATGCCATGGATTTAGCAACTTCTGAAACAATGAATATCACTGAAACCTCCTCTGATACCACTATTGGGTTTTTCTATACGACACAACACTTGTGCGCAGTGGAATAAAGGAACAAGAAAAGCCCAAAATAGTTCAGATCTAGCGATATACATTGATCAAGAAGAAAGTGCTGTAAAATAAAATTACCTTTGCGGGATTGAGTCGATATTAAACCTATATGCTCCAGAAGATCTGTCGATCACTTAGCGGCTAGAGTCCATAGTGTAGAATAGTGTTCGCACCTCTATAGTAGATCCACACGAACGGGAGAACCTGTAGAGTCTTGTCGAACAAGATCTAGGTTGGGAGAGGGTACTCTGCGTCTTCACAGATTGCTAGATCTATTACAGAAGAGGTGGCGACAACACTCGCCAAAATCGGGGTCAGCGATGGCAATGGGATTGGCAAAGGTGGAATAGCTTTCATCGACCTTTTAGGTCTCAGGTTTTCGCATAGTTCGGCTCGTGTGCTTAGACAAAATGATCCGTCAATTCGATCTGGAGAAACCCTAAAATTCTTCTATTTATACCCAAAGGAATAAACAGAACAGCTCATCGTTATTCGCAGACCCAAGACTTGGAATACATCGATTCGACCAGACAACCCTTGTCTCGACGAATCGTCGAGTATCCATAACATATTCGATGAATCGTCGAGTATACAAAAAATACTCGAGGAATCGTCGAGTATCCATAAGATACACAACAAACTTAGTGCCAGCCTTGCCGAATCAACCTTTAACTCGACGAAGGCGTTGAGTGAACTCAATGCTCTCAGCACCAAAGCTATCGAATCAACATTTGACTCGACGAAGGCGTTGATTGAACTCAACACACTCAACGCCTAAGTGTCAGATTCATCGAATCAACCTTTGACTCAATGAAGGCATTGAGTGAACTCAACACACTAACGTTTGAGAACCAGTCTCGTCGAATCAACTTCTTGACTCAGCGAATCATTGAGTGAACTCAACGCTTAAGTGTCATACTCGTCAAATCAACACCTTTACTCGACGAATCGTTAAGTAAACTCAACACACTCAACGCCATCATTCGACGAGTCAACACTTGACTCGACGAAAGCGTTGAGTGGTCTCAACGCACTCGAAGCTTTCAAAGCCTGGCTAAGCTAAGTCATAACCACTCATCATATGAGTATAACCAAACTAATTCAATCTCCCAATTTCTCTAAACATTCTTATGTGTGACCCTGATAGGCTCATACTGCATTGGCAGTGAGACTACATGCTTGATCACTTCTAGATAACAATGGTAACACCAACAAAAAAACATCTTATGCAATTTAATGCGTTCGGTGATGATGCACATTTTGATTCTAATAAAATCATTATATAATGTCAATTCCAATATCAATTCCTTCATTTAGCAGAATAGCTTTTGTGCCTCAATTCATATTCTGTTAATTGAATTCAATCATGCAGCCGAACAACATAACTAGAATTTTGCAAAAAACCAATTGTTGTAGATGTTGGTTTTTGTCAAAAAGTCAATTTTAGAAAGTCAATTCCGTCAAAACGAACGGACCCTAAAATGAATTTCATCTATGGTATTCTCGTTTGATGTGATACTACATCGTGGAGCCCTCATGGGGTTGGAAGTAGTATTTTGTCGTGGTTGGTTTCTTCTAGATCGTGCATGCTGACCAACAAATTATGGTTGATGGTGGCTGGAAAGGTATTAACTATGCACCCATAAGTGGCTCTCACTATTCCCCACTGCCGACAATGTCTTCGAGCTACACAACATACTCCGTTAATATTCGACAATTAGTTGTCCTTTGAAGAGAGTGAAGGATAGGATAAAAAGGCAAATTGTTAACTGCAACCCGATATTGGATATCTACACCACAAAATCTTTAAAAATCATGTCTTTTTTATATCGAGGGCTTCCTTTAATCACAACCCAAAGAGGTCAAAACACTAAGTCTTTTTTTCTCCGCCCTCCCACTCCATCATAGTGGTTCTGATGATCTGCACCATATTTTCTTCCTCTCTGGTCCGATAGAGAGCGTTGCCAGCGATTCGGGTCTACCCTTCTCCATGTCGTTAATGAAGAAGAAGAGGAAGGGGAGAGGTAGCACGCTCTCGAGAATATTCCCTAGAGCAATGATTTTTCGGCGGAGTTTTTGCCTTTTTGGGAGAAGAGCCGACTATTAGTGGTTCACTAGTTCCCCACTGATGCGTCCCTAGATAAGCATGAGATCCCATAGCATGCAAAATATCGACGCCTGGAAGCGTGTAGTGGGCCCATAGAAAATCTGGCGAGGATCAAGTTCAAGTGGTCATCTTGGAGGAGCAGAAGTGGTTCTTCATCAAGATATGTAACGCCCCAAAACCTTCTTGCTTTAGAGGGTGTTTAAGTAAAAAGGAGCCTAAGAACGTCTCATGCATTTTGGGGACTATTCAGAGGCTTTCTAGGGTGCTTTTGGTAATTTTACACAAGAACAATCGCGCACGTGTTCTGTCATTTTGCGCATGGTCGTGCGTTTTAAAAATGCGCGATAAAATACACGATCGTTCGTTTTTAAAATGCATGATCGCACGTTTTTTAAAATTCATGATTGTGCGATCGAGAGCATGATTATTTTTGAGGCTATTATCTGAGCTGTTCGATCTAATCTCTTAAGATCTGACAATGGGGCTCTAATAAGGGGGTTATTAAATAATTTTGGGGCTGAATAGAGCTTATTTCATACCATCCTTTCTCTCTCTCTCTCTCTTAGGTTAGAGCTAAAAGAGGAAGAAGAGGGGGGCTCTATTAGGAAAAAAATCTGATTTGATAAAACAGATTAAGGTTAAATTATTTTTAGGATATGCTTTAAAAATAATATATAAAATGTTATGATAATTCTGTTGGAAAGAGTTCTTAGAAAGGTAGAGAGTCATCGACAAGTTGGTTTTAAGTCAAAAACATTGCAGAAAAACTACATCAAATGGTATTCGATGCAACGTCAAAAGAAAGTTACTCAAAGCTCTATTCTTCACTCTAATAGTAGCGTCGACTTCTGATACTAAAGTTGCGCGAGATCTCTCCAGAGCTACTCAGGGTTCTCTTCCCTACTTATCTGAGCTGTGTCGATTTTCCTCAGAGTTATTCTGATCTTTTTTCTACCTCTCTAAGCCGCATCAACTTCTGATGTCCAAGCTACATAGACTTTCAATGTTAAAGTAGTGTCAACTTCTCTCATTGGTTAAGACAAAACTCTTCAAGATATTCTTGTGCAAATTAAGAAGCATTATTTTCTAGCCATTAGAGCAAGTTCTAAGGAAATTATAATCTTTCAGGAAAGTTATTTTCTAGTCGTTACCTATTTAAGGAAAAATGCAATCCTATCAGGAAAGCTATTTTTTTATTTCAAGTAACAAATATTAACACTGGAACTTGATTTGGAAAAATATAAAGAAATATTATCTAACAACATTTAAACTCAGATGAAGACAAATTGGAAACAATTTGAATTAGTTGGGACAAGAGCAAAATGAGTACGTGTTCAAGGAACATACATGCAACAAATACATATACTGAAATAGAAGAAACACACAAAACCAGTTCAACTTTTCTCCTTTCTTCCTCTGTGTGAATTTCTCAACTATGTAGAATAATAACAACAAGTAAGACAACAACATAAGAAATCTTTTACTCTCTGAAGACAATAAGAAGATTCTCCCTTCTCTTGAGAATCAAATCTCTCTTTTTCATCTTAGAAGCAAATACTGCTCTTGCCCGAATCCACAATGTGTTGTCAAGACTGCATCTCCAAAACTTTGTTGAAAGGAGATATCTTTGTAGAAACTTCTCTCCAAACTAATCATTGTAGAAGGAGTCTTGATATTCCCTCCTCAAAGGATTCAGTGGTTCTAAGAGCCTCCTTACTCAAAGACTCAGTGGTTCCTAAACACCTTATAACAGTATTAGTTCTAAGAGTCTCCTTACCAAAAAAACTCAGTAGTTCCTAGACATCTTATTAACAGTCCTAGTACTAAGAGTCTCCTTACCAAAAGACTCAGTGATTCTTGGACACCTTCTCAATAGTCTTAGTTCTAAGAGTCTTTATATCAAAAGACTCGACATTGGTGATAGTAAATTCTTGCTATAGCAGGAGAGTGAGCATACTTGATATTTGGGGAACCACTATGATATCTTGTGTCTTCTATGTTGAATTTCTTCTATGCTTTCTCTTTGTGCTTTTCTTTTTCATGCTTTTTGTTACTTCAGATTATTGTGATTAATTGTATGGTTGTGATATAACTTGGATGTTGTGTGAAACTATGAAAAATACTAAAACAAATTTACTTAAAGTTTAATTACTCTATTCATCCTCTTCTAGAGCACTTCTCAAGAGATTACCTTCTCTTTTAATTAGTATCAGAGATAGATTGATCAGAAAAAGGCTAACACCTTGATTAATAAGATCCTCTGAGAACTTAATCACTTGAAAAGAATTATATTATAAATATGAATACATTACAAGATAGAGACTATGCAATAACAAAACCTCTAGTCTACAACATAAATAGATTTATCATATGAAAATCTATAATTAAATTATATATGAACTCTATTGTTGATGAAAAGGGAGATTTTAATCACTTAAATGTACTCTAGAGGGGGTGAAAAAAGTAATTAAAATTTACTAAAGTTTTATGAGAAGTTAACTTAACTATTTTGACAATTTCATGGAATAGACCTTTACATATCACAACCACAACAATAATTTAAAGTGCGGAAATAAGAGATTGAGAGAAAATGCAAGCAACATAGAAGAAACAATAAATATAGTGGTTCCCCAAACACGAGTACGCCTACTCTTTTGTCGTAGTAGGAATTTCACTATCTCTACTGATGAGTCTTTTGATAAAAAGACTTTTAGAATCAGGAGTTCTTACTAACATCTCTCTGAAACTAAGTGAGATATTGATAAGAGTGTTCATCCACTGAGTCTTTTGGTAAGGAGACTTTTAGAATTGAGAGTTATTAATAAGGTCTCTCAGAAACCAAGTAAGATGTTGATAAGGGAGCTCAATCACTGATTCTTTTGGTAGGCAGACTCTTAGAACCAGAAGTTGTTGATAAGGTCTCTTTGAAACCAATTGAGTTATTTATAAGAGAGCTCAACCACTAAGTCTTCTGAATGGAGACTCTCAAAACCAATTCTGAATCCTTTAAGGAGAGATTCTTAAGACACTTTTATATAGGTTGATTTGAAATAGATTTTCCACAATGTGTCCTTCAATAGATTTGAAGGAACTGATTTTTTGCAATGCTTTGTGGGTTCAGGCACGAAGCAGTAATATGATCTACTTATTAATCCTGATTCATAAGGAGAAGGTTGATTTATAATCTTTAGCAATGACCCTTAAGATTAGAGCTTCTACATTTGAATCTTCAGGGAGAGGAAGATTCTTTTTTCTTCTATATGTTGGAGTTTAAAATAATACTCCTTCTATATATTTCATACTTGAGGAAGACTGATCTTCCTTCTTTGTGCTTCCTTCTTCTTTCTTCTTCTTCTTCTTTTAAATATTATTTTCTTCTTCTATTCTTCTTCTTATTTTTGTTATCTTCATCTGTGTGTGTGTGTGTGTGTATATATACACTACAACAAAATGCACCTATAGTAAGGACATAAATTATTACCATAAGTGCAAAAAATCATTACACAAACTATTTGGTAACGAAAAAAACTTTAAGTAACGGTCGTCTTCTAAAGCTCGACGCTAATACTTCTTGTAACGAATGTATGTCTGTCATTACAAATAAATTAATTGTAATAAAAGATTCTTCCTCACCCAAAACAGATTCTTCCTCACCCAAAATAGATTCTTCCTCACAATAAATTAGTTATAATAAATATTATTTCGTTACGAATGTTTTTTCCCTCACAAAAAAAGGTTACGATAAATACTATTTCCTCGCAATAAATTCTTTACAATAGTTTTCTACTCTCCTCACTACAGCCAATTCATTTATATATATTCTAACAAAAACTTCCAAAAAAATAAGACATCAACTTTCACAAGCTCGCATCCAAATTCATTTAAATATTTATTTATTCATAAATAGAAGTTTTATATGTAGTCAAATTGCATAATAATAATAATGAATCTTCTGACAAAATATTACATAACAACATTAAGATCTACAAGTTTAAATAAGACATCAACTTTGACACATTGCGACTAATGAATTTCCCGTCATTTTCCGACTAATGAATCTTCTATCACTTTTTGATTGATGAATCATCTGTCGCTTCCGACCAAGGCTCCCGTTTCCTACAATAAAAGAAAACAATTGTTAATTTTAATCCAAATTGAGAGAAAAAACATTTATACACACTTACATATATCCATACATACACAATCTATACACACACACACAATATAATGTTAATAGTTGAGTTCACTGCTGGAGTATTAGAAAAGGAATAATTTAAGAAAGTGTAACAAGAATTACTGACAGATTAAATGAGGCAATAAGTTCAGCATTGGTGATGCTGAGACCAACATTGGAATTGGTGAAGATCCCAGTGGCGGTATCCAGTGACACATCAGCACCAACATCAAACATATTGGTATTGGTGTTAGGTTTACACCTAAGAGTTTACAACTTCAACCGAAGTTTGAGTGCACGTTTACGCTAACTACCACAAATAATTGCATCATGGAATAAAAATATAAGAACTCTTGCAGCTACTCGCACATCAACAATAAATGAAGAAATATTAAAATCCCATACAAAAAAACTTGCCAATGCAGGGCTATCCAACAGTAGTCTTCATTTCAGAGATTGTTCATATAATATCTCACGATATTAACATTTCCTCATTATTAAAACAAATTTGAATAATGTCTTCATCAACCTAAAAATTGAAACTATTTGAAAGCATCTTGCAAGACTTTAATTATATTAAGTTTCAGTCAAACAAAAGATTGAAATCACTTTATTTCTATATTTTATTTATACTTTCAATTAGGAAACCTGCAATATAAATATTCATTTATTTGTAATAATAAAACAAACACTTTTTTCAATACTCTGCATATGATTAGGCCAAATGTTCACTTAAATGTCATCCAATTCAAAGGAAAAACATGCTAAAAGTCAAAGATCCCAAAATGTGATGGCAACTTGAGAATATAATCACATATTAGTAAAAGAAAACAAAACAAATAACATTGAATAGTGAAAAATATTCCAATGGACTTACTCCTCCTCTAGCCATCTGTGTAGCACTTAGAAATTGGGTGGTAGCTTCTCCAGAAAATACATTTAAATAAACTGTTGGGGCCCTCCTGTTAGCATCACAAACCAATCAATAGAATCAAGACTCTACTTCTTTGATTGCTCATAATGTTTGATCATACTAATTCCAAAGACGCTTCTCATACTTATCACAAAGTTTATAAGCCGACCAACAAGGATGGAGAGTTTTTGTAGCCTGTTCTGCATCAATTCCTCTCTCTGACTCTGACATCTAGTGGAGATCTTGCTTTTGGTATGACCACAACTTAGAAAGGAGTGTGCTTGGGGGTTCAGCTTCTTGTAAAGACAAACGAAGCCAGCTTTAGTGTGGTGGGATGGTTGGATTCAATTGAAGTATATAGCAAGAGCCCTCAAAAGAGATATTTAACAACGAATCCAGCTTAAAAAGCCAAATGCTTGAGAAAAACTATAATCTCGGGCTTCGTTAACCAGAAATCAAATTAAGAAACCAAAATGGATTGGTTTGCAACCAACAATTTAACCTTCATAGTTACTATGGTTTGGGTTTGCGCCATGTTACATAGAAAAATAATGAATGGCCAAAATAAAGACAAATTGAATTAACCATTGTAGTAGAACATGGCAATCATGAGATTTAAGTCCATAAATCTTCCCATCCTTTACGCATCTTGAAATATTTGATGCATAGCCATCCGGAAACTTGACATTTTTTAAAAAATTGCAAAACCTTTTTTTTCTCATCGGAAGAGAGATTATAACATGCTTGAGGTTTTATTATAGTGTTTCCATTTCTAATCAAGTATAACTCCTTCCTAATGTTAAGGTCTCGCAAATCTTCTCGCGCTTTTTCCGTATCTTTGTTTTTTCCATCAATGTTCATCAATGTGCTCAACACACTATCACAAATATTTTTTTCAACATGCACTACATCAACGTTGTGTCATATCAAAAGCTTATGCCAGTAAGGTAGCTCAAAAAAGAAGCTTCTCTTTACCCAATTTCCTTCTTCACTACTGCGCTTCCTCTTTCGCTTGCTTGGGTGTTTTCCAAATTTATCAAAGTTATGTTCGAGTTTGATTAAATCTGAAAGCAATTGTGCGCCACTCCACTCCCTTGGTTTTGAATGTGTTTCTGACTTTCCATTGAACAATTTACTCCTTCGATAACGGTGATCTTCAGGTAGATAACGGCGATGTCCCATATAGCATATCTTACTTCGAGTTCTTTTAAAATCTGTATCATGTAAACAAGTTGGACATGCCCCATAACCCTTTGTGTTCCACCCAAATAAATTACTAAGAGCTGTAAAATCATTAATTGTCCACAAAAGTGCAGCAAGCATTTTAAAAGTCTCTTTGGTGTATGTGTCATAAGTCTGAACACCATTCCATAATTCTTTTAATTCTTCTATCAATGGTCTAAGATAAACATCAATATCTTTTCCAGGCGCACGTGGGCCAGGAATTAATAATGAAATCATAAGAAACTCATCTTTCATGCCTTTGTATGATGACATATTATATGGAATTAGCACAACTGGCCACATACTATAAGAAGTACTCATATTTCCAAACGGATTGAACCCATCGATAGCCAATCCAAGCCTAACATTACGTGGATCTGCGGCAAAACTGGGATAGTGTGCATCAAAACTCTTCCATGCAAGTTAATCTACCGGATAACTCAGAGTAACTTCTATCTCTATATGCTTCTCAGTATGCCACCTCATGTGAGCTGTTGTTTTAGAAGACATATAAAGTCTTTGTAGCCTTGGTGTTAAGGGGAAATGCCACAAAACCTTTTGAGCAATTAATTTTCCTTTTCTTTCGTTATATTTCCAACGTGGTTCTTCACACACAGGACACATATCTTTCTTCTCATTCTCTTTCCAAAATAGTGCACAATTATGTCTACATGCGTCTTTATTCTTATAGCCCAAACCTAAACCAAAAAGAAGTTTCCTAGCCCAATAAATAGATTTTGGAATAAGATTATCTTCTGGCATCACGTCCTTTAGCAATTCAAGAAGCATGTTAACTGACTTATCTGACATCTTGATCATTACTTTGATATGTAGGAGTTTAACAATGAATGCTAACAAAGAGTACTTTTTGCAACCTGGGTATAGTTCACGTGTGACATTACATAATAGACTTGAAAAAGTTCCAATACTATCTTCGTTAGAATGTTCAGGAAGTTCTGCATCTCCAATCTAGTGTATCAAATCAACTAAATCATCAATGACTTCAATATAATCATTACTTTCCTGACTTTGAGAAGGTCCACTATTATTAGTATTAGAACTGAACACAAAAGAAGTAGTCCTTTTAGCTTCTCCATGATGTATCCACTCCTTATAATATTTGTAAAACCCTTTCAAATGCAAGTCTATTTTAACTTCAACGAGGCTCTTTGTTTTAGTGTTTCGACATACATTGCATGGGAAAAGAATTTTATCTTCAAAGTAAATAGCATTTTCCCGTGCAAACTCTAGAAATAAATTCACACCTCTAGTATATGTAGAACTGAATCTATCTTGTTCATAAATCCAGCTTTTATCCATAGCTAACAAAAAAAGAATGGGATAACACTACCAAGAAACACATATACAATATATATTGAAATCTAATATGAAAATTTTGAGAAATTATTTTCAAGCCCAGTGCCCAATTCATCGAGCATGTGCAATGCAAAAAAAAGAAATAAGTACATTTGTAATGCAAAAAAAATACAAAAAGAGAAGCAAGAGAAATACTCAAATAAATCAAAACAAATTATATGACTGACGTTTTTGTCCAACCTCACCGGAGCAAATAAGTTATGGTAAGCTACGCTAAACGCAGCCTTAATAGAGAAGGGTAGAGCTAAGTAAACAAAATTGCAAACAACTTTCATAATTTGGCCAGAGATCAAAAGCAGCAAGGTATAGAAAGATAAAAGTGATTTATCACTGACGTTGATTTATCAAATTAAATTGCTTTTGAATTGAGAAGACATCATAGCTTTATAAAACTATATATAATTTCTAGAATTCAAGTGGGCAAATAAGCATGGAGTAATCGACAAAGATGCAAACGTGAGGATGACCAAGACTGTCGATCACTCCAAGGTCAAAAATACACATAATGTGAGAGAATCATGTAAGATGGAAGCTAATCTATGAAGGCACATTGAGGGTGAAAAATGTAATCTATAAAAGTCTTGGTTTGCCATCATACTAAAATAAAGGTTCTACAACAAAAAATGCTAAAGAAATAGCCACTAAGAATGGGAAATGATTGCAAGACACATAAGAAAAGTCCTATCTGGAAAGAAAATCATATTTTAAAATCAAAAAAACTGTAGCCAATGAGGAAAACAAACCACTACAAAAAAAGTTGTGGTATAATAGTTGGCTAAGAATGGGAACTGAAAACAAACCACTACAAAAAAACTGTATGCTTGGTATGACAAATGTGACAAAAATACCAAAAGAGAAGCAAGTGAAATACTCAAATAAATCAAAACAAATTAACATTAAAATTAATCTCCCCCCCCAAGATTCAATGAAGAAAACAAACCACTACATGTATAGACAAATTTTAGACGGAAAATGATACACACACTGCTAACACAAACACCTCTCTTATCCAACCAATAATAATAGTAATAGAAATTTTATCTACAAGATTATTGAAGAGATTCATAGTAATATACCAAAAAAAGACCAAATAACCACTACAAGAGAATGTTACTTCTAACAATCGACCAAAAAAATCAAACCACTACAAGATTCATAGATTTATACAAAAAAATAGCCAAAAAAATCAAACCCTAAAGGACATGCTGGAACGTCAAAGAGAATATTACTTCTAACCCTAAAGGGCATCAAGATGAATACCCCCAAAAACCCAAACATCCTCTATATCCAATGAGGAATCTCGTGACCACGATACAAAAATTTCTTGCTGATGCATGAAGAAACAAAGATCAGTTCAGGAAGGAAGAAATGCAAGAGGATATACCTAAGGCGAAAGAAGTTTCTCCTCCACTTCTGTGAATCTCTTCTCTAGTCTCTTTCTCGCTCTCTCTCTCTCCCGCATCATCCCTCCTCTGATCTCTCTCACGATTCGTTGCAGGAAGAAGCCTGTCTCGAGAAGCCTGTCGCGAGATTCCTCGAAAAAAGAAGCCAGTTGCTAGATTCGGAGAAGGAAGAAGCCAGTCGCGAGATTAGGGGTTTCGAGAATGTGTCGGGAGGGGATTGATGAAGATAGGGTTTTGATAATAATTTTATTGGAGGGAAATTTCCCTCTAAATATTTCATGCACTCGATCATGACATATTCCTAATTTTTTGTTGGAACTCGAGAGGCTCGCGTTCTGTTTTGATCAAAAATATCTGAGCTAGAGCTCTGCTAGTAATCAAGCTCGGGCTCATCATACTAGACCTCGGGCTCGACTCATAATCGAGCTTGATCTCATGGAACACGAGATCTGAGCTAGAGCTCGGAAAAAATGCGTGCTCGGGAAAAAAATGCACGTCCGAGTGAAAAGCACATGCTCGGGAGGAAAATTTTCTCTCGGTCCAAAAAATGCTCTCGAACATTAGTGTTGCAATAAAATATGATATATTTAGGGTAACAAAACTTTAATAATAAAATATTAATAATAGTAAGGAAAATCTCTTTGTCACAAAACACTTTTATGATGTGGTTACAATTTGTGAGGAATTATTTACTATTTATAACATAACATTAGTGTTGTTACAAATACTTACATTTATAGTAACACATTAATTATTATTGTAACAAAATATAAAATATTCGTTACAAAAAATTATTTTTTGGTAACAACAGAACAATTTTGTTACTAAATATGTCTATTAGTAACAAACTGTGTTTCTGTTATATTTCAGTCCTTACAATAGGTGCAGTTTGTTGTAGTGATATCTGTTGGAGCACGTGTTCTCATCTCTTGGTTAAAGAATAAAAAATACAATTATGTATTTGATCTAATCTTTTTTTGTGTTTATAGTGTACATGTCGTACTGATACAAGCATGCAGTGAACAAGGATAAAATATGAACGACAATGCTCATCTCTGTGAGCTATCATGTGGCGGTAGAACCTACCGCTGACTGTACTGGATATAGAAGGACAACTGACAAATTGCATTTGAACGTAAGGATTCACGGGAGTAAAGTCTATCTTTAGCAAGTGTTATCACAGCGCAATAACTCTATCATCGGGCAATAACTGTATGGAAATCCCATCAATCACAATATGAATGTGGACCCAAAAGGAGCATGAAATATAAATTTGGATGCAAGTATTTATCATATTTTCATGTGGACACAATTATTTACAAAACTGATTGTCATTGGTATGGAAGTAAAGAACAAATAAAGAAAGAACATGAAGATCGACTACGCTACTGCTGTGCTATAGCAACTACCGCCACGTTGTAGCTTTCTACACATCAACCTCTATTTAAAACAATCTGAAATTGAGTTTCTCCCGACAGTTTTGCATGAAATTCTCAAGGGTTGTTATCCCTAGCTGTCAATAGGGAAAAAGAGTCATTCCAACTCATTCAAGGGGAGAGTTCTTCATAGGAGATCCAAAGGTATTTATGTACAAGGTTTAATGGCTATCAAAATGGTGATCAAGAAGCATTCTCCCATCTATTCACTTGGAGGATCCTCGCTACAAAAATCTCTCATCAAGTAAAGACTTTCAAGGATCTGAAGCCATCGAAGAGGAGGACTCTAAAGCAACAGAGATAAAACCTTTGCAAGCGAAATGACATCAACATCAAGGGTTCTATTTAGAGGGGAGTTATTTCTTTATTGTATTTTGATCTCTTGACATCTTTTCTTTGTTTTTATTGTATCATGAGACGTAGAGAAATCATCCGAAGAGGATTTCGTGAGAAAATAGTCTATGAGGGGCGTCTAGACCTGGGAGGTTTGGGGAGGGCTTGAAGACCTTCTGGGGGAGAAGGGAAAGTGACAACGGGGGGTGGGGGGGTACAAAAAATCCATGATTGTGTTATTCATCACTTTTGATCTCCAGAGTCATGGAGATCACAATATTATAATTATACTTTGAAATAAATTTTTTAGTGACTAAATGTCTAAATTAAATCAGTCACTAAAAGAAGTTTTAGAAACTAAATAAATTTGATCATTAAACTTCTTTTAGTGACCAAATAAATCACGTCACTAAAACTTTTTAGCGACCAAATTAATTCAGTCACTAAATATGTTTATTTTTAGTGACGAAATATCTGATCACTAATGATATGTTATAATAGTGAAAAATTGTCATTATATTTGTTTAATATTTTACAAAATATTATAGAATTATTCATTTACTTTTACTTTTAATTTAATTTTAGACATTAGAACACAAGAATAAACAAAATGCACAATAACAAAGAGAGGTATGCCTAATATTCATTATTTTATTAATAGAAAAAAGAGGGTGGGAGATGACCCAAACCTCTCAATACAGATTAATAGTGTTTTCATCTCTAATTAAACTAAATACATGAAAAAAGCATCTACAAAAGGGGAAAAAAATCTATAAATGTGCATTCTTATACATATGTGATAGTCAACTGACGCCTTCTACTCGCTTCTTTAGATAATATCCACTAGCATGAAAATCAAGCAACTACCTGCATATAATAATGCAAGAAATATGTTAAAAAGCATTACTTGTAAGTTAGTATCTCAGCACCAAGAATTTTGTAAAAGAAAAGATTTGGTATATCAAGGAGCTGCATCATCGTCATCAACAAATAAGCTAGCTGTAAAAATTAATGAAGCATATGTACACGTACATCTCTTAGGTTCTGTTTGGGGGGACTTATTTTCACCGGTCAAGCGGTTACGACCGCATGTACCGGACCTTAATTTTAAGGTCCGGTATATGCGGTCGTAACCGCTTGATCGGTGAAAATAAGTCCCCCCCAATGAAGCCTTGGTGTCATCCTCCTCCATACTGAATCATTGTCAGCAACAAATAGGCAAGATGATTTATTTGTCTTGGATCAAAAGCAAAGAATAATTGCACTAACAAACACAATATGATTTATTTCTCCTGGATCAAGCTGGCTATTCCATGTACAGAACCAGGAAATGAGGACTCAGTGACACTAAAAAAGGGAAAAAGTTATCAATTGGAAAATCTTCTTGATAAAAAAACATAAAACATGAAAATATTGAACAACCAGATCTTTTTATCAAATTGTTATGACTACAGCTCAAACCACTTGAAAGAATTCAAACTAGAAACTTACTTGAAATAAAGTGGCATTTGCTATATTTGGAAGTAATTAAAAAGGAAATAGTAATAACAACAATTTCCAAGTAATAAGGTATTGTATACCCATACCCGAGCGACCTCAAGACAGGTCAACAAAAGTCAATGTTAAGTTGAATCCTTATTTATTAAAGGCGCAAGGTGCACCAAGGCGCAAAAGAGTCTTTGAGCCTAGGCGCAAGGCTCAAGGCGCAGACACGCGCCTGACGAAGGCAAAACACAACCACATCTATTTTAAATAATCAACATTAAACATCATTTCATCTTCTAGATAAGATTCTTCATACATTATACAAATTATATAATCATTCATTACTATCATTTATATCTCATAAAAATAGAATCAATGGAGTCACTTTCATCATATCTAAGTCCCAATGCACAATTATTTTTCACAACACTAAATCAATAAAAATTTATTGAGTTCTTAAATTGTTTTTTTTCTTTATTTTTGAAAAAAAAAATTACAACAAAAATCTCACTCATGCGAGCCTTCCTTGTTCCAAAGGCACAAATAAGGTGCACGAAGATGCAAATCTCTGAGTCTGGCGAGCCTTAAGCCTTAGGAGCGCCTGAGGCGCGCCTTTAACACCATAGGTTGAATCTAATCTGAGAGACTATCAAACCGACAATCCCCTGAGACCTACCTAATATTGCAAAGTTTGTCGACAGGAAATCCCCCTAGGGTGGGTTGTTTGATTGTTTCCTTCCTCAAAAGACCCGAAGGTCGCTCCAGAATCAACCTCAGAACTTCGAGGTCTAGCATTGGGGCATAGGAAAAAAGCCTTCCTAAATAGGAATAGATTTTTTGTAGACTAACATATTCAAAAATACTCATGCTCATGCTTGACTTCAAATTACAACACTATGATGCACATGCTGATTACAAAATATTGATCTAATTGAGCTTTCTTATCTAGTTGATCAAGAATACCAAAACTTCCTGATTTGCTTCAGTTCAGCATCAAATAAAGAGATGACAAAAAGACCATCTTTATGATTCCCACGGGAAACAACAAAGAAATTATATTATTGCTCCAGAACCACCCCACAACTTAAAAACTACATGTGAACAAAAAAAACATCCAATAATTTTATTGAAGCATACAGTTACCTAAAATCATGACGGCCCTCGAACTCCCTGAGCAGTAAAATCAAACCCGAGGGCTCTAGTTTACGAATAAACTGGAGCTCCAAATTCATCACACATGCTCCAATGAATGATGTAATTTAGGAACCCAACGACGAAATAATGGCGCTAAATGGAAAGATGGAACACCAATCATCCATCTTTTGGCACCATACATTTCAATTCATTCCAAGCTCGAATTATCTCATCAATCTTTAAACCCAAACCTGCAATATAATCAAGGTGAAGTTTCAATAATAATGGGGGGAAGGGCCCTTTAGAGCTATGTTGCACCGACACCGATAAGGGACACACGATACGACACAACACGACATGACACGCGACTCGTCAATTCTCAAAAAATACCATATTCTGACACGTTGGGACACATATATTAAATGTTCATTTTTTATAATTATGAAAATCCTAAAACATTTAACAAAAAATAAAAAAAATTAACAATTAACAAATATTTAAATAAATTAAGTCATATTTAAATATTACTCATCAAATATTCAAATACAAAACTTAACAAATGATAAAAAAAAATGATAGAACATTAACACATTATCATTATATATCATCAGTAAAAATAATAGATTCTCACAAACTTTTCTTCTCCTCTTTTCAATCTTCATTTTTTCTAGAGAAAATATCTACGTCACTAATAGATCCACTTTCACTACTTGAATTATTAGAAGGGGGTAAAAACACTTCCAAGACAAATTGTCACTCGCCTCACCATGAGTAGCTAACTTAGGGACGTCTGATTGAGCAGGACACGCGTGTCTTATTCAGCGGGACACGCGAGTCCCGCGTGAGCCAGCGTGTCGGATTTCTGACTCGAGTGTCGGACTCTCCGACACCGACACGCTGGGCATTTTGAAGTGTCGGTGCTTCATAGCTTTAGAGGTCAGATATCCCAATAAACACACCCAAAATCCATTATAAATATAATTAAGAAAATGAGGAAACCCTTATATGGTCCTCAAATATGTTGTTAAGTACACATGCATGAGCACTTTCAAGAATTTTAGTGCATGAGTGTTCTTCGTCTATCTTCATTTCAATTGTAGCACTTTATTTAACAAATATTAGCTTTAATTGCAACATCAAATATTGAAATTGTGATATGAGCTTACACTGTATACGATAAAATTCTAATTCAATTGTTAAAGGGAGTTGTTAAGGGCACCACAGTTTTGGCTAGGCACACCACACTTTCTCCTAATTTTTCGCGCCTTTTGGAAATAAGGCGTACATGCATTTTTAGAAAAAGTGTTCAACACGAAAGTAGTAGATCTCTACGAGATCTATAATTTTAGTTTTGAACAATTTTCCTAAAAATGCATGTACAAGGCGTATTTCTAAAAGGTGCGAAACTTGGGCGTATTTCCAAAGTACGTCTTGTACATGCATTTTTAGGAAAAGTGTTCAACACAAAAGTTGAGATCTACCACTTTCGTGTTGAACACTTTTCGTAAAAATGAATGTGCAAGACGTATTTCCAAAAGACGCGGAAAATTAGGAGAAAGTACGATGCGCCTAGCCAAAATTGCGGTGCTCATAACAATTCCCTTGTTAAAACACCTCCACAAAATCTTAAGTGCCCGTTCGTTTGGTCCGAGTTGGACACATGGAATTAGAATGGGAGGTTATTTTCAATTAAAATTAACCTCTAATTCAAATACTCTCATGGCTTCTTTGCTAGTGACTGCCTCCTCTATATCTTTAGAGTACATCTTCATTCCAAGCCGACGATGATCCAAATATGCATCTGAATCAACACCAACATGATTCTTAAACAACTGAGCGAATTCCACAATCCACTTATCGACGCCGCACAAATTATCTTGTTCCTCGATTCCTCTTAAAATAAGTTGTTAAAGGCGCGCCTAAGGCTACAGGCTCAACAGGCTCAGATAATTGCGCCTTTGTGCGCATTTTTGTGTGCCTTTGGAGCATTAAAGGCACATCTGAATCAAATTTCTACTATAAATTTCTTTTCTAAAATAAAGATAAAAATAATTCAAAAACTCAATAATTTTTACATGATATAATGTTTGTGAAACATAATCGAGCGTCGAGACTTAAATATGATTTTAATGACCACATTGATTTTATTTTTTAAGAGATATAAATGATAGTAATGAATTATTAATGAGTTGAATAGATGAAGAATCTGATCTAGAAGATGAATTGGTGTTTAATGATAATTATTTAAAATAAATGTGATTGCGTCTTACCTTCATCAGGCGCTCGCCTGCACCTTGAGCCTAAGCTCCAAGACCCCTGTGCCTTAGTGTGTCTTTAATAACTAAGCTCTTAAATTTCTGTATAGTAGTATCTCAAGCATCAGGAAGAGTATATTTTAACTTCTTTGTCCCCTCACATCCATAAGTTAGTCGATTTTTTCGCCTGGGCGTGATTTTTTCACCCGGGCGCGATTTTTTCGATCAGACGCAATTTTTTCGCTCGTAGGCATTTTCTTCGCCCAGACGCAATTTTTTCGCCCGGGCACGATTTTTTTGCACGAACGCAATTTTTTTCGACCCGAGATGTTATTTTTTCGCCTGTGGGCGTCTTTTCGCCCGTAGAATGATTTTTTGCCCGGGCGCGATTTTTTCGCCCGGACGTGATTTTTTCTCCCGGGGCCGTTTTTTCCGCCCGGGCGCAATTTTTTCGTCGGGGCATGATTTTTCCATCCGGGCACGATATTTTCGCCCGTGGACGTTTTTTTGCCCTGAAGTGTTTTTTCGGCCGGACGCGATTTTTTTCTCTCGGGCGCGATTTTTTCTCCCGGGCGCGATTTTTTCGTCCGGGTGCGATTTTTTCGCTCGTGGACTATTTTTCGCCCGGAAGTGTTTTTTGTGCCCGGGAATGATTTTTCCGCCGGGGCGCGATTTTTCTGCCCGGACGCAATTTTTCCGTCCGGGCGCGATTTTTCCGCCCTAGAGTGATTTTTCGCTCAGACGCGATTTTTTCGGCCCAAAGCGAAAATTTCGCGTTGGCCCGAAAAAATCGAGTCCGGGCGAAACAAATCGCATCCGGGCGAAAAAGTCGTGCCCGGGCGAAAAATTTACTTCTGTGCAAAAAAAAACGCACGGGCGAAAAATCACGTCGGGTACATTGAAATTGCTTGAAATAAATTTTTCATTGAAAAAGGAAAAGAAAAAACTCCATTCAAAAATCGCGTCCTGGCGAAAAAATCACGTCCGGGCGAAAAAGTAGTGTCAGAGCGAAAAATTTGAGTTCGGGCAGAAAAATTGCGTCCGTGTGAAAAAATTGCGTCTCGGTGAAAAAATCGCGTTCGGACGAAAAATTCGCATTCGGACCAAAAAATTTTAGCCCCGACAAAAACATCTCTTCATGACGAAAAAATCGTGTCCGGGCGATAAAATTGATGTTGAGCGAAAAATTCGCGTTTGTTATATTTAATTGAGAGCATTGATCAATGTCAATTCCTATGATTGAAAATCTTTCTGCAAACGAACAATAAAAAGTGATTAATGTCAATTCCTATAACAGAAAGTCATCATGCAGTCGAACAAAAGAATTGGATTTAAACTTAATGTCATTTCCCATGTGTATTGATATTGGATTAAAAGCCAATACTTCAATATCAATGTCGTTGAAATGAACGGAATTGGCATTGGTCAATGGTCTCAAGGGTCCGTTCATTTCAACGATATTGATATTGAACGACATTGATATTAAAGTATTGGTTTCAACAACATTGATAAAATTCAAGAAACTTAGGCTTCGTGTGCAACAGCTATGTCTGGGGGCTTATATAAGCCTAATATCTTTTTTTAACGTTCAAGCAATTGGTAATATTATTTCCGTTTCACCTTATTCCTCTTCCCCATCTTTTATCTCCTCCCCTTTTTGCCACCGCCCCAATCATTCTTCTTACCTCTAACCTCTGGCCACTCTAGACTCCTCACCCTCACAAGAAACTATACCCCGACCAACGGGATCGTAATATTTGGTGCTCTTGTTGAGATTCCCACTGATCTGGTTGAACCAGGATGGGCGAAGGACTTTGTTCCATTACGGAATTCAAAGCGGCACTTCAAGCCGAATAGATCAACCGTTCCGCACAACTGGAGGAAATCCATCAACGCCTGATTGCGGAGATGACGCAACAAACAAAGCAACTCCAACAACAATTTGCACACGAACTTCAGACAAAAGAGAATATGTTGGCACGCCAGATAATGGAAACCAAATAACATTCAACCGACCAGATGGCTGAACAAATGGAGGAGTTACGATGAGACATGTTGTTACAATTCGCAAATCTACAAAGAACAATGGGGAACGTTGGCTCCCCAGATCCACTGGCCCCGCCCATCATTGAAGAGGCACACAACGCTCGCCGAAGTCCAGAACTATTTCCAATACAAGCATCAAATGGAATACTAGGCTCGGCTCCATTTGGCAGCATAAACCAGGTAGTCTCTAACCGACTTGAAAATTTTGATGTCTCTTGCCCTCGGTTTTCCGACGGTGACCCGATGGATTGGCTATACGAGTTAAGGCAGTACTTTGAATATAATGATATAAGGACTCAAGACTATCTTTTAATTGTGTTATTTCATCTAGATAAATTAGCCTCCAAATGGTACCAGACCACGTTAAAAGACCACCGCGCTCTAACATTCCCATTATTTGTCGACGCCATTCAAAAACATTTCAGATCCGCGTTATAAATTAAACCGACAGGACTACTGCCAAATTTCCAACAAACCAGTACGGTACTGAACTACAAAACAGACTTTGAAGAACTAATTACTAAAGTACCCGGACTGTCACCTGAGTTCATTTGTGACATGTTTGTTTCTGGTCTAAAAGAACACATTAAGGGACCTACCCTATTAGCCAGGCCAACTGAGATTCACGACGCTTATTCCATCGCACGCATGTACGAAGACCAACTTAATCGAGAAAATAAACCACGTCACGAGAATTTCCAACCCCCACAAACCATGTATCGTGAGGCCAATCGCATTCCGCAAAACACTTTAAAACCTAAATACCCCCCAATTAAGAGACTCACACTGGCCGAACTTCAAGCTAGAAGGGATAAAGGGTTATGTTACAACTATGATGAAAAGTATCATGCAGGACATAAATGCAAAGGAAGGGGGTTACTTTATTTAGTTGGGACTGAGGAGGATAATATAGAGGATATCAACACACACAATACCCAACCCAAAGACGAATGCAACACCACGATGATTTGTTTACAAACCCTCACTGAAACCCTTCCTGATCAAGAGCTCTGGATGACTGGATACATCAATAACAAACCCCAACAAGTATTTGTGGATAGTGGAAGCACTCACAACTTCATATCTCCACGCATGGCCCAATTTTTAAAACTCCCGATATTAGCAGTCCATAACTTCCCAGTGTTTATGGGGAACGGGTCAACCGAAACTTGCAAGGGCAAGTTCAAAGACACCTCACTGCTCATACAAGTCAATCATTACCGTGTTCACCTATACATCCTTGATATTGAAGGCACTGATCTTATTTTGGGAGAAAGTTGGCTCAAGACATTAGGCCCAGTCACTATGAACTATGAAAAACTCACATTATCTTATGCCGACATGGAAGGACAAGTGACCCTGATATGACATCGAAAGACATCCTTGACCAATCAAGTCTCATCATCGCAGTTAATGAGAATGGTTGCAGTGAAACCATCCGCAATGTGTCTATTAATCTCCAAGACAGCCCCAGCAAATAATCCCCAACAAACACTAGGATTCATTGAGAGTAAGCTACCCACACAATTCTGACAATTACTTAGTTCATTCATACAAATATTTAAGGAACCCAGCTTATTGCCGCCACCAAGAGAATTAGACCACAAGATCAACTTAACAAATAATGCAACTGCACCAAACTTGAAGCCATTTCGATACCCCTATCACCAAAAAAATGAAATTGAACGGCTAGTAGCAGAAATGCTCGCTAACAGACACATCAAGCCAAGTACCTCAGTTTTTTGCTCACCCGTGCTCTTGATAAAAAAAGGACGGAACATGGTATCTTGTGTTGACTACAGAGCCCTTAGTAAAATAACTATCAAAGATAAGTTTCCCATCCTAACAATTGACGAGCTCCTACACAAGTTGTTCCAGGCCCGTTTTTTTATTGGATCTATGACCCGAGTACCACCAAATCAGGATGGATGTCATGGATATTCATAAAACTGCATTCAGAACCCACCAAGGACACTACAAGTTCCTCGTCGTGCCCTTTGGCTTAACAAATGCCCCATTTGTACAACCCCATAGTCGGGCGAGTGAGACCCTCCCCAAATGTCAGCCTAGGGGGTGTGTTGTGGGCGACGGGTTGACGTCCCTGTTCGAGGACGTGCGGGTGCTCGCGCGTGTGTGCGGAGGTTTTGAGTGTATAGGCCTTTTAATATATATGTTATATAATATTATGTAATATATATATATATATATATTTTTATATATATATATGTTATATATTATTATATAAAAAGATATATTTATATATAGGGAGATGAAAAAAGGAGGGGGCAGCGGCATTCCCCCCCCCCCCGACCTAGGGTTCGGCTGAAAGAGAAGGCAGCCGCCGCCCCTCCCCTCTCCCTCTCTCTCTCGGCCTGGAGCAGCCCAACTCCATTCTCGATCTCCACTCTCCCTCTCAGTCTTCCTCTCACGCACAGCCGGCTGGAGCCCGCCTTCCCTCTCCCGTCGCCGCCTAGGGCAAGGCAAAGCCTAGCCCGGCCCCGTCGCCACCTGCAGGAGGAGCCAAGCCCAACCCCCGGCCTCCCTTACTCTCCCGTCACTGGACGCACCGACCCCAGGCTGACTCCAGGCTTCCTCTCCCGTCGCCGGCCGCACCAAGCCCGGGCCGAGGCCGAGCTCCTCCCTCTTTCGCCGCCGCCGCCTAGGGCAAGAAAAGCCCGAGCCGCCTCTTCCACCTCCGGTCTAGGCCGCCGCCGGCTTCACCACCCGTGCCACCTCCCCCCCTTTTCAGTCCAGGCCGCCGCCACTAGGAGGAGCCTGAGCTCCCTCCTCTTTTTCTGTCCAAGCCGCCGGCCAGGCTCGGCCAACAAAGGGAGGTGTTTGGATCTCCCAATAGTGTTTGGCTCAGAGGAGGTCGAGAGGAGCGCTAGGACCGGCACCGCCTTCGACAAAGATAGATAGGAGCTCCTCTCCGAGCATCGAGCCACATGTAGGATATGCGGTTGCGGCCCCGTCAAAATACGCGTCAAGGGTAATGAAGTTTCTACTTGGGCAGGTGAAGCCCTTATTTTTCATATTTGCATGGAAGCCCCTCTCCACCGACGGGTGGGGGGAAGGGAGCTCTCCGACGGGTCGACATGTACGTCCCCGTAATTAGTTGCATTAGCACCCGAAAGTGTGAGTACGGGCTTAGGCATGCTGTGTGAAGCCCATCCGGACATGTGAACCGGATTGGTGATGTTCTAGAGTTCCCGGAGAAGACTCTGAGGAAGTTGTGCGCTAGTTACTTGCAGGGAATGCGCACTGTAGCCCCAAAAAGGGGGTGTGCGCAATATGTTTGGCCCGCTTATGTTAGCCGACCGATGCATAGTTTGCCGCCGCTCGTCGAGACGTTGACGTACAGGTGTTGCAGTACCAAGCGGGGAATAGCGAGCTTAAGCCCAAGCTTGTGCCGGCCCTTGAAGGCCTATTTTCGTTTATGTTGCCGGCCTGCGTGCCGAAGTATGGAATTTATATTCCTGTAAATTCAATATGTCTGCGATGTTCTGTGCCGGCCCTAGAAGGCCTATGTTATGATTTTAGCGGCCCAATTGGGTCTGCGTAGAGTAGGGCTGCTGGGTGGTTTTACGCTATTAAAAAGGCGGGCGGGGAACAGTTTTTATAGACACAGGGAGACACCTCTAGTTAAGGAGTGGATCTTGAGATCCTCCTTAGATGTTCCGGCCGGCCAAGAGAGCCTGCCGAAGGTGTCTTAGCTCAGCCCCTGGTTTGGGAGGGGAAAAGTTTTTTAGTCTTCTGGGTATGCGGTGGGACCTCCACGCTGAGGCCTTGGGTCTGTCCCTTGTGTTCCTAGCCTTGAGCCTAGATTTTTAATTTGAGTGTAGTAGGTGTGCGGTCACCTCTTACCCAAGGGTCGAACTCTACAGAGACCGATTTTTCGGTTTCAACATTTTGGTGCGGTGAGCTGGGAGAGTGGCCAGCACGGAAAATCTCAGGTGAATGTCATGGCTTTAGAAGAGGAACCAAGAGATGACCAGGGTCATGCACGAACATTTTGTATGTAAGGTCCTTATACTCGGAGTTATCCCCTCCCATAGCTATTGTTGGAATCCCATAGTATTTGGAGTAGGATTTGCACCAGTTTGAAGCGCCTCTACCTGTGAAAACACATGTATCCTCACTTATTACATCAACGAGAAACCTGGAGGTTATTATCTTCAAGATCAAGTAAGAGAGCAGCTGAGAGGTATTAGGAGCCGAGGTGACCTGAAAGAGTTCCCTCCCTAGTGGTAACATGTTATCTCTTGTAATTCAGTAGCGGTCAAGTTTTTCTCTTTATTGATAATTCGCCTCGAGCTTCTGAGGGCTTCAAGGGTTAGCCTCATGATTGACTCCGGAAGCCAAACGTCCAACCCGTTCCTTTTAAATAGCCTAGTTCGTACGATGGAATGGTGCCGCGGGACTTTAAGCACTATTGTAAGACCGAGCCTCTGCACTGACGGCCGAGATCAGCTCCCCTCTTGAACGTCGGCCTATGTCCTCCCGATCGCACCTCTCCTCCGACTAGAGGAATTATCAGGAACGAGCCTAGACGCTAACCTCCCAGATTTGATAAAGGGCCGATCTCTCCAAGCAATCACAAGTGAAGGCCTTTTTTATTGAGAAAGCAGGATAACCTGTGAAGGGGCAGGTTTTGGCCCAAGGGAAGATGTTGGTCTCGAGTGCGTCCTAGAGGACCCTCGCAGGAACATTACCCGTCGCCAATACACTAGCTCTCATCGTCGAGTGACATGGCGGAAAGTGATCTTTGTCATTAGATCAGGATACGAGCCGTCGACCTGTTCCTTCTAAATAGCCAGGTTCGGATGATGGGACGATGCCTCGGTACTTTAAGCGTTATTGTAAGACCGAGCCTCTGCACTGACGGCCGAGATCAGCTCCCCTCTTGCACGTCGGCCTATGTCCCCCCGATTGCATCTCTCTTCCGATTGGAGGAAATATTAGGAATAGACTCGGACGCTAGCTTCCCGATTTGACGATTTCCAGATCGTCTCTCTTATGAAAAGAATGCGTTCTCCATTTGTAAAAGCATCGGTGCAATTAACTCTCCAACACATCTTAAGTAAACAGGATGTCTCCACCTCGAGCAAAGTCAAGTCCTCGAGTAGGTGCCTTAACTAGAGGTGAAATTTGAACTGAGTGTGGATATTTTGCAGGACCCCGAGTGATGCTCGGCCTCGGGTAGACCCGCTGTCTGGCTCCTACTAGCTGGTAGGTCTGTAGGCTCGCATGGGGGGGTAAGGGACTCCGAGTGCTGCTCGGCCCCGGGTAGACTCGTTGTCAGACTCTCACTAGCTAGAAGGGCTGTAGGCACACCTGGGGGGAATGGGAGATAGTTTGGAAAGAGTTTTTGAGTTTGGATATTTTGTAGGACCCCGAGTGATGCTCGGCCCCGGGTAGACCCGCTGTCTAGCTCGTACTAGCTGGTAGGTCCGTAGGCTCACATGGGGGGTAAGGGACCCCGAGTTCTGCTCGGCCCCGAGTAGACTCGCTGTCAGGCTCTCACTAGCTGGCAGGGCTGTAGGCACACCTGGGGGGAAAGGGAGATAGTTTGGAAAGAGTTTTTGAGTTTGGATATTTTGCATGACCACGAGTTATGCTCGGCCCCGGGTAGACCCGCTGCCTGGCTCCTACTAGCCGGTAGGTCCGTAGGCTCGCCTGGGGGGTAAGGGACCCCGAGTGCTGCTCGGCCCCGGGTAGACTCACTGTCAGGCTCTCACTAGCTGGCAGGGTTGTAGGCACACCTGGGGGAAAGGGAGATAGTTTGGAAAGGGTTTTTGAGTTTTGATATTTTGCAGGACCCCGAGTGATGCTCGGCCCCGGGTAGACCCGCTGCCTGGCTCCTACTAGCTGGCAGGTCCGTAGGCTCGCCTGGGGGGTAAGGGACCCCGAGTGCTGCTCGGCCCCGGGTAGACTCGCTGTCAGGCTCTCACTAGCTGGCAGGGTTGTAGGCACACCTGGGGGGAAAGGGAGATAGTTTGGAAAGAGTTTTTGAGTTTGGATATTTTGCAGGACCCCGAGTGATGCTCGGCCCCGGGTAGACCCGATGTCTGGCTCCTACTAGCTGGTAGGTCCGTAGGCTCGTCTGGGGGGTAAGGGACCCCGAGTGCTGCTCGGCCCCGGGTAGACTCGTTGTCAGGCTCTCACTAGCTGGCAGGGCTGTAGGCACACCTGGTGGGAAAGGGAGATAGTTGGGAAAGAGTTTTTGAGTTTGGATATTTTGTAGAGCCCCGAGTGATGCTTGGCCCTGAGTAGACCCGCTGCCTGGCTCCTACTAGCTAGCAGGTCCGTAGGCTCGCCTAGGGGGTAAGGGACCCCGAGTGCTGCTCGGCCCCAGGTAGACTCGTTGTCAGGCTCTCATTAGCTGGCAGGGCTGTAGGCACACCTGGGGGGAAAGGGAGATAGTTTGGAAAGAGTTTTCGAGTTTGGATATTTTGCAGGACACCGAGTGATGCTCAGCCCCGGGTAGACCCGCTGCCTGGCTCCTACTAGCTGGTAGGTCCGTAGGCTCGCCTGGGGGGTAAGGGACCCCGAGTGCTGCTCGGCCCCGGGTAGACTCGCTGTCAGGCTCTCACTAGCTGGCAGGGCTGTAGGCACACCTGGGGGGAAAGGGAGATAGTTTGGAAAGAGTTTTTGAGTTTGGATATTTTGTAGGACCCCGAGTGCTGCTCGGCCCCGGGTAGACTCGCTGTCAGGCTCTCACTAGCTGGCAGGGCTAGCTGTAGGCACACCTGGGGGTAAGGGCAGAGCAGTAGGCATTGCAGATATCGAGTGGTTCAAAAAGATCAAAAAGGTCATGGAGAGATTGATGTTCCAAGTGCAAATTTCAGTTTCTCTCAAAAAAATTTTGGGTCGGCCCCCACTCGCCGGATACGTAGGGGTTGATGATTCTTTCCGAGCTTGTACAAACCTCGAAAAGAGCGGGGATTGTGTAAAACCCCGTAGCCGGGCGAATGGGACCCTCCCAAAATGTCAGGCTAGGGGGCGTGCTGTGGGCGACGGGTTGACGTCCTTGTTCGAGGACGTGCGGGTGCTCGCGCGTGTGTGTAGAGGTTTTGAGCGTATAGGCCTTTTAATATATATGTTATATTATATTATGTAATATATATATATATATATATATATATATATATATATATATATATATATATATTTATATATATATATGTTATATATTATTATATAAAAAGATATATTTATATATAGGGAGATGAAAAAAGGAGGGGGCAGCGGCATTTCCCCCCCCCCCCCTGACCTAGGGTTCGGCCGAAAGAGAAGACAGCCGCCGCCCCTCCCTGCTCCCTCTCTCTCTCTCGGCCTGGAGCAGCCCGACGCCATTCCCGATCTCCTCTCTCCCTCTCGGTCTTCCTCTCACACGCAGCCGGCTGGAGCCCGCCTTCCCTCTCCCGTCATCGCCTTGGGCAAGGCAAAGCCTAGCCCGGCCCCATCGCCGCCTGCAGGAGGAGCCAAGCCTGACCCCCGGCCTCCCTTCCTATCCCGTCGTCGGACGCACCGACCCCAGGCCAACTCCAGGCTTCCTCTCCCATTGCCGGCCGCACCAAGCCTGGGCCGAGCCTGAGCTCCTCCCTCTTTCGCCGCCGCCGCCTAGGGCAAGCAAAGCCCGAGCCGCCTCTTCCACCTCCGGTCCAGGCCGCCGCCGGCTTCACCACTCGAGCCACCTCCCCCCCCTTTTTCAGTCCAGGCCACCACCACTAGGAGGAGCCCGAGCTCCCTCCTCTTTTTCTGTCTTAGCCGCCGGCCAGGCTCGGCCAACAAAGGGAGGAGTTTGGATCTCCCAATAGTGTTTGGCTCGGAGGAGGTCGAGAGGAGCACTAGGACCGTCACCTCCTTTGACAAAGATATATAGGAGCTCCTCTCCGAGCAAAACACCGACGGTTGTGGCCCCGTCAAAACACGCGTCAAGGGTAACGAAGTTTCTACTTGGGCAGGTGAAGCCCTTATTTTTCATATTTGCATGGAATTCCCTCTCCACCGACGGGTGGGGGGAAGGGAGCTCTCCGACGGGTCAACATGTACGTCCCCGTAATTAGTTGCATTAGCACCCGGAAGTGTGAGTACGGGCTTAGGCATGTTGTGTGAAGCCCATCCGGACATGTGAACCGGATTGGTGATGTTCTGGAGTTCCCGGAGAAGACTCCGAGGAAGTTGTGCGCTATTTACTTGTAGGGAATGCGCACTGTAGCCCCAAAAAGGGGGTGTGTGCAATATGTTTGGCCCGCTTATGTTAGCCGACCGATGTCTAGTTAGCCGCCGCTTGTCGATACGTTGACGTACAGGTGCTGCAGTACCAAGCGGGGAATAGCAGTCTTAAGCCCAAGCTTGTGCCGGCCCTTGAAGGCCTATTTTCGTATATGTTGCCGGCCTGCGTGCCGAAGTATGTAATTTATATTCTTGTAAATTTAATATGTCTGTGATGCTCTGTGGCGGCCTTAGAAGGCCTATGTTATGATTTTAGCGGCCCAATTGGGTCTGCGTAGAGTAGGGCTGCTGGGCGGTTTTACGATATTAAAAAGGCGGGCGGGGAATAGTTTTTATAGACCCAGGGAAACACCTCTAGTTAAGGAGTGGATCTTGAGATCCTCCTTAAATTTTCCGGCCGGCCAAGAGAGCCTGCCGAAGGTGTCTTAGCTCAGCCCCTGGTTTGGGAGGGGAAGAGTTTGTTATTCTTCCGGGTACGCGGTGGGACCTCCACGCTGAGGCCTTGGGTCTGTCCCTTGTGTTCCTAGCCTTGATCCTAGATAGTTCATCTGAGTGTAGCAGGTGTGCGGTCACCCCTTCCCCAAGGGTCGAACTCCACAGAGACCGATTTTTCGGTTTCAACACCATCCATCTTTCAGGAACTAATGAATACAATGTTTCAATCATTTCTTAGGAAATTCATCGTAGTTTTTTTTATGATATTCTAATATATAGCGCAACCGAAAAAACATTTGGAGCACCTCGAAGTAACTCTTAAAATACTTTAGCAACATACATTATTCGTTAAATTACCTAAGTGTTCATTTTTATCTAACAAAATAAAGTTTTTAGGCCACAATATTCAAGATGGGATGGTCTGGCCAAACAAAAACAACATATTATCCATTGAGCAGTTCCCAACACTTACGAATCAGAAACGCATTCGAGATTTCTTAGGTCTAACTGGCTATTATCGAAAATTCATAAAAGATTATGCCAAAATTGCTTTCCCACTAACCAAATTACTCAAGAAAAACTCCTCCTGGAACATAAAAACACAAGGAGCTTTTGACCAGCTAAATGAGAAACTACTTTCTTACCCGATTCTCACATTACCAAACATTCATGAATCATTTATATTAGAGACAGACGCATCCAGCACCGATAATGGCGCAGTATTAAAACAACGCACATGCACCATAACTTACTATAGCAAGAAATTATCACCCCTAATGCAAAAAAAATCAACATATATCTGAGAGCTCTATGCGGTGATCATCATAGTTTATATCACTTGCTGACCCAGTAAATACAAACACCAGAACAACAGATTTTTTTATCCAAACTCCTCAGATACGATTTTGTCATTCAATATAGTGCAGGAAAGAACAACAAAGCAGTTGATACCCTCTCTCTGTTACCAGAAATTCCCGAATGTACAACCCTACTGAGCCTCACTAAAATCAATAGTCCAATCTAACCCTTACTCGAGGGATTAGACCATAACTACAACCAAGATGAATTTGTGAAGAAATTTCTACTAGAACCTCATGCATACCCAGAATGGAGCAAAAAGGGGAATTTCATCACACATAAACACGATATATATACCCAAACATTCTGAAATCAGACACAAAATCATGTTAGAAGCCCATTCTAGCCTGGTAGGAGGACATTCGGTGATTAAATACAAATTATATAGGACCAAAACACAATTTTTTGGCATAATATGAAAAAGAAAGTCACCAGGTTTATCAAACATTATGACCTCTTCCATAAAGCAAAGGACATAAACTATGCACCTTATGGGCTCTTGCAACCTTTACCAACCCCTCAAAAACTATGGGTAGACATCACAATGAACTCCATCACAAGTCTACCTAACTCTAAGGGTTTCACTATCATCCTAGTAGTAGTCGATAGGTTATCCAAAGCTGCACACTTTGCCCCTCTCAAACATCTCATGACTGTTGGGTTTTTCTATACATCACAACACTTGTGCGCAGCGGAATTAGGAACAAGAAAAACACAAAAGAAATACGGATCTAGCAATGAACATTGATCAAGAAGTAACATAACTGTAAATAAATTATACCTTTGAGGGATTGAGCCAATACTCAACCAAGGTACTCCGAGGAAGCCCAACGAATGCTAACAACCGAAGTTCCGGCATAGAATAGTTTCCATGCCTCTACAGATATCCATACGAGCACGGGGAACCCTTAGACTCTTGTCACACAAGAGTTTAGATTGGAAGAAGGCATTCCCTCAATGTCTCCATGGTTTGCTAGAACCGTTAAGTGAGAGGAGGCAATGACAAAGATGAAGCCTCCAGAAACACTTTCTGGCGGCAACGATAGATCGTCGAACGGTCGGCGGCGAGATTGGCTATCACGACCTAAGCGGAACTGTTTTGTCGGGAAGATGATCGTCATTCTCGTCTCGCTCGATTAGGTCAAACAGTCATCGTACATCGCATACCCTTAGGTTTACTGTACATATCATATATTTACATAGTACCGAATCAGTCGATACCTGCAGACCACGCCGAACTGGACTTAAAGGATTTAAATCGGAGGAAATATAATTCGTGGTGTATAAACATCGATATTTGACGAATCAAAACTATTCGTCAAATTAACACGAACATACTCGACGAATCAGACAGAGCAAACCGTCCAAGTATTAAGGCGATATTCGACGAATCGACGATATTCAACAAATCGACGATACTTAACGAATCGACGACATTCGATGAATAAGTCTAATTCGTCGAAACTGTCATTATGATACTCGACGAACCCAAGACAGATTCGTTGAGTCTATTATGATGATACTCGACTAATTAAAAACCCATTCATTGAAACCTTAAGCGATACTCGATGAATTTCCCTTAGAGTCTTCCGACCACTTACCTGATGACCCATATTCACAACATAGGTCCCAGAATGAAAAACCTTCACATCCAGAACGTCATAGGCTTGGTCCTTCACTCATATCACATATGAGCAAGGCAAACACAAACCTTTCCAACTTCTCCAATGCTCTTATGTGCGACCTCATAGACTCATATTGCATTGACAGTGAGACTATATGTTTAATTACTTCTAGATCACCATGATAACACCAACAATGATAGGACCCATAGTCACAAACGAATTTTGGAACTATGTCTTCAAAATACACGGAATACCCGAATCGATCATCACAGACAGGCACACCATTTTTCTGAGCAATTTTTGGGTTGAAATATTTAAACTTCAACAGACCTTACTGAAATATAGCTCTACTTATCACCCCCAAACCGAATGTCTCACAGAAGGGGTTAATAGGTGCCTAGAACAATATTTACAAGTTTTTTGTCACAACTTTCCAAACAAATGGTCCCTCTATTTAAATCTTGCTGAATATCAATATAATACCTCGTATAACTCCTCAACCAACATGATCCCCTTTGAGGCCATGTTTGGTCGACCACCTCCTGGTTTGTTCAATTTTTGTGCCGGGAGCACCGACAATGAAGCCGTGGAAGAGACACTACAAATAAGAGAAAATATACTCCACTGCCTCAAAGAGAACCTAGCAAGATCTAAGCTGCGCATGAAAAGCCAGGCGAATAAAAAAGGAAGGAACTCAAATTGGAAAAAGGGGACTATGTTCTGCTCAAATTGCACCCATACCGACAATTATCCATGCGAAGACCGCAAGGGAGGAAACTAGGACTGAAATACTATGGGCCTTATCAGGTGACAGAGATCATCGGCGAAATGGCATATCGCCTGCTCCTCCCTCCCTCATCAAAGCTCCATACAGTATTCCACGCATCCATGCTTAAACCATACGAAGGAGACCCAATAATACAAATCATTGAACTTCCCAAGCTTAGCCGGGAGAAAAACCCTCTACAGCAACCAATGGCCGTCATCAGCACTCGTTGAATCATGCGGCAAGAACAGGAAATTACTCAGGCACTCATATAATGGCAAGGGATGCCTCCTTCCGACAGTATGTGGGAAGATGTCTCCGAACTTGAAGGTAACTCACAGATTCAGACCGCGATTAAACAACAAATGGACGTAGAGGATATTAACATGGACACACTGACTCAGAAACAAACACAAAAGCAAACACCCCGAAATCAGCACGAACAAACAAATCTACCAAAAGACGGGCTCGCAGATGCATGGGGAAAGCATAAACCCCGTACGACTTATAGAAAACAGCGGAAAACCGTACTAAAACTCAGAGCGTTACCAAAATACAACATAATCCAACACCGCAGTGAAGAAGAGGAGAAAGAGGTACCGTACACTCCCAGCTCCACAACAGAAAAAGCGAGTTACAGCTCTCAGACTCGGCCAATACCATCTGTACCTGTCATCACACCTGCCCTCTCAGCTATTTCAAATGGCGCTGGAGGAACAGCAACAACATCTCCAGTTTATCCGGAAACCCAAATCACCCCACTCGAAGACAAAGGCACAAAAATAAGAAAGAACGCTGAGGACGGTGTTCTTAAAAGGGGCGGAAATGTAAGGAGATTAGAGCTGGATCCTACGGTCTCAAAAATCTTGGAGATGATCAACGGACGACTACACGACAACAAATAGGGCACCTCGTTATCTCCAAACCCACCTGAGCAGATCAGCAATAGCCAGGTTATCCAAGGGTCAGGGATCCATCATTGACCGGTCAGCTGCCTTGCCATCCATCATCTAGCCTGTCATCTATGGACCGTTGGACTATTTTCTTTATTGCTTTTTCTTATTTTGCAAAGGTATTTCCTTTTGTTTGTGTGTAACGGCTATGTCCGGTGGCTTATATAAGCCTAATATTTTTTTGTAATGTTCAAGCAATTGGTAATAATATTTTTGTTTCACCTTATCCCTCTTCCCCATCTTCTATCTCCCCCCCCCCCTTTTGGTCACCGCCCTGACCATTCTTCTTCCCCCTGCCTCACCTTCGGCCTTTCTAGACTCCCCACCCTCACAAGAAACAAACCTCGACCAACGGGATCGTAACAGGATTAGAGTTGTCGTTGTAGCGGATGAGGAAGAAAACTCGCGATCTCGCTGTCTGTCGTCGGGCAGAGGTGGGAATCGAGGGGATATTGTTACTCGCTTGTTGTTGTGCGGGATGTGATTAGGGCTATGTTTGACAACCCGATGGGAGGCTGTTCCGGCAGGGCCGAGCCGGAGGAGAGAGAAA
The DNA here is from genome assembly GCA_039513925.1 of Platanthera zijinensis. Taxonomy (NCBI): domain Eukaryota; kingdom Viridiplantae; phylum Streptophyta; class Magnoliopsida; order Asparagales; family Orchidaceae; genus Platanthera; species Platanthera zijinensis. Next base: position 24,225,816 of record CM077084.1, on the reverse strand, counting down.
TCCGTCGTCCCACGGTGAAATAGTGCTAGCCCTTTTCTCCAGCTGAGAACCCGCCCAATGGCACGTCAGGGAGGAGGGAGAAACGACCGGTGGGGCTGTGAACTGGTGGTCGGAGGACCAGCGAGAAATCAGCCAGTTTGCGCTGGTTCAAAAGGGCCGTCATTGAAGGGAGGGGGCGCTTATGTCCCAAATGACATTTCTCCAGCTTGGCCCCGCCAATCGTTGTTTTAAATTTTATTTTATTATAAAATACTTTTTATTTAGAAGGCAAGAAATTTAATGATGATAGTTACATCTTTAGTGATCATAGTTTTAAATTTTATTTAGAAGGGAGGGAAAGTCAAAATTTAATGACCAATTTATTTTTGCTCATGAAATTAGTGACTGAACTTATATGCATTATTAAGACCTTTGTTTAGTGACTGATTTATATATCGTCACTAAAATTGTATCTTAAGTGTATAGTACTAAAGATGTGTCGTTAGTGACCGAAAATACTGAAGACAAGACATATCTTTAGTGACAAAATAAATTTTTTCACTAAAGACGTGAGACACATCTTTAGTGACAAAATAAATTTTGTTCACAAAATTTTTGTTACTAAAAACCATTTTTTGTAGTATATATTCAAGGTACGAATGGAGGCACATAATTAAAAATGACATATTAACTCTACCTGAAAGGCTCATTCATATATCCTTGTCTCTGTATAAAACATCATGCTATATTTGGGTACTCAAAGGAAGCGTCACACTTAGTCCTCTATGAATATCAAAATCTCTCATTCATTAGTAATTATTAAAAAGTGAAATATGACGAATCTAAATGAAAAATTCATAAAAAAGACAACCTCGGAATATGCTTAAAAATAAAAATAAAAGAACTTTATTGTTTTAAATTTTCCTGTGTTTTTGTTTTTGAGCCAAAAATCTTACATATCAAATATTTGACATGTTTTAAAAGGGTTACAAATATTGAACATTCACTTTTCTTTAAAATCTAATATTATGCTTATAAATAATATCTTTGAACTAAAGGCTAATATCCACAACTATCTATGGCTCCGTTTGGGAGGACTTATTTTCACCGGTCAAGCGGTCATGACCGCATGAATCGGGACTTAAATAAGACCCGGTTCAAGCGGTCATGACCGCCTGACCGGTGAAAATAAGTCCCCCCAAACGGAGCCTAAATTGATTATTCAAAAGATACTTTTAGTTTTAAAAAGTAATGTGAATTATATGATAGGAGCAAAATTAATTTATCACAGAATTGATTTAAATGGTTTATTAGAAAGCTTAGACAAAAAATTAAAATGAGCAAGGTTTTGATCATTTTCCTTTTCCTGATTTATTTGCTGCATTTGATTGCCCCAATAATGACAAATCATAATCAAGAGAAATTGAAATCGCAAAATCACAAAAACCATGTGTTCTCCCAAAAATCAAATCTATGTATAATACCGCTCGGTGCAAAGACTTACCACCGGCGGTAACTTCATTTTCTTAAAAATTCTGATTCTCGCAAAATTATATTTTTTTTGAAAATTATTCGACTGCTGCTTATTATTACTTTCTGCTTTCAGAAAATTTAAATATATTTTGGATCGTTTTTTTTAAATAAAAATCAAAGAGAAAATTTATAAAACAAATAATAAATTGATGTGCTACACTCTTGATTGCATGTGCCTCATTTATAACTAGACTCTTCAATCTCCTATCTCCAGTTTTCAGTTTTGATATTGCAAGGCAACAGACAATAAGGGAAGTTCAGACCTCTGTTTCAAGGTAGCTTCAAGCATTATAACATACATTTTGTTAATGTATATTTGGACAAATAATGGGTTAAGAGACTTAACGGGTCGGTTCGGATACACGGATATTCAATACCCGTAGTAACTCCTAGTGTTTGCCTATTTATACCCATCTAGGGGCAACAGATAGGTGATTCTACCTTGATCTCCATCTGGATGTTTCGAGCGACTTTATCACATTTTTTTGGGATGCGATATTTATTTGAGATAGATACCATTATTATAACGGCATCTGAAAACATCTATAGTTTAATGGATGGTAGTTCCAGTTTATGTTTGGTTTTTTTTGATGTCTTTCAAGTGTTTGATGAAATGCTAAGCCCAAGTTACATGATCATGATTTTATGTTAAGAGCTTCAAGCGCGCCGTTGAAGCAGTTATTAATTTCATTTCCCCCTCACTCTTCTAATTATTTTCTGATTTATATTACATTCCATAGCATTCCCGGCTCTAATTAAATTTCCGAAGAGAAGATGGCAAAAAATTTGAATGAAAATTCATGATCTTTTTGATTAGACCTTAAAGAGAATGAATAGAAGAGAAGATTGTTTCGCTAAAACAATAAAAGAGAGTTTCTTGTAATGACTTTGTTCTTTGTTTCTTTGTGGCCTAACAGAAAACTCTATCCCGCTTCCTTGTCTCAGGGGATAATATACTTGTTGAAATTATTGAAGTGAAAGTGACGGCTTAATCGGGCAGACCGCGCGGATAGGAGTTGACGGTCTGACCGGACAGATCACGCGGTCTATTGTGGCGAACACTCAATTCGGCTAGTGTTTCTGCAGTCAGCTTGTTCCCAGATTGTAATCGGGCGGATAGGTTTGTTATCGGTAGGAAGTTGCGGACTCATATGGAGTTCGCCGAGTCCGACTTATTGCGGGCTCTTCTAGAGCTCGCGAGATCGGCATGGTCTTGTTCTCTGGTGGAGGGGTTGGTGGAGACCGTGGAGATCGCCGGTTAGTGCTGTCTAGAGGTGTGCATGAAAAACCGAAAACCGCCCGAACCGTCCAAACCGAACCGATTTTACACCGAACCGAACGGCTCAGTTCGATTTTTGTTTCTCTCTCTGAAAAACCGAACCGTACCGACTAATAATACATGTAAAAATATTACCAATAATGATCTTTTAACTAAATAATATACATAAATTATATCAACTTAATAATTTTTTATATCATTTGAGTCAAAATAAATTTTTGTAATGCATATTTTATGCATCAAGAAGAATTAAACATTTTATTTAACTTATTTTATTTATATCTTTTTATATTTATAACTCGATTTCGCAATAAAAATATTCAATCATATTTTTTTATGTAATATGAGCTATTAGTTTTAATGTATCATATGTAAATAAAGTTTGATGATATTTATTTTTAATTATCATATCTTTTTTTAAATTTTCTTGAGATATTTAAGTACACAATTATTTTAAATAGTATAACTGAAAAACCGAAAACCGAACCGAGTAAATCGATCAAAAAATCGAATCGAACCGATAAACAACGGTTCGGTTTCGGTTTGGGTCAAAACCGTCCCAAACCGAACCGATTGCACCTCTAGTGCGGTCTGGTTCTTGTATCCGCTGGTGTTGTGTCCGTATCAGAGATTATTGGAGATGTGGACTTGGTCATGATTTATACTATGTCTGGTTGTGCTCAGCCCGTGAGTTCACCTGGGTAGCACGGACTACTTCTCTATCCGCCGATTTTGGCAGCTTGTCAGCCTAGTGTGCTCTAGTAGCGGGCTCGAAGTGTGCGGACTGGAGCAGTGTCCGCAGGATACTGCGGACTGATTGTTGTATCCGCAGTGTCTATAGATGTGGCAGACTGGTCCTGGTTCTGGCCTTGACGGTGTTCAAGGCAGACAGGTTTCTGTCCGGCCTTGTTGGTGCAACCTTGGCAAACTGACTTATTCAGTCTTGTCATGGTGCGACTTTGGCGGACTGGCTTTGTGTCCGCACTATGCGGATTGTTTTGTGCTAGCTGCGAGAAGGGTGGTGATCCTATCGGTTTGTGTGGTGACCACACTTCTCTCCGCATCTATAAATAGGACCCCCTATCACATCATAAAGTATAACCGAATGAACAGTAAGTGAGATCGAGTTGTTTGGTGCGGACAGTTTTTTATATCCGCGCGGTTTGAGAAGTTAACCGGTTTTGCTGTTGCAGATTGTGTGACTAGAGCTGAGAAGCTAGAGACTTGGTTATGACTTGCGCCAAGGATTAATGCAGGTTTTGCGGATACAATCGACGGTTTATAGCAGGTCGCGGCTTGGGACCAGGAGGTCTTCTCATCGACAATCTCTCCTAGTTCAATAAGGTTGTCCGCTTCTGGCGGTCTGTCTGTTTAGTTCGGCAGCAGCTACTCGCGGCTATCTGACGGCTAGCGACCTCACGGTTAGGCAGCTTGAAAATTGCAGGCAGAGTTCTTCAGCTTGGAATAACGGGGTGTTCGCGCGGTTAGGTTGCGGTCTGGCGACTTGACGACTTTAGCGGACTCCTTAGTTCAGTTTGACAGAGTTGGCGGTTACAGGTTCCGTCCGCCCGGATAATTTTTCCTTGTATGTTTTTACTTCGAAAAGGTCTATTGACGGATCATGTCTTGCCATGTATGCCTCGCATTATAAAGAAGTTTAAAAGTAAAAGATTTGCTTGTTTCTTCATTTGCATCTGGTTTATTTGATTTGGTTTGGTTGAGTGTTCCTGCGACCTGTTTCCCGATTTTTGTTTTTCAAAAAATTTCACATGGTATCAAAGAGAACAGAGGCCTGAGCAGTGTTCAACCATTAAAGTTGCTTTTTTGCTTCTGGGAGTTAAGTAGACCAGTGTTTGTGCAGTGGAAGGAGGATTTGCAAGGGGTTTTGGAATTGAACTCTCAATGGAGACCAACTTTAAAAAGTGAAAGTCGTGCATGAAGAGTTATCTTCTGGGTGAGGTCCTTTGAGAGGTCATTTGTGGAGACGACAGACAAGAAGTGACTGCTACAACTGACAATGTTGAAGCGGTGAGAGCTTGAAGGAAGACAAACACTAAGACGAAGTTTACTCTCAAGCGGGCTATCTCACCGGAGCTCTTTGACCACATTATTGGATATCGGTCAACTATAGAGATTTAGACTTCCCTTGGTGAGTTGTTTTATAAGAAGAATGTATCGCGATCACAATTCTTGGAGAATAAGTTGGCGAGAGCCACTCATAGAGATCTGTCCATCTCTACGTTCTTCCTGAAGATGAAGAACTTGTGTGCTGAAATTTTAACATTGGACCCTGACGAGCCGATTTCATAGGCGAAGCTTTAGAGACACATAATCCGCGGTTTGTAGAAGGAGTATGTTGTCTTCGTTACTTCTGTTCAAGGCTAGCCACTCAATTGTCATTGCTTGAGTTGGAGAACCTGCTGGCTTCACAGGAAAACCTAGCAAGATAAACGACTGGAGTTACTATCTCTAGAGGAGATAGTGAAGCTCTCTTCTCAGGAAAGAATTGAAGAAGAGGTGGGACAAGAATAAGAAGATGTCTGCTGGCGATGGTCCTTCTACTTCATATCAGCAAGAGAACAGTCATTCTTCTAAGTGGGATTGGAAGAAGAAGGAAGGGACAAGGTGTTACAGATTCAATCTGCCTGGTCACTTCAAGAAGGACTGCAAAGTCAAACTTCAACCAGGGAATGTTGTAGGTAAAGAAGAAGGTGGTTCCAGGGCTGAGGAAGGAGGATGAAGAAATGCATTCATGATAGGAACGTGTGTCTGTGTTTTGTCTGCCATCAACTACCAAGAGGATTGGATCGTGGACTCAGGGTGTGGTCATCACCTCATCGGGGATGAGTCAAAGTTCACTTCTTTGTAGGCGTACTCAGGTAATGATGCTATTATTATCGATGATGATATTGTTCATGCATAAAGAAGGAGAGCGTCGTTTCTTTGGGAAGTGATAAGGGTCCACAAACCTTGAGGAGTGTCTATCACATGCCGGGTATGAAGAAGAACCTCTTCTCAATGACCAATCACTACACCATATCATGCATATGGTAGTTCTCAAAAACCGCTATTGTATATAAAAACACCGCTATTGTAGGGCTACGGTAGCGGCTGCACGTGTGTTGCATCTGTTGTCATGGTCGTAGGGTATGGTAGCGGTTACCCAATGTATTGTGGCGTTCTTACAATCGCTTTATAGGTACATCTATTGTAGCGGTTATGATATTCAATGGTAGCGATTATTCCATTTTATAGTAACAGTTACGATACTCTATGGTAGCGGTTATGCTTGCCTTTGGTAACATTTATGATTTTCGATGACATCGATTATCCTTATATATATAGCAACGATTTTTATTGTCAATGGCGCAAAAGTGTTTATCCTCATAAAAATGCCACTAAAGCGTCGTCATTGCGAGCATAGCGGTTGAGCATTGCGGTGCTTTTCTAAAAACATCGTGGTATCCTGCATAAATGTTCTAATTTTGAACACATTCACAGATATCAACAATATAGGACAACCAATCAGTGTAATTGTATGTCGTATAAGCTAAAGAAAATAGCATTAATTAAGAATAGGGATTGTTGACCGCAGACCAAATATGGATATTCGTAGATTTTTACTATTCACAGATCCAAAGATACTCAAAATTGTTATTCACAGAAATTACTGTTATTCACAGACCATCATTAAAAGTGAAAAAAATATCAAAAAATACACCAGCAAGGGCATAGTTCATTACCACCAAAATTATGCTCAATTGATGTGATAAAACAAACATCTAGCCCTATCTGGCAATCTTCAATCCATGGACCATGATTTTATTCAAAAAGATAAAATGCCAGAGCATCTCAACAACAATATCATCATTCATCACAAATCAGTCATCATACCAGCAAAATTAGAAACATAATGTATTGCAAAATGACATTTGATACTTGGATTACTTTGGTATTTAAGTAACATCGTATGTTGCAAAATTAGGAACAAAATTTGGCACAAAAGTTAGCACAATGCTAAGCACAACTGTATATTAAAAATGGCATTTACCACAGAACCAACATACCAGCAAACATCCACATCATTAATATAATATTAGGGAAGGACAACAGAACAACCAAAAATCCACATTAATAGGACAGAAAAGAAAAGAATTAGGGCAGAATCAAGAAAGAAAGCCACATTAAAATCAGTAAGTCCTCACCAGGTAAACACATGTACTCACAGCCCATTCCTGCAAGCAGCGTATTTTGTACTCACCAGGTTAGCACCTTCGAACAAAGTGAAGAAGGTCAATGTACTCACAGCGGGTGAGGCGGAGCGAACTGTGACCTAGAGGGCACCACCTTTGCAGGAGGAAGATGTCAGCGAGCAGGAGGTCTTCATCGGCGAGCGGGCGGGCGATGTCGGCAAGCAGACGGGCGACTTCGGCGAGCAGGCGGGCAACGACGGGCTGGTGGCTGGGAAGATGCGAGAGAGGGGAAGATGCGGAGTGCGATTGCGAGCAGGGGGGCGACGCAGGCGTGAGATCGAGGGTTGGGATAGGGAGAGAGGGGAAGATGCGGAGGAAAGGATCGGGCTGGTTGCTGGGAAGGGAAAAGGAATTAGGGTTGGTTTGTGAATAAAGACTTTCAGAAAGCAAGTGGAATATTTAACGCCTTTTAAAAGTTTGTTTTTTGGTCTGCGAATAGTCATGTTTGGTCTGCGGTTAACAATCCCCTTAAGAATCCATCACCTGGAAAATGACAATCATCAATAATAAAAATCTTGATTATAGACAAATGAATTTGTCACTAATAGGATAATTACATTGCCGTAAAGAATAAAGAAATTATTAGTAATGTTATACAGGAAAACTATAAACATGTCATATTTGAGCCATGAATAGGTTGAAGTCACAAGGGTTTGGCAGCACACTTATGCATCTTCTATCCATTTGATGTTTGGCTTCAACTTTTTCTGCCAACACATCAAAACCAGCAACCCTTTTCTCAGAACCAACAGATAATATGACCCTCTTATGCGGAGCTCGGTGAGGATCTGTGCTTTTCTTCCTTGAAATTTCAGACCCATACCACAACTTGAACACAAGTTTGATATGCCTGTATAAAAATGATTAAAAATTAACATCATTTTACATGTAATAATTCAATGCAATTTTCTACATTGTTCTGCAATTTATTTATTGATAAATGACTTAATCTATAGTATAAACACCATTTTAGATGTGTCCGATTAAGTTGTATGGCTTGCAATTGCATGAGATAAGTAACAGTTGGGCATTGGTAGAGGTTTTTTCTGTTTAACATTGTTAATAATGATAGAAATACAAGTAGAATTTTTTTACGAATAAAGATATTTATTTTGCATGTAAATGCATGTTTGGGAGAGCGGCGGCAGTTCAAGATGAAGTTGAAATGAAGTTTCTGAACTGTGTTTTTAAAAATCTTCAGTTCCAAATGAAAAGTCATCCAAATGAGCAATAAATCGCGGTCTCACCTAGTCACCCACCGCCTCAAGCAGAGATGCTTGATATACAATATTGTTATAACAAAATCTTCATGCACCTATTGTATTTTGGTCTTTCATTATACAATAAACAGGCAACAAATTAATATAAATTAGAATACATCAAGTGATTAAAAAAATCTATAAAATTATTGCATTAGCACTCACAATGAATGGCGGTATGTAGGAGAAGCTAACTTGATCCCAACGTCTCCATCTTAAGCCCGGGATTCAAAAATTTTGGTGGGAGACCTGCTGAAGAAGGTAAGAAAATAACTTGAAAATGCAGTTTACCAATTGAAGATTTTGCTGAAAAATATGTGTATCAGTACTACTGTTTACAGTTTGCTAGCCGCAGCATGTATCGCGCCCAAAGCATTGTTTTCAATTAGGGCTCCGTTTGACGCGGTGGTGGCGCTCGTAAACGCATGGGTTAAACTGTCATTAGTTAAGGATCACCTAATAAACCTCATATGTTTGAACATAAAACCAACAATCACAAGAATTAAAGAAAAACTATAATGTGCACAACAGATTGTGAAATACCTGTGAGTACAGTATGACCTTGACAAAATGCAACAATAAACAAAAATGACAAAAAAGAACACAAGATCTAACATTCTCACTAATGATTAAGCACAAGATCTCTTCACAAATCACACATGCTTCAACATTCCAGTCCAACATGGACACTTTAGACAAAAAAAAGAGAAATATATATTTACAGTGAAGGAGGAGAGCTAAATTTGATCCCTTCCAAAACTGCTGAACTAGCATAATTATCTACACCATGACAACTGGACTTAACAAACAACTGAACTAGCATATCAAATAAGATCCCAAAATCAGCCATATCTAAATATCAGCCGGTCAATCATGAATCATGTCCAGGAATTCATAAAATGAAATTAAGAAGAGGAAGACACAAAGTCAAAGAGGAGAAACCCTAATCAGATATCGCCTTTTAATTCATACTGTAAACAAGCCATGAATCCAAAAAAAGATAAAAGAAAAGTGGCTTACAATGGAGGAAGAAGCAGACCTGCATAGTTTGGCCTCTACTATGAGACTGTGACAACATGATTACAGGTCGGCGCCCGATGGTATGAGGAGCAACTAGTAAAGGGAAAAAATTAGGGAAGGCCGTCCGGCAGCGGTATGGAATCAAGACTCAAGAGACTAAGTGATGTAGGCCACTCCCTAAATGGAATTTAGGCACAAAAAGACAAGGTAATTTCCTAAGGGGATTTTAAGCGAACACGTTGTGTGCGAATTAGATCTACGAGTTAGCCGCTTATGCCTCTCCACAATTCAACCCTACACCCGCACAATTGCTCTACGCGACACCACGCAATTAAGTCTATCAATTTGATACTAGCATAAGGGTAGCCAATCCGTTTTGGATCCAACAAGGGATATAAGGCCAATGTCCGACCGAGCTAAAAGGACCAATATTGGGTCCGATCGAGCGATGTTGTACCAAAAGAGATCTACCGAAAAATTCGATTCGGAATGGGTAGATCTCTCCCAACAAAAGTCAAACGAGCTTCGCCAAACCTTCCCGAATATAAAACGAAGATGAGGGAAATACAAAGCATGCGAAGAAATCCACGATACAATTTCAAGCTATCTAAAACAACGCCAAAAATAATCCACCACTAGATCTATTCTAAGAAATGAAAACACACAAGAGGTAGGAGGGATTTTCGTTACCCAATCGGAATGGGTGATTCCGATTACACTCTACTTGGAATGCCTCTCAACGGCTCCGCCGGAGTTGCGCCGGAAGTAGAAGAAAATCTTGCCCGCCTTCGTCGCTTCACGCCAGAATGGAAAACTCACAAGGGAGGAGCCTTGCTCTTGGCTGAAATCTTCAAGAGGAGGGTGGTCGATTTTTTTATGGATGAAAGGGGTGGTCGGCTATTATGGAGGAGAGGTGGGTCGGTTTTTGAGGGGAGTGAGGGGTAGGCGGTGGCTTGTTGTTGGAGGAGAAGGTGGCTAGGAGGAGGGAGGAGAATAGAAGAGGAAGGAGGGAGAAGGGTGGCCGGCGGCCAAGAAGAGGGGAAGAAGGGGAAGTTCGGCCAAGAGGAAGGGGAGAGGAAAATTTCAAGAGGGGAGATTTTAGGGTTTCAATATTTCTTTCTTCAATAATCAAAATGAAAACACTCTTGCCTATTTATAGGCTACATCAAATGTTTGGCTATTTGCAGCCCATAGTAACTAAATAAAACAACACTCATAAAAATAAAACACAACATGGCATAAACATTGCCATAGACATTGCCAAATAAAAAACATGAAAATGAATTAATTAAGCTATCATTAGTTTGGTTTGCGCCGCGGGCGGATCTTTTGACGTCGCTCCACATGGTCGTCACGACGCCGCAAATCTTTACTTGGAGGTGGTGAGATAACTTCCGTAAGCATGTCGTCTCCGTGTTGAACACGTTGAGGGCCGTCGTCTCCATCAATCTTTGACATGTAGGAAGTCACCGTCGCTGACGCCATCATTATCTTCAACTGTACGAGAACGCCATCGCCGTCGCTGTCGTCATCTTCAATTGTAACACATTGGGGGTTGTCGCCATCAATCCTCCCCCGCTTAAAACTACTCATCACCGATGAGTAGGTCTGAAAGTACCGGTGCGGGGAAGCATCATCCAATAGGACCTCAGAGTGGCAGACAACCTCACTTGGAAAGAAGAGCACAACAACCTGGAGTAACCTGTCATGCAAAAATTTGTTCCTAGGGAACCTTGTAGAAGCATTAGGCAATAAAGGAAAACAAAATTTAGCATCAACAACCAACGTACCTCCAGAGAAGTCCGAAGAAGAAGACAATCCAAGTATAAACTCACAACCCAACCCCACAGAGAACAAAGTGGACCCAAACGGACAGGCAGATAAATCATGTGGTGGAGAATCATAAGGCGTTAAGTTAGAAACATCAAAATAAGGGGTAAGACCCCAATCAATGGAAAGCTTCAGATGATAAGTAAATTCTCCAAATTTCATTAATATCCGATAAAGGTCCCGCTTACCAAATCGCCAACTTTCTAAAGTGCCCGAAGGCATCCGTTCAGGGTCGAGACGCACCAAATCTAAATCGATCGTCTTATAGTGAGATACTCTTTGATGTAAGCTAACATAAATATGATACGAATTAATTGGTATGGCTAGCGCTTTACTACTGTGCTGATATAAAAGGGGATCATAATGAGCATAATCCGGGGTGAGTTTCGGAGACAAACTAGAGGGAAAATAAAGGACGCAACAAGAGTGATTAAATCTTTTAAAGCGCGCCTAAGAATCATACTATCGTGTGGGGTGAAACCATGGGCTACGTGAATCAGCCTGAATACGGAGGATATAGGGGTTAAGTCAGGGGGGACGGGAGCCTTAACATCAAAGATGAATTCAAATGGCTCCAAAGTCGCAGTTCTAATTCGAAAATTATTACGACCACACTTGACATGCAGATATGCCAAGGGAATTTGCGCATCATAATTACTAAAAGAGTTGGACGCTCTCAGGTGTGATAAGAGGTGTGAGTGAAACAACTCATGGGGCCAAACCGTGGTCGCTAACAGAAATAAATAGGGTGACGCCAGCGGAACTACATCAGGTGGCGCCAAGATAATAATGTCATGTGGCGCTAACGGGACTTCATCAGGGGGTAGGAAAACATATGCAAATAGACCGAAAGAGTAAGCACATCGAGACACAACCAGGATAATAGGCCTTATGGCCACAGAATCAGAATCAAAAACAGTCGGGGACATAACCATAGAGGGATACGTGGAGTAACGAACCGTCCAAGGTGACATGCCCGACGGAGGGGCCCGCAAGGTTGGCCAAATACAAAGATCTAGATCAGAAATACAAAACCTGTGTCCAAATGGGTCCGCTAGTCAGATTAACCGATCAGGAGGGAGAGTCGGTAACATTAAAATTGGGAGAGAGTCGAGATCAAATTTAATTTCATGCGACGGAGTTAGCGTCAGGGGACGCTCATCCGGGTAGACATCAATAACGTCTTCCAAAAATAGCACTCTCACTAGGACAAACTTCCAACACGTCAGTCACGACATCAGTAGCAGCACAAATCTCACGACTGGGAGCATCGATAGATTCCAGAGGTGGGGCTAAGTCATTCTCCATGCCAAAATACGGATTTTTCGTCCAAGTAACATCCTCCGGATGCAAGCCATCAAAATCAACCGAAAAATCAAACAGAGGATTTTCCATCACGAAAAACTCATCTGGCTCGTCATCACCCAACTCACTCTCCGAATTGCCTTCGTCACGGGAGGACTCTACCAACTCATCCGAAAGTTCTTCCAACAATAAATGTTGATCGTATAGTAAGTCTTCCAAAATAGTTGGGGCATCTATTAATTCGTGATTAGAGAAATCGTTTGGAACATCCTCACTTACAAGATCCTCAGGAAAATCAGAGATATTCTCACAGGTCAAACTATCATCATCCCAAACATCGTCTACCTCACGACTGGGTAAGCTCTCAGCGTAAGGTATCTCTTCTGACTCAACTAGAATATCAATCGACTTAGGATCATCAAAAGGCTCCACAACAGTCAAAGGGGATGACTCCAAAATGTCGTCGAAAGGGAGTGGAGAGGGGTCCTCAAATGAGAAATCCTCATCCAAGTCACTCGGGTAACCAAACTCCTCATCGTCGCTCATGTGGGCAACATTAACAGCATCGTCCTCATTGACGGGCGTACTCGTAATCGCAAGCTCAGATTCAATCACGCTGATAGGAACACTCTCATAAGCAGGAAAGGGTCTAGTGCCCCGCCGTAAAGGTGTCACTACATCCAACAATTTTGCAGGAGCGTACTGATGGGTGAGTAGACTTTTCATGATAGTCCAACTGGCACCAGTACATAACGTCTCTTGGCGCTGTTCCAAAAGCTCCAGGCTAGACCAGTTAATTATATACTCGCAACGCAAGCCTGGGAGTAGTCTGGCACACGTGCACGTTCGAAGTAACTTTCCAACTCAACAACCCATCTATGGAAGGCCTGGGGACCTCCCAACCCATCGTAGGGGTTTGATACGATCCGAGTCGACTTAGAATTACCATCACGCTGGTAATGTTGTCTAGGGACCTCAAGAGGAGAAGTCGGAAACTGACCACTAAGTTGGCCTAATAAATCCTTAAGGGCGTCAAATTTGCTGTTCATCTCCTTGCGAAATGTACCAACCAAGGAAGGTGAGAGAGTAGGACTCCGACAACCCGCCAAGTATGATTTTCCTCGGGTGACGTTGACGTCATGGGCCATTTTCTGTTGGGAAAACTGGGGACAGACTACTCGGATTTAGTGCACAAGCAAGGATAAAAAGAACCTGAACCACAATTTTATAATATATGGAATTGTTCCCACTAAAATAATATGATACCCAAAATATTTTTTTTTGTTTTCTTGCAGGGAAATAGTTGAAGATTATTAAAAAAAAAAATTTTGATGTTTTTGCTGAAAAATAAGAAATTTAAGCCGCTATTGGCAGACCAAAATATTTTTTTTGTGTGATTTTGACAACTAACGCGCAAACAGAAGTGCAGGTAATGTGCCACAAGATGGGGGAGGAGTGTCAATTAGGAAATTGACGTGAACCTCCCTCTGATACCAAATTGATGTAGGCCACTCCCTAAATGGAATTTAGGCACAAAAAGACAAGGGAATTTCCTAAGGGGAATTTAAGCGAACACGTTGTGTGCGAATTAGATCTACGAGTTAGCCGCTTATGCCTCTCCACAATTCAACCCTACACCCGCACAATCGCTCTACGCGACACCACGCAATTAAGTCTATCAATTTGATACTAGCATACGGGTAGCCAATCCATTTTAGATCCAACAAGGGCTATAAGGCCAATGTCCGACCGAGCTAAAAGGACCAATATTGGGTCCGATCGAGCGATGTTGTACCAAAAGAGATCTACCGAAAAATTCGATTCGGAATGGGTAGATCTCTCCCAACAAAAGTCAAACGAGGTTCGCCAAACCTTCCCGAATATAAAACGAAGATGAGGGAAATACAAAGCATGCGAAGAAATCCACGATACAATTTCAAGCTATCTAAAACAACGCCAAATATAATCCACAACTAGATCTATTCTAAGAAATGAAAACACACAAGAGGTAGGAGGGATTTTCATTACCAAATCGGAATGGGTGATTCCGATTACACTCTACTTGGAATGCCTCTCAACGGCTCCGCCGGAGTTGCGCCGGAAGTAGAAGAAAATCTTGCCCGCCTTCGTCGCTTCACGCCGGAATGGAAAACTCACAAGGGAGGAGCCTTGCTCTTGGCCGAAATCTTCAAGAGGAGGGTGGTCGGTTTTTTTATGGATGAAAGGGGTGGTCGGCTATTATGGAGGAGAGGTGGGTCGGTTTTTGAGGGGAGTGAGGGGTAGGCGGCGGCTTGTTGTTGGAGGAGAAGGTGGCTAGGAGGAGGGAGGAGAATAGAAGAGGAAGGAGGGAGAAGGGTGGCCAGCGGCCAAGAAGAGGGGAAGAAGGGGAAGTTCGGCCAAGAGGAAGGGGAGAGGAAAATTTCAAGAGGGGAGATTTTAGGGTTTCAATATTTCTTTCTTCAATAATCAAAATGAAAACACCCTTGTCTATTTATAGACTACATAAAATGTTTGGCTATTTGCAGCCCATAGTAACTAAATAAAACAACACTCATAAAAATAAAACACAACATGGCATAAACATTGCCATAGACATTGCCAAATAAAAAACATGAAAATGAATTAATTAAGCTATCATTAGTTTGGTTTGCGCCGCGGGCGGATCTTTTGACGTCGCTCCACATGGTCGTCACGACGCCACAAATCTTTACTTGGAGGCGGTGAGATAACTTCCGTAAGCATGCTGTCTCCGTGTTGAACACGTTGAGGGTCGTCGTCTCCATCAATCTTTGACATGTAGGAAGTCACCGTCGCCGACGCCATCATTATCTTCAACTGTAGGAGAACGCCATCGCCGTCGCTGTCGTCATCTTCAACTGTAACACATTGGGGGTTGTCGCCATCACTAAGGCTTCGTTTGGGGGGGACTTATTTTCACCGGTCAAGCGGTCGCGACCGCATGAACCATGACTTAATTAAGTTCCGGTTCATGCGGTCGCGACCGCTTGACCGGTGAAAATAAGTCCCCCCAAACGAAGCCTAAGAGAGGAGAGGAATCTGTGTAAGATTTACCTTAATCGGTTAGTCGATGGATGAGTCCAGGAAGAGGGAACACTGAAACAGAACAGGGAAGAGGCAAGAGTGGAAGACCGAAGAGCATTGGAAGCCTTTGACTTGCGATGGAGGCGAGGAAGTTAGGGTAGGCCAGCGACACTCGGTGGACGGACGGTGGGCACCGCTTGTGTCGCAATTTTAGGTCAAAGCTTGCTCCGCAATGGCCTCTCCCCATGAACAAAATTTGTAATAAAGACCGCCTAGAGGAAATCACGAATATTTAGATTCGGGCACGTGACCGGGTGTGCCCAAACATGGGTCCGCCCCTAGTGGCACTAACCTTCAGTCGCCGGCTGACGGTTCGCCGCTCGCAAGAGAGAGGCCTCTCAAGTCATAAGAATCTCAACTCTAATGTTTCGTCAGTAGTCGACTCGCCGCTTGCCTCACTCCGGCGACTCCGCAGCTGCACAAGGCACGACCCGCACTCCATCTACCGTTCAACAAAAAAGCCAAAAAAACTTTAAAAAGGGGATGGCGATAAGATGGCATGAAATGAAAAAATTGAATTGAAATGTAATATATGCAGGCGTCAAATGATGACCTAAAGGTATATTTTATAAATTACATGAGTTGTATATTTTATAAATTAAATACATTATTATATAACAGATGTATTAAAGGAATTTATTTATTTATTTTTTAAGAAGCTCGTGAACAAGCTCGCGAGCCCATGAACAAAGATAACTAAGTTCGAGCTCAGCTCGAAAAAAAACTCAAGCTAGACGAGCTCGAGCTCAGGCTCGACAGGCGCGAGCTCGAGTCGAGTTTTTTTTTGAGCCGGCTCATCGAGCTCTCGAGCAGGCTCGACTCAACTTACAGCCCTAGTCACAAACAAGAAAAAGAGAAGAAAAAACACAGTCAACAAACAAAAAAATAACTTCGCAACACTAATTAATACATGTTTAGCCGCTTTAAGATGAATATTTGGGGCATGTTAATTAAAGAAGCACGAAATTTTGGGGGAAATTTTGGGAAAGTGTGAGAGAAAATTTTGGGAAAAATTGGGGTGTGGTAGCGTTTATAATATCTAGTAGCGGTTGTAAACGCAACAATAGATTTCTATTAGTAGCGTTTTTTTATAACTGCGACAAAATAACTGATACTATAAGTATGATATGTTATGGTAGTGTTTATTTCTCTAGAGTTGCGGTTATAAACGCTACCATACATATCTTTTGGTAGCATTTACAAAACCGCTACAAATTAAGCGCTACCATATGCATGATATGATGTAGTGAATGCAAGTTATCACATTCTGTTCGGCCTGACAGAAGTGAAGATTGTTTCTCTAAAACAATAAAAGAAAAAGTTTCTTGTAATGGTCTTGTTCTTAGTTTCTTTGTGGCCTAACAGAAAACTCTATCCCGCTACCTTGTCTCAAGGGATAATGTACTTGTTGAAATTATTGAAGTGAAAGTGACGGCTTAACCGAGCAGACCGCGTGGATAGGAGTTGACGGTCTGACCGGACAGATCACGCGGTCTATAGTGGCGAACAACCAGTTCGGCTAGTGTTTCTGAAGTTGGCTTGTTCCCTGATTGTAATCAGCCGGATAGGTTTGTTATCCGTGGGAAGTTGCAAACTCATATGGAGTTCGTTGAGTCTGGCTTGTTGCAGACTCTTCTGAAGCTCGCGAGATCGACATGGTCTTGTCCTCTGGTGGAGCGGTTGGTGGAGACAGCGGAGATCGCCAGTTAGTGCGGTTTGGTTCATGTATCCACTGGTATTGTGCTCGCACAAGGGATTGTTGGATGTGTGGACTTAGTCACGTTTTGTACCAAGTCTAGTTGTGCTCAATCCACGAGTTCACCCGGGTAGTGCGAGCTGCTTCTCTATCTGCCAAGTTTGGCAGCTTGTCAGCCTGGTGTGCTCTAGTAGTGGGCTCGAAGTGTGCGTACTGTAATAGTGTCCGCAGGGTACTGCAGACTGATTGTTGTATCCGCAGTGTCTACAGGTGTGACGGACTGGTCCTGGTTCTGTCCTTGACGGTGTTCAAGGAAGACGGATTTTTTGTACGACCTTGTTGGTGTGACCTTGGTGGACTGGCTTTGTGTCAGCACTATGCAGATAGGTCTTGTGCTAGCTGCGAGAATGGTTGTGATCCTATCGATTTATGCGGTGATGACACTCCTCTCCACACCTATAAATAGGACCCCCTGTCACATCATAAAGTACAACCGAATGAACATTAAGTGAGCTCGGGTTGTTTGGTGTAGACATTTTTTTTGTATCTGCGCGGTTTAAGAAGTTAACCGGTTTTGCTGTTGCAGATTGTGCGTCTAACACTGAGAAGTAAGGGACTTGATTCTGACTTGCTTTGGGGATCAGTGCGGGTTCTGCGGATACAATCAGCTGTTTACAGCAGGTCGCAGCTTGCGACTATGAGGTCTTTGTTGGTTCTACCATGGTGATCTGAAAGTGATCAAGCATGTAGCCTCACTGCCAACGCAGTACGAGCCTATGGGGTCGCACATAAGAGCTTTGAAGAAGTTGGATAGGTTTGTGTTGGCCTTGCTCACATATGATATGTGTTAAGGATCAAGCCTATGATGATCTGGATATGGTGGAATGTCATTTCGGGACCTGCATTGTGAATGTGGATTGACCGGAATGAAGTTAGCACGAGCTAAGGGAAATTCGTCAAGTATGGGTAAGTGATTTCGACGAATGAGCTGGATTTGACGAGTGTCGTCGTGGACATTCGGCGATTCGTCGAGTATTAAAGTAATACTCACTAATTCGTCGAGTATCATCGTGTCCTCCTACCGATTCGTCGAGTATCGTTGTGAGCTATCACTGATTTGTCGAGTATCAAGTTGATCACTCACCGATTATCAAGTTGATACTCGCCGAATGCTGTCTCGAACGGTTTATTTCTTCTAAGTGCGGTTCGGCGGTTCTTTGCTGGCTTTGGTCAGTTTAGTTCATTGTATACATACGGTTTTACTGTTGAATGGAATAACAAGCGACTGTTCATTCCCGACCTAACTTTGCGAAAGCCGACTGCGACAATTCCTCGTGACACAACTGTTCCGCCCGCGATTGTCCTCGCTGATCCCACCGACCGCCGCTTGTCACCACTGGCCGTCTGTCGTCCCTAGCCATCGTCGAAAAGTGTTTCCTATGCGCCGTCTTCGTCATTGCCGCCTCTCCTTGAATGGATCTTGTAATCCGTGGAGACATTGAGGGCAAGCCCTTTTCGACCTTGATCTTGTGCGACAAGAGTCTAGGGTTCTCCGTGCTCGTGTGGATACTCCTAGAGGCGTGGACACTATTCCACGCTCGGAACTCCGGCCGTTTCCGTTCGTTTGAATCAATTAGAGCACCTAGGTTGAGTATAGAATCAATCCCGCAAAGGTATAAATTTTGTTATAACTGTTTTACTTATTGATTAATGGTCATCGCAAGATCCACAACTTGCTTTTTGGTTTTCCTTGTTTCCATATTCCGTTGTGCATAACTGTTATGTCGTATTGCAAAACCCAATAGTGGTATCAGAGAGAGGTTTTGCGATGATCATTGTTTCAGAAGTTGATAAATCCATTGCGTGTAGATCTAGAAATTTTAGAAGCGTTCTAAATGCCCAGATCTATTCATGTTTCATCAAGTGTTGATGAAATTTGTGTGCCCCTTGGAACCCTGCAAGGAACGCATATGATTTCGTTGTGATATCCTTGTTACTCCTTAATAGTAACCGTCCCTCTAGTTTGTTTGTGAAACCAGGTGTGTTAGATTTTGAATCTCACATAGAGAGACGAGCTTGTCTACTGTGTAAGTAGAGTTGGTGTTGCTCATGTCCTATGCATGTAAATATGAGGATTTAGAAGTGTTTTAGATGTTCAGATTTAGCCCGACTCATCAAGTGTTGATGATGCTCTTGTGCACATCTGTGATGCATTTGGATTTTGCTGTTGAATGTTTTTGGATGTACACATTTGTTAATTGTTAACCATGATTAAAGATTTAATCAAATATCAAAAATCCCTTAAGCAATATTAAGTATTCGGATGTCTTCTGATGGATGACACTCTTCCTGCCTCGATCGATGAAGTGTGAGCTTGTCAAATCATGGTGCATTAATCTATCTTGGTAAGGGTGCAAGCGGATAATTGTGATATCCCATTGTCAACATCGGGTCAAGCTTAACTGGGTGACCTCAAAGGTTGAGTGCCCAAAGGCATAGGGTCGGAATGTACCATATGATGGATGCGAATAAAGAGTTATTCACCAGCCACACAGGAGTTGCATAGTGATGAAATCAACAAGCGTTGCCTACCGAAATAGCTGCATTGTGAGAGAAAAGCCAAAGCTGACTCATAGTGTTAGTGAAATATGGATCTTGTGCACTAAGAGAGTTACTCGCAAGAACTCTTCGAATTGATATCAATGGTTATCAATTCGATAAAAATAGTTGGAGTTATTTTGATTAAAGTCCGAATCGAAAGAGAAAATTATATTTTGAAATGTAGTACTAATTTGCTTTGCTTGTATCCTTGTAGAATATCCATGACAAGTGGCTCACACTCCATCCTGTCCATCAGAGCGATCCTTGAGAAGGAAAAGCTAAGTGGAACAAATTATTTGGACTGGTACAAGAACCTGAGAATTGTTCTCAGGAAAGAGCGCAAGCTCTATGTTTTGGAAGAGGTATCCCCTGATGAGCCTGTTGGGAATGCATCCCGTACTGATAAAGATGCTTACAAGAAGTATCTCGACAACTCTTTAGGCGTCGAATGTCTCATGCTTGCGACCATGAACTCTGAGATTCAGAAGCAACACGAGAGCATGTGTTGCAAGGAAATTGACTAGCATCTCAAGAAAATGTTTCAAGGGCAGCTCATCAAGAGAGATTCGATGTCACTCAGGCATTGTTCCAGTGCAAGATGGGAGCTCAGGACCTAGTAGGGACTCACATACTCAAGATGATTTGGTATATAGAGAACTTGAAAGACTAGGGTTCCCTCTAGGCCAAACGTTGGGTACATACCTGATCCTGCAATCATTATCGGACAGTTATGAGTAGTTCGTCTTGAACTATAACATAAATGAAATAGACAAGACATTGCCCGAGCTTCTAGGTATGTTGCGAACTGTCGAGATAAATATGAAGAAGGCCAAGCCTGCTAGCCCCATACTGATGGTACATAAAGGCAAGGCCAAGGCCAAGGGCTTCAAGAAGAAAAAGGTAGGACCTAAGTCTGCTTTAGAGCCCAAGTCTTCTGCACTGAAAAAAAAAGGTTCTGAGAAAGAGGGAAAGTGCCACCACTGTGGCAAGGCTAGTCATTGGAGGAGGAATTGTCCTTTGTACATTGAGGGTCTGCAAAAGTTAAGGGGAGGTATGAATTTCGCTTTAGGTATTTATGTTATAGAGATAAACCTTTTTGCTCCTTCATCCTGGGTATTAGATACCGGATGTGGTTCTCATATTTGTATAAATGTGCAGGAACTGGGAAGGAGAAGAATACTGAGTAAAGGAGAGGTGGACCTACGTGTTGGCAAAGGAGCAAGAGTTGTTGTTGTCGTCGTGGGGGTTTACCGTCTTTCTTTGCCCAGTGGACTTATTTTAGAACTTGATAATTGTTATTATGTTCCTGCAATAACTAGAAACATTATTTCTATTTCATGTTTGGACATGATTGGATTTTATTTTCTTATTTAGAACAATTGTTGTTCTATATTTAAGAATGATGTTTGTTATGATATATCTCAAATGTTTAATGGTCTGTATGTTTTGAACTTAGACCATCCGATCTATAATATAAAAAAATACTAAAAGACTAACAACGAATGACTCGAACCTAACGTATCTTTGACATTGTCGTTTGAGCCATATAAATGAGAAACGTATATCCAAGCTCCATAAAGATGGACTATTAGACTCATTTGATTATGAATCATTTGAGAGATGCGAATCTTGTTGGTTAGGCAAGATGACTAAAGTCCCTTTCACTAGCTTCAATGAGAGAGCTGATGATCTCTTGGGAATAATACATAATGATGTATGTGGACCCATGAGTTCTATGGCTAGAGGTGTGTACTCTTACTTTGTTACATTTACTGATGATTTCAGTAGATACGGATATGCGTATATTATGAAGTGAAAATCCGAAACCTTTGAAAAGTTCAAAGTGTTTAAAAACAAAGTAGAGAATCAATTGGGTAAGAAGGTTAAAGCGCTCCGATCTGATCGAGGTGGCGAATACCTAAGTCATGAGTTTCGTGATCATCTAAAAGAGTGTGATATTGTATCACAGCTCACTCCACCTAAAACACCACAACATAATGGTTTATCTGAGCAGAGGAATTATAATTTGTTGGACATGGTGTGATCGATGAAGAGTCATGCAGATCTGTTTGTTTCCTTTTGGGGTTTTGCTCTAGAAACTGCTGCTTTAACACTAAATCGTGCTCCAACGAAAGTGGTTCTAAAGACACCATTTGAGATATGGAATGGGAAGCGTCCCAGTATGTCGTTCATTATGGTTTGGGGCTGTGAGGCATACGTGCGACGTTAAATGCCTAACAAGTTGGAACCCAAATTAGATAAGTGTAATCTTGTGGGGTATCCTAAGGAAACTAAAGGAAACTATTTCTACCTACCGTCTGAGGGTAAAGTGTTTGTTGCAAGGAGTGGTGTCTTTCTTGAAAAAGAGTTCTTAAGTAAAAAGACTGCTAAGGTAGAACTTGAAGAAGTTCAAGAACCACAAATAGTGAATGAATCAGAATTAGAACCTGAGCAAGGACTACAAGTTGTTGTAGCTGGAAAGCCTGCTCAATAAACACTAGTTCTACATAGATCTTGCAGACCAAGGTTTAAGCCTGAGAGATATGGATTTCTCGTATCTCAAATAGGTAATATGTTGCTTATGGATCATGATGATGAGCCAGCAACCTACCAAGAGGCTATGAGTGAACCAGACTCTGAGAAGTGGCTTGAGGCCATGAAATCTGAGATGGACTTGATAGAATTGATTTCAAGATAACCCAAACACCTAGAGGGGGGGTGAATAGGTTCTTTTCTTTTTTACTTAAGACAGAATAATTTTTCAGATCTTAAAATAGAATCTAAATATTCAACAGCAATCACAGCACAGAAATAACAGTCACATATACATCATAAATTGCACATAGATTTATAGTGGTTCTCCAAGGTCTGAGTACATCCACTTTCCCCCTTCACCTATCTAGCAGTGTGCTAGATTTGGCCTAACTTCTTCCTTCTACTCAGATTCACAGATCTTACAGCTCAGAACCCTGAAAGGTTCCTACAACTCAGAATCCTATAAGGTTCCTACAACTCAGAGTATAACCATACTCCTACAGCTCAGGCTAACAGCCCTACCTCAGCCTTGCCACAAGGCCTACAACTCAGAGAATGATTTCTCCTACACTCAGGCTCAAAATCCCTACCACTCAGAGACCTATATCTCCTACACTCAGCCTTTATATAATAGGCTTACAACTCAGATCTTGAAAAATCCTACAAAATTTGATAAGTAATTTAGATGGACTCTTACCCTTGTTGAGAGAGAAGGGATAAAAGGTTTATTGATCAGCTTCTTGATAAAAACTGATGACTGAAATCAACCTGTTCTTAGCTTTCTTCAAAGCTTCTTGAATCTAAACTCAGTAGGGTTGATCTCCTTTGAAGTCGACTGGCTACCAGCTTCCTTCTTAGAATTCAGAAATAAATCTGAATCCTTCTTAGCAGATTAGTTCAAGATCTACTTCTTAAAATACTTGTAAATGTCTCCTTCTTTACTTCAACAGCTGAAGATCTCTCTCAATCTCCAGAACTTCTGAAGTTTCTTCAGAATTCTTGCTTGAATTCTCCTTAGATCTTCTCACGAAAATCTTCCTCTGTGTGACGTGCACTTTCTTAATCAATGATCAATACTTCAATTGTTGTTCACTTTGTTCACCTTGTTCTTATGGTTCACTTGATAGAATCCATCTATATATAGACTTCATCAATGGTAACCGCCTGATCCGGTTTCTAACCAACTTCTGACAAGTCTGACAGCTTCAGCAAACTTGTTAGAATACACAGCTGTCAAGTCTCCAGTCAGTTCTTGAACCTTTGTCTTTGTAAGCAAAGCATCGAGACTGATTGTCATTATGTATCGACACAAGTAGATTAAGTGTCGATACAAGTTTTAGTGATATCGACATAGATCCTTTGGTGTTGACACTGCTTCTTGACACTGCATCTGTAGAGTGTGTCGACACCGCTTCTTTGTGTCGACACAGACACTTCTCTTCACATCAGTCAACTTTGATGAAACTCTGCTTTGTGTCGACACAAGTACTGTGTGTAGACACATTTGATATAGTCTCAGAATTTGTGTGTCGACACTGCCTCAAGGTGTCGACACAGTTGATGTCGACTAGAACTTCTGTGTGTCGACAATGCCTCCTGGTGTCGACACAGTTGATGTTGACTAGAACTTTTGTGTGTCGACACTGCCTCCTGGTGTCGACACAGTTGATGTCGACTAAAATCTTCTGTGTGTCGACACAGTTTCTTCTGGTGTCGACACAGCTTCTCCAAGTGTCGACACAGGCTTTTTTAAGTGTCGACTCATGGACATAGAAACTTTTTCTGCATTTTAGCAAATTCTTAACCTGCACATATAAACTCAAAATAACATCAAATACACCTTGATGTATATCATTGAGCTAAGTGAGGCTTCTCCAAATCAGGTACACATTTTCCAATGTACCCAACAATCTCCCCATATTTGGAGAAGTCATAACCCTTTAGTCAATGATATATACCACTTATAATAAACAAATATGATGATGTATATAAATAATAAATGACAGGGTAACTTATAAACAAAACATATAACCAAATCACATCACAGAATAAGAAAGCAACTTGAATGAACATGAAACATTGTTTTGTTTAAATTATCCAAAAGTTTCTTAACAACTGTTTACATAGATTTCTTTTAAAACTAAAAATTACATTGTTCTTGCAAAATCTAGTAAATCTATCCTAAGACTGATCAAGCTCCCTAATGACTATGCCTTTTCATGGCTTAATCTGAGCTTGCACAGGAGGTTCTGCATCATCAATAGGCTTCTTTCCTTTCAATTTTGCCTTCTTCTGAGCTTAAGCCTTAATCCTTTGCCTTTCAAAATAATGAAAAGGCTTAGGGAAATATTTGCTAGGCTCCTGAGCATTAGGAGGTAGCTTCCCAATCTTAGCCTTTCTTCTATGTTGCACAATGGCTTCTTTTCTTGCCTCATATCTCTGCCATTCCAGTTCATTATATCACTTGCCCCTTTCATGAACTTGATCTTTCACAGCTTTCCAGGCAGTCAAAATTATATTTCTTGAAGTGGGGCTCCACTGCTCAAAATCAGGCTTTAACTCAGCCTGTTCTCTGAATCTTTTCTTTGAAAGTTGAGCTTCCTACTGAGCTTTCAAGGCAGCTTCTGGCATTTCAACTTTCTCTATAATAACATTTTCAACTTCCTGTGGAGGACTGTACATTGTCTGAACCTGTTGTTGAATCATATCAAAATTTGTTAGAGGGTAGATGATCTGAGCAACTTCAGGTTGATCACCTCCAACATAAGCAAGTTGCACACCAGACTCAGCAACATTGTTGTCATCCAAAGGGGTGGATATCTCAGAGTGGCTCTGATGCTATTGGATATCCATTTGGCATGATTTGAGCCTGCATTGACTAACACTCTCTCCCCCTTTATGACTTCTCTTTCAATGTGATCTCTTAAGTCATCTTTTTGAAATCTTATTTGGCCATCAAGAAAATTTACACCATCTTTATAAAATGATTTTAACTTAAGAAGCTTGTCAGATATTGTTTTCTGAGAAGTAGGAATGGATGTCTTAAATGAATCCAAGGCTTCCTGTAGCTTCTGATCAAATTCCTCTTTCTCCTTAGCCCTTGCTTCAGTCATTGCAGTAACTGTGTTCTTTACTTCAGTGACTATCTCATTATGAGATTCAGTCAGATTGTCATTCATCCTAATCTTGTTTTCAAGGACATAGCCTTGTTTGATAGCAATATCATCCACTTGTTTCTTGACTTCTGCTTGTTGGTTAGCCAGAAATACTACAGCATTGCCCCCTTTGTGGAAACAATTTGTCATCTCTTTCTTATGAGGATTTACTTCAAACCTTATGGATTTGATATCCTGAGCCAAATCAAATTGAAGTGACTTTTTGCTTTATCCACATACCTCTCTAGAGCCATTCTCTGCTCATCAAATTTCAGTTGCAAAGCCACCAATAATGAGCTGTAATCAGCCTCTGGGGCAGGTTGTGGAGTAGTTGTTTGCAAAGCCTTCTTATAGCTCTGGCTTCTTCTCTTGAAAACCATCAGTTTTCTTTTCCTTGCACTTGCAATTTCTTCATCCTTTGAAGCAGATGTACTGAAAATATCTACTCTTTCCTTAGGACTAGGAGGCAGCTCCTTGTCAGTCCTATGCTGCTCCCCCTCAATGTCAACATGCTCCCCCTCAATCCTTACTTGCTCCTCTTTATCTGCTGCTCCCTCAATGTTAGGAAACAATTCTTCCAGAGTGAACTCCTGTTGAGTGTGAATTGGTGATACAGCTTTCTCAGGAGAATCAACAACTACAGATGTATCCTCCATGATCACATCTAGTGCTGGACTGTTGATATGAGGTCTCTCAAGAATAGATTATGATTCCATTTCACTTGCCAAGTGAATTCTCTCTTCCCCTTATACCTGTGCAGTAATTGTCTTCCCCTACACTTGTGCATTCTGAGTAAGGTCCTGTACTTGTATACTATCTAGCTCCCCCTGCACCTGTGCATGATCAGTTGTGTCCTGTGCAGGTGATCTCACAGCAGCTTCTTGGCTTGCTATATCAGGTATGTCCTTGGTGAGGACCTTATCCCATCTGGAGATGATCCTGATGTTCATTCTTCTCATATGATTAATTTTAGATCCAGGGATCTTGTGCATGACTTCTTGAATGGCTCCAGCCAAGTACAAACTCATCAGTCTAGCCAAATTAGGCTTATTTATACCTTCCTTAATTTTCTCAAATAGTACAATAGACCAATCTGTGTTGAGCTTTAAAATTATCCTTGTCATGAGGTTGAACATATAGGCAGAAATCCTATCATGTCCCCCTGGCTTACACAGAATAACCTTTCCAACCACTTCAGATAGAAATTTACCTTACTGATTCATCCCTTTCCTGTTAATTGCTGCTCCAATCTTCAAGGTGGGATCCAGTCCACACCATTATAGTGCCTCCCTTATTTTTGATACTGGTACTTCTTCTTCATCCTGAGATCTTGGAAGATGAAGAATTTTTCTCAAACTTTTCAAGGTCAGTTTGACTCTTACTTCATGAACTGTTGATTTAATCTTAAGTCCAGTTGAGTCTACTGTTGCTGCAGCAAAGAACTCAAAAACCTCCTTCTTCCAAATCTTGGTCAGTTCGGATATTAGAAACTCCAAACCACTTTCAGCAAACAGTGTAATGACCCCTTTAATCTCTGACTTTGCATCATCAAAGGCATGGAGAACTAACTCATATCCTTCGTTAATGTTATCTTCAACCTTTGGCGCCATTGGGACGGTGAGAAAGCTTGGATTGAGAGAAGAGAGTTTGTCGACACAAGGTTTTAGTCTCAAAAACCTGGATAACGTGTCGACAGAATATGTTCTTGACCTATTTATACCCTTCTAAACAAAGAAGGTCAAAAAGCGGACAAAAACTGTCTAAATATGTTGATACTGTTGAAATGTGTCGACACAGACTTCTAATGTCACGACAACGGCGTTGACTACTATGTGTCGACACCAATTGATGATATGTCGACACTAGACAAACTTAGAAGTTCATCAGAAATTCTGTGTCGACTCTTATTGTAAGTGTCGACACAATTTCTGGATGTGTCGACACCACTACTCTGGTTGTGTCGACACCACTTACTGAAGTGTCGACACCACTTCTCTGGATTTATCGACACAGATTTACTGAAGTGTCGACACCACTTCTCTGGATGTGTCGACATAGATTTACTTAGCCAAATTTGTTAAACTAATCTATGTTCAAGATTCCTAATTCCATTTTAAATTTATTGAATTTAGTTTCATCTAAAGGCTTAGTAAATACATCTGCAATTTGATAATCTATTTTGACAAATTCTAGTGAGATGTCCTCTTTCTCTACATGTTCTCTAAGAAAATGGTATCTTATTTCTATATGCTTAGTCCTACTATGTGAAACAGGATTATTAGAAATAGAAATAACACTAGTAGAATCAAAAAATAAAGGTGTTCTACTTACCTGAATACCATAGTCTTCTAGCTGGTGCTGAATCCACAACAACTGTGCACAGCAACTTCCTGCTGCCACATATTCAGTCTCAGCTGTGGAAATTGCCACACTAGTCTGCTTCTTACTACTCCAAGACACCAATCTTCCTCCTAGAAATCTACAGGTGTCTGTAGTGCTTTTTCTATCTTCTTTGCAACTTGTAAAGTCTGCATCTGAATAGCCTGTCAATAGAAAATCTTCATTCATAGGGTACCAAAGGCCTAGATTAGCTGTGCCCTTTAGATATCTATAAATTTTTTTACTGTAGTGTAATGAGATTCTTTAGGGCATGATTGGTACCTAGCACAGACACATGTAACATACATAATGTCTGGTCTACTAGCAGTTAGATATAGAAGAGAGCCAATTATTCCTCTATACAAAGACTCATCTACAAGTTTACCTGCATCATCTTTGTATATAGGCATACTTTTTCCCATAGGAGTTCTCATGGTGGAGGATGATTCCATACCATACTTTTTAATTAACTCCTTGGTGAACTTAGACTAGGATATGGACAAGCCATCATCAGTCTGTCTTACTTGAAGGCCCAAGAAGAACTTAAGTTCTCCCATGCTGCTCATCTCAAACTTCCCTTGCATAAGTTTAGCAAACTTCTTGCAAAGGTTGCTTTCTGTAGACCCAAATATTATGTCATCTACATAAATCTGGACTAAGATTATCTTACCTTTGGACTCCCTTAGGAATAGAGTTTTGTCTATTTTCCCCTTGAGAATTTGTTCTAAATAAGGAAAGTAGACTGGGTTTCATACCAAGCCCTTGGGGCTTGCTTTAACCCATATAAAGCTTTCCTAAGTTTATAAACATAATCAAGTTTGAGAGAATCAAAAAAACCTGAGGGCTGCTCTACATAGACTTCTTCTTTTAGATTTCCATTTAGGAATGCTGATTTTACATCCATTTGGAATACCTTGAAGCCTTGATATGCTGCATAGGCAAGGAACATCATAATTGCATCCAGTCTTGCTACTGGGGCAAAGGTTTGATCAAAGTCAATACCCTCTTCCTACTTGTATCCTTTTGCAACAAGTCTTGCTTTGTTCTTCACAATGATCACATTCTCTTCCAGTTTGTTCCTAAAGATACACTTTGTTCCAATGATGTTGTGGTCTTTTGGTTTAGGAACTAACTCCCAGACCTTGCACCTTCTGAACTAATTCAGCTCCTCTTGCATAACATCAAACCAATGTGGGTCTAGAATAGCTTCTTCAAATCTCTTTGGCTCCAGTTGAGATAGGAAGCTTGAGCAAAGCACTGTGTTCAAGTTCCTGCTTCTGGTTTGCACTCCATGTCTTAGATCACCAATTATCTGATTTGTTGGATGATCCTTTAAGTGTGTACAGCTACAGGTAGATTATCTTCAGGTTGAACCTCTCCTGTCTCTTCAATATGCTACACCTCTTGGTTTTCAACAGCATCTAGGGAGTCTTATACTCCCCCTGGACAGTTGTCACCATTTTCCAGTTCCTGCTCTTTAGTTGATTCTTCTGTAATGGTAAGCTTGTCCAATTTCTCATTTATACCTGTAGAACTGCATGAGCTATAAGGCAACTCACTGTTAATCAGTCTTGTTTCATCAAAGATAACATGTACAAATTCTTCTACAACTTGAGTAATCAAGTTATAGACTCTATAAGCCTTACTATTGTTGCTGTACCCAAAAAATATCCCATCTTGGGATTTGGCAGCAAACTTAGTTAGATAAGACTTTCCATTGTTAAGGACATAGCACTTGCAACCAAAGATCCTAAAATAGGATAAGTTTGGTTTTCTACCCTTCATGATCTCATAGGGAGTCTTTTTGTGGCTTTTGGTGATAGATGCCCTATTGATCACATGACATGCAGTATTTACTGCCTCAACCCAGAAATATTCTGGGAGAGAAGTGTCACTCAATAGAGTTCTACCAGCTTAAATCAATGTTCTATTCTTCCTTTCAAATATACCATTTTGCTGTGGTGTTCTAGGTGAGGAGAATTCTTGAAAAATCTCAAATTCTTCACACAGTCTTGTCATACTCTCAGATTGAAATTTAGTGTCATGGTCACTTCTGATTTTGACCACTGTACTGTTATGTTCATTTTGAATTTGCTTGACAAAACTATTTAAAATACTTAGGGTTTTTGATTTTTGTCTCAGAAAGAACACTCAGGAATATCTAGAATAGTCATCTACCACCACAAAAGTGTAGACCTTCCTACCTAGACTATGAACTGGCATCGAACCAAAAAGATCCATTTGTAAGAGGTATAGAAACCTCACTGAATCCTTGTTTTCAAGGCTATGAAAGGAGTATTTTGTCTGCTTGCCTTTTTGACAAGCTGAGCATATCCCATCATTTATACACTTAACTTTTGGACCATTCCTTACTAACTCTTTGCTAAAGAGTTGGCCAATTGTTTTATAGTTAAGATGAGCCAGCCTCTTGTGCCATTTAACACAATGAGAGGCTCTCTCATCAGCTACAAGATAAATAGGAGAAACATTGTTCTCACACACAAAATTAAGACAGTACACATTTCTTTTTCTATATCCTGTTAATATGACCTTTTGATCACTTGATCTTTTGATATGACAACCATTCTTAATAAATGAAATGTAATATCCTAAATCACTCAGCTGACTTATGCTTATAAGGTTGTGTTTCAAACCCTTCACATAGGCCACTTGAGTGATAGTAATCTGGTTATTAGAAATGTTACCAAATCCTTTGATGATTCCCTTTTTAGAACCACCAAAGATTACTTTAGACCCATTTATGATAGACAAGTACTCCTTCAGCAACCCCTTTGTTCCAGTCATGTGCCTGGAACATCCATTGTCCAAGTACCATATAAGGGCATGGTAACTTGGACTCACCTACAATAAAGAATTACCTTCCCTTAGAACCTAAGTAAGTCTTGGGTCCTTGGTTCAAGTTAGCTTCATACTTAACAAATCTACCTGCAGCTCTTCTAACAGGTAGACTGTTGTTCTTCCTGACACTAGTGTTGTGTAAGCAATCTATGGCATAAAGACATGTCTTGCCACAGCACCATCATTCATACTTGTTGTATCTATTTTTAGATACATTCTTGACAGCTTGGTTGACAGCAAATCTTTTGTATTGTGCTGGTACTGCTGTAGCTACACCCACTATTTTCTTAAGAACATGGGGTTTATGAACATGGGCTGCCTTATTGACATAAACATCCTTGTCATTCAGAACTTCAGTCTTACTATGACCATGAGTATTCTCAAGGTCATACTTGTTAGAAGGCACTTGTACCTTTCTAAAAACTACAGGGACTTTAAAATTCAGTGGCTGGACTGAGGCTTTGCCCTTTCTCTTAAATTGGACAGCCCTGATATTACCTTTAAAGCCTATTCCAGCCTTACCCTTTTAAGCCACAAACTCATCTATTAAGGGTAAAACTGATTTTGGCTTGGAATAACTAGCCACCAAATCTTTCTCCTTTTGAAGTATGGTTTCTAGACTTTTAATTAGATCATTTTTGTATGTGATTGTGCCCATCTGAATAACAATTATAGTTTTCAGCTTGGCAATCTCATTTACTTTTTGATCCAATTCTTTCCCTAAGTCAGATGCAGCCATCTTAAGATCTGCAATCTCCTTAGCCTGAGTTTTGGCCAGGTTTTTGCTTTTCTTTAGTGCCTGCAACAAGTCCCCATATTCATCTATCAGCTGATGAATATCACCTTAAGATTCAGACCCATCCACATCACTTGATGGAGATGTAGCTGAGTCTGTACCAGTGCTACAATCTGAATTTCTAGAAATACATTGTACCTTACTAGGACCAGGCTGATCCTGACACTTATCTTCTTCTGATACATCCATCAGTCCCATGCACTGATGGTCTTCTTGTTCATAGATAGAGTTCAACAATTGCATAAACTCATCTTCTTCATCTGCTGCATAAAGATCAATGTATGCCTCAACTTCAGATTCAGACTCTGAAGTTGATTGGTCTGTCAAGCTTTTCTCCTTCTTAGCAACAAAGGATTTCTCCTTCTTGCTCTTTTGTTGAGTCTTCCTTTTATCAGCAGACTCCTTTCTTTTGTCTGGACACTCAGCCACAACATGTCCAGGCCTATTATAGCAGTAGTAAACTATCTTTGATGTTATAGATTTGCTAGGCTTAGACCCGCTCCTGTCCTTCCTTGATGACTTCCTCTTTTGATAATAGTCATCCACAGGCTGAGATGTAGAGGGCCTAGACTTCCACTGCTTCTTCTTCAGGAATCTCTGAAATTGCCTTGTGAAGGCAGCAATGTCTTTATCTGAATCACTACTGTCTGAACTTTGGTTGTCTGAATTATCTGAAGTAATTTCAGCAACAATCTCAGGAGATGATGGAGACATCCTCCTATTCTTCCTAGTATCTTCCACCTTGAAGGCCATAGACTTTTCTTTATGCTCCTCTTTAGCACTTTTCTCTTCCTCTTTCCTAGCCATCAGCTGTATCTCATATGACAGTAATTTTCCAAACATAGTTGGAGGAGAGATATCTGCAAGTTTGGCCACTTCCCTAATGACACAAATATTAGTGTCCCAATCCTTTGTCAAGGATCTTAGGAATTTATCATTCAGTTCATATGTACTGAAGATCCTTCCATAGGACATCAGTTCATTTACTATTCTATAGAACTTTTTGTAACACTCAGGTATACCATCTGACTTTCCTTGTTTGAAACTCTCATATTCCTGGTTAAGCATAGATTTTCTATCTTGTCTGACTTCTTTAGAACCCTCCATATAGGCTATCAAAGTGCCCCACATTTCCTTGAAGGTCTTGCAGTGAATCAAATTCTAAAAGGTTGAATTATCTATGACACTTACTATGATATTCTGGGCTCTTTTATCCATAGTTGCCAGGATGATCTTTCCTTGGTCATCTCTGAAAAATCCTTGGGAGTTCTTTGATTTGCATCTAGAACTGATAACTTCATTGGAATATAAGGACCTTCCATTACTGTAATGTAGATCCGTGGATCAGAAGCCTCCATGAAAAGCCTGACCCTTTCTTTCCATATTCCAAATATCTCTTTCCTGCATATGGCTAATTTCATAGAACCTAGTTCCTTATGATATTCTCCTGAATCCATATTCTTGATCTTGAATATGCCTTATGGATCTTACTCAGACTATTAAGTCCTTCTTTGAGCAACCTAGCTCTGATACCACTTGATAGAATTGATTTCAAGATAACTCAAACACCTAGAGGGGGGTGAATAGGTTCTTTTCTTTTTTTTACTTAAGGTAGAATAATTTTTCAGATCTTAAAATAGAATCTAACTATTCAACAGAAATCACAGCACAGAAATCACAGTCACATACACATCATAGATTGCACATAGATTTATAGTATTTCCCCAAGGTCTGGGTACATCCACTTTCCCCCTTCACCTATCTAGCAGTGTGCTAGATTCGGCCTAACTTCTTCCTTCTTCTTAGATCCACAGATCTTACAGCTCAGAACCCTGAAAGGTTCCTATAACTCAGAATCCTATAAGGTTCCTACAACTCAGAGTATAACCAAATTCCTATAGCTCAGGCTAACAGCCCTACCTCAGCCTTGCCACAAGACCTACAACTCAGAGAATGATTTCTCCTACACTCAGGCTCAAAAGCTCTATCACTCAGAGATCTATATCTCATACACTCAGCCTTTATATAATAGGCTTACAACTCAGATCTTGAAAGATCCTATAAAATTTGATAAGTGATTTAGTTGGACTCTTACCCTTGTTGAGAGAGAAGGGATAAAAGGTTTCTTGATCAGCTTCTTGATAAAAACTGATGGCTGAAATCAACCTGTTCTTAGCTTTCTTCAAAGCTTCTTGAATCTTAACTCAATAGGGTTGATCTCCTTTGAAGTCGACTGGCTGCCAGCTTCCTTCTTAGAATCCAGAAATAAATCTGAATCCTTCTTAGCAGATTAGTTCAAGATCTGCTTCTTAAGAGACTTGTAAATGTCTCCTTCTTTACTTCAACAGCTGAAGATCTCTCTCAATCTCCAGAACTTCTGAAGTTTCTTCAGAATTCTTGCTTGAATTCTCCTTAGATCTTCTCACGAAAATCTTCTTCTGTGTGACGTGCACTTTCTTGATCAATGATCAATACTTCAATTGTTGTTCACTTTGTTCACCTTGTTCTTATGGTTCACATGACAGAATCCATCTATATATAGACTTCATCCATGGTAATCGGCTGATCCGGTTTCTAACCAACTTCTGACAAGTCTGACAGCTTCAGCAAACTTGTTAGAATACACAGCTGTCAAGTTTCCAGTCAGTTCTTGAACCTTTGTCTTTGTCAGCAAAGCGTCGAGACTGATTGTCATTATGTGTCGAAACAAGTAGATTAAGTGTCGACACAAGCTTTGGTGATGTCGACATAGCTCCTTTGGTGTCGACATTGCTTCTTGACACTGCATTTGTAGAGTGTGTCGACACTACTTCTTTGTGTTGACACAGACACTTCTCTTCACAGCAGTCAACTTTGCTGAAACTCTGTTGTGTGTCGACACAAGTCATGTGTGTCGACACATTTGATATAGTCTCAGAATTTGTGTCGACACTGCCTCCAGGTGTCGACACAGTTGATGTCGACTAGAACTTATGTGTGTCGACACTGCCTCCTGGTGTCGACACAGTTGATGTCGACTAGAACTTTTGTGTGTCGACACTGCCTCCTGGTGTCGACACAGTTGATGTCGACTAAAATCTTCTGTGTGTCGACACAGTTTCTTCTAGTGTTGACACAGCTTCTCCAAGTGTCGACACAGGCTTTCTTAAGTGTCGACTCATGGACTTAGAAACTTTTTCTGCATTTTAGCAAATACTTAACCTACACATATAAACTCAAAATAACATCAAATACACCTTGATGTATATCGTTGAGCTAAGTGAGGCTTCTCCAAATCAGGTACACATTTTTCAATGTACCCAACATGACTCCATGTATGAAAACCAAGTATGGACTTTGGTGGAACCACCTGAAGGGGTAATGCCCATAGGGTGCAAGTGGGTCTTTAAGAAGAAGACCGACGTGGATGGGAATGTACAAACATTCAAAGGATGACTTGTGGCTAAAGGTTTCAAGCAAATTCATGGTATTGATTATGATGAAACTTTTTTCCCTCTTACTATGGTTAAGTTCATCAGAATTTTGTTTGTTATTGCTGGTATTATGACTACGAGATCTGGCAGATGGATGTCAAAATAATTTTCCTTAATAAGAACCTCCTTGAGGAAGTGTATATGACACAACCCGATGGTTTTGTATCTCCAGGTGAAACCACTAAAATATGAAAGCTATAGAGATCCATCTATGGATTAAAACAGGCTTATCGAAGTTGGAATCTTCATTTTGATCAAAAGATCAAAGAGTTTGGTTTTATCAAGAATGAAGATGAACCGTGTGTTTACAAACGGATTAGTTGAAGCATAGTTGTCTTCCTGATATTGTATGTAGATTACATACTGCTGATCGGGAATGATAAACCGACCCTACATGTTGTTATGAACAACCTAGGGAACTGCTTTTCAATGAAAGACTTGGGCGAAGCAACTTATATACTTGGTATTAAGATCTATAGAGATAACTCGAAGAAGTTGCTGGGTTTGACCCAAAGTACATATATTGATAAGTTGTTGAAACGGTTCAACATGCTTGAATAAAGAAAGGATTTTTACACATGTCTCATGGTGTGAGTCTCTCTAAGGACCAATGTCCCAAATCTTGTGAAGATAAGGACCGCATGAAATTGATTCCATATGCTTCGAAAATTGGGTAAATCATGTATACAATGATATGTACTCGACCCGATGTCTCTTATGCTTTGAGCATGACTAGCAGGTATCAGTATGATCCCGGTGAAAGTCATTGGATTGCCATCAAGAACCTAAAGTACTTGAGAAGGACTAAGGATACATTCTTGGTATTCGGCTGAAAGGAAGAGCTTATTGTAAAGGGTTACACGGATGCTAACTTCCAAACTGATAAGGACGATTCAAAGTCTCAGTCTGGGTTTGTGTTTTCCTTAATGGAGGAGGTGTTAGCTGGAAGAGTTCCAAGCAGGAAATAGTCACCGATTCTACAACTGAGGTTGAGTATATTACCGCTGCAAATGCAGTGAAGGAGGTTGTATAGATTAGGAAATTCATCGGCGAGTTAGATGTAGTTCCTAGCATTGTTTTTCCCGTAGATCTTTACTGTGATAACAACGGTGCAATTACACTTACTTCAAAACCTAGATCTCATTAGCGCTACAAGCACACACTTCGATGGTTCCATCTAAATCGAGAGATTATCGATCGAGGAGATGTGAGCATATGCAGAGTGCCGATTGAGGAGAACATTGTGGATCCACTAACAAAGCCTCTCATACAAAGAAAGCATGATGGTCATGTTAGATCAATGGGTATACGATACCTGAATGATCAACTCTAGTTTGAGTCTTGTGGATTGTATGTTTGTTGGCTGTTAGATATTTCATTTGATGTATATAAGTACTATATACATTTCATTTATATATTTTGGTAAGTTATTTTATTATGTAATTATTTCTATTATGATAAAGTAGTAAACTGTATAAATATCTTTAGATTGTTTGCTTTCATAGGTCAAGTAGTGACTTGAAGTGAGAACCTATGATTTTAGAAGCTTCATTCTTAAAGGTCTCTGGTCGTTGTATCATCTTAGAAGCTAAGGGCGATGATGATACCTTTAATACTAGCATGTGCGTTGACTGATGTCCCGTCCTCACAGGTCATGATATTGTGATATCAAGTCATCACATGGGTACATGTTATGAACAAGTTGTACTGGACAGACCCACCGTGAGAATACTTTGTGGATTGTTATATGAACATGTCACAAGTATGGCTCAAGTGGCAATGATGTTTGTGGTTTTTTGACCTGAAGTCACAAAACTCACTGAGTGAGGAAGAGCGTGTAACGCCCCTGATTTTTCTCGGTACTTATTTTATTCCCATAGTGGCATAATTTTGACGTCAGGGCATTACGTCGATGCGTGTTTGGCTTGTGCCATGATTAGAGCGTGGTTCTGCTCTCTAGGTTTAGTGTGGCTGGGTTTAGCCTATTTGCAAGATTCCCTAGCGAGTTGGGTCTGTTTTGGTGACTCGATAGAGTCTTTTTGGGAATGCTTTTATTTTGGATTCAGGAGGTGTTTGCCCGAGTTTGGTCTGTCGGATTTGGATTTTGACTTCACCGTTAGATTCATAGCATCGTTATTTAGCTACGGTGCGATTTTTGTAAGATTCCGAGTTGGTTTGGATTTCGGGTCGTTTTGGGGTTATTTACTATTAATTATAATATAATAATATAATTATTTATCTATATGTATAAATAGTCGGTTATAAGGGTCGCGTCAAAACCCTATTCATTGTCTTACCCATCCCGAGCCATCACCTGTTTCGCGAGAGAGGAGTACGACATTTCGCATACCTTCGACCGACGATTTCTAGCAATTTGGAGGCCGGTTTTGTCAATAGATTAGAGATTTGGAAATATCTCACCGAGATTTACGTGTTCGTGGTAAGTTTTATCCGTTTCTCCAATTTTTTAGTGTTAGGGTTTGTGATTTTGGCCTCCTTTTTCCCCCAAAAGTTTCAGGAAACGCTGCTTAAGACCTTTGGCGGTTGATCCTTGTCGCGGAGTTTTGAGGCAAGTGGTGATTTTCTTCTTTTAAAGGTTTCTTGCCCTTTCATTTTGTTCATTTCTTCTCCTTAGAAGGTTGCAAGAATATAGGACTTAGTCTTAAAAAGAGCCCTTGACTTAGTCCTGAAAGGAGCCCTTAGAATAGTCTGAATTTTTGGCTAGGAATCCGTTGAGTATAGCGTACAGCCTAAGGAATTTCCGTCAAGTATCATAGTTCAGCCCAAGGATAATTCGGCGTATATACCGGGTAAAATTCTTCTAGTATGAATTAGGGGTAGGAATTCTTTAAGGTAAATTCGTCGAGTAACATCACGTTCATCGAGTATAGATATTTTTGCTTAGGTCCATTTCGTCGAATATCAAGGCGTCGTGTTCGTCGAGTGTCGACTGGCGCGACATTGAGTGAAGTCGGGTTTGTCGAGTGTCGACTAGCGCGGCGTTGAGTGAAGTTGGATTCGTCGAGTATTCTCGACAAATTTGTCGAGTAAGGCTAGTTAGGCGCCGAGTTCGTCGAGTATAGGACTTAGCGTTGCGTGGTTTAGGCGTGGCGTTGAGAGCGTTGAGTGATTTTTTAGCTTAAGGCAAATTCGTCGAGTATCATTGGCTTGACGTTGAGTGCACTCAATGCACTCAATGCGGCGTTGAGTGAAGGTCTATCCGCTAAGTATCTAGCTTGGCGTTGAGTGCGTTGAAAGCACTCAACGCGGCGTCGTGTTGACTCGACCCTTTCTCCGTGGACTTAGTGTTTTTCCGCCGATTTGTGCCTGATTCGTCGTGTATGGTCCTTAGAGTCAATTTAGGGCTTGTCGAGGTATTTCTTTGGGTTTAGTCTTGGGTTGGTTCAGGGTGTTTGGGTATGATGTTTCTTCGGCTATGAAGGTTGGCAGTGGATAAAGGACCACCATCTAGACATCGGTTTGTGAGTCATTACACTTAGCACTTTGGTTTGGTCTCTGTTTTGTGGCCTGTTGGGTTGTGTTGGTCCAAGTGTCCACCACCGCAGTGCCTTTGGGAGATGTTTGGGTCTGGTAGTTCGGGTTTAGACGTTTTGGTCACCGACTCCGGCCTGATTGTTTTTACCTAGTGTTAATGACTCACGTTTTCGAGCTGTTTTGTGCTCAGTTTGCTTCTTAAAACAATTTATGCTATTTTGTGTTAATCCTTGCAGATTTTGTCGAAGCATGTCTTCGTTTTGCACTTGGTGCAATGTTCTTTTAACTCCTTTATTGTAGACTCATACTTTATCTATTTAATTTGGCTAATCAGCTGTGGTTTCAGCATTTCTTACAGTCGGGTTTGGTAAACCCTTTTTTGACTGTTGACTTTTTACTTGATTAATTTCCTTTACCACTTG
This sequence comes from Platanthera zijinensis, assembly GCA_039513925.1. Taxonomy (NCBI): domain Eukaryota; kingdom Viridiplantae; phylum Streptophyta; class Magnoliopsida; order Asparagales; family Orchidaceae; genus Platanthera; species Platanthera zijinensis. Next base: position 24,186,845 of record CM077084.1, on the reverse strand, counting down.
TATTTTCTTGTTGATGTGTTCTTCTTTTGAATGCCTCAGATTCAGGGCAGTAGCCGGTTGAGAGGCTAGGTTGGTGTTGTTAGTGGACTACTGTATTGCAGAGGTTTTCCTCACCCTTCTGAGGTAGTGTTTGGTTATTTCTTGATAGCACAGACATACAGGTTGTTCAGTGGGTTCGTGTCAGGTTGTTGACGCCCACTGGTGGTATTCTTTTGGAATGCTAATTACTTTGGCTAAGCTACTAGTTTGCCTATCTTTGTGGTTGTGTTTACTTGCTCTCTGGGAATGTTTATGCTAGGTTGTATGTTAGGCATTTTAACTTATAAAATCATTACTACTAGTATTTCATACATGCCATATTTCTAAAACTAAAATGCTATTTTTCTAACTAACGTAAAGACTATTTTTATACTTATAATAAATCTAGAGTCTTGCATACTGCGAGTTGTCCTTCGGGAATGTTTATACTCATGTAGGATGTTAATCCAACAAAATCAAAGTATTTACGCAGCGTATAACTATACTTTTACTCGTGGACTAGCTGATCCACTGTGCCGAGGGATACGACCATCTAAACTTAAACTGTTTTTTACTTAATAACTTATGGATTTCATATAAACTGTAGAGTTTGGATTCTTTCCTGAGAGCCTGCAGTTATCCACTACACGGCATGGCATCACAGCGTGTATTTTCTCGTACTCAGATATAACTTAAATGTTGAGAAAATGCGGGTTGTGACAGTTGGTATCAGAGGGATGAATTGTTAGACAATTGGTCGAGCAATCGTCTCTAGTTAGTGTTAGTTGTCTAGTGTCATTTCATACACACACCGATGTGTCATCACTATGTCTTGGCTGAAGAATGAACACTACACTCATAGCATGATAAGAAGTATACGGGACATATTATGTATTATGGGATGCATAATATGTGTTTGTATATGGATCCACCATATGTTGCAACATGTGACGGTTATGTAGTATGGGATACATAACCACCATCATATGGGTGCCTATTAGCACATTTTCTTTTTTTTCATTCCATGTGATATTATGTAGTATGGGATGTATAACATTTCATATGTACGCCGCTCATAACATGCATTAAAACCTTTATTAGAATGCATAGCACAACATGTATGACATAACATTGCATCAACACATGTGTCAAGCTAAATATTTATATGATGAAATATGTACACACATGGTTTTAAAGTAAAAGGAATGAAAATTCATGCATTCATGGTTTAGGCACATGAGTTAGTAGGATGACGGTTTATCATCCTAAGTTTAGGCATGACATCATAATTGAAAATCCCAGAGCAAGTTAGCTGCATGAGCAAGTACTTAAGTATGTTTTCTCTGGACTATGTTGTTTAGTTCTAGTAGTTGGGCTAGGTGTTGATTAGCTGTTTGTTGTTCTTTTAGAATGACGCCTAAGCGTGTGGCAACTAGGTCGACTCACTAGTCTGAGGGCGAGTCTTTGGGTGCGCAGAGCGATGATGTGATTGAAAGTCTGCGGCAGAGTAATGAGACTTTGATGAGGCAAATGGTGGAGATGCAGTTGCAGATCCAAGCGTTATTATCTGTTGTGTTAGGACAGCTGTCAAGAGTGCAGGACCCTGCGATGGGTCTAGTTGTTCCTATTCCCCCTATTCCTCTAGTGCCTCTAGTCTTGTTGCCACCAGAGATAGTGTTTATCTCGCATTTCCAGCGATTAGGACCCCCTAATTATGATGGTAGAGCGGATTTCATGGCGTTGGACGATTGGATAATAGCCATCGAGGAGATGTTTGCTTACTCAGGAGTTTCAGCGGACCAAAGGGTGATGGTCGCTGCGTATCAACTCAAGGTACTTGCAAAGAGTTGGTTGCTGAGAGAAAGGGAAAATCTTAAGGATGGGTGTTCTTGGGAATCCTTTAAGGAGTTGCTGCTAAATAAGTTTCTGTCATCGGTCGAGAGAGATCGTCTGATGAACGATTTTATGCATCTAAAGCAAAGGCAGCTTACTGTAATTGAGTACGAGGTAGAGTTAAGCAAACTGAGTCGTTTTGCCCCGGATATGGTGTCTTTAGAGTCAAACCGAGTTAAACGATTTCTCGGTGGTCTAAGGAGTGACATCCAGCAGTTATCTAGTGCATACAGATCAACAAGTTATGCTGAAGTGGTAGAGGCCGCGTTGAAGGTCGAGGTGATTGACAATGCCAAGAATAGAGGCTAACAAATGAGAAAAGATAAGAGAAAGTCTGACGAGGGCAAGAGTCTTCAGGAATCTAGTTTTGCTTCAAGGAAGAAAAGCAAAGAAGCATGCAGTTTTTGTGGCCGACCGAGCCACCTGTTCGAGAAGTGTTTTAAGAGGAGAGAAGCTCAGAAGTAAGAGCAAGTGCACGCGATCCAGAGTGCTCCTAAAGGAGATTTTGTTTGTTCTGCGTGTAAGCGGAAGGGACACGACGCTGTCCATTGTTGGGGAAAGAAAAGAGGCTGCTTTTAGTGCAGAAAAGAAGGACATTTCATGTCACAGTGCCCGCATGCTTAGCCCCCGTTGCAACTAGTTCCACTTCAGGCTTTGCCACCGCCGCAAAAATTAGACAATGGAAAGGGCAAGCAAAACGTGGTTTCGTTGGAGGAAGCTCAGACGTTTACTCAAGTGATATCAAGTTAGATCCTTCCCTAGTTTTAGCTTTTTATATGTAGTTACAGTTTTGACGTTCGTTTCCTTAGTAGCATATGAGATTTTATAGAAAATTTTAAGGTAAAGATCCGCTGGACACATGTTCTATTTGATTCTAGTGCAACCCACTCATTCGTGGCTAGAGCTTTTGTAGAGCAACATCATTTGACTCTCGACCGGGTTGGTGACGCGTTTAGTGTCAAGTTTCCTTCTGATTATTTTGTGGTATCGGACCAAGGCATTCAGAGTTGTCCAATTCTGTTAAATGATTTTATAGCAGTTGATGATTTGAAGGTGTTAGACCTGGAAGATTTTAATGTGATCTTGGGCATGGACTGGTTGTCCAGATATGATGTTGTTATCCAGTGCAAGGTTAAGCGCTTGGACTTCAAGATGTACAACGATCAACCCAGGAGTGTTTATGGTTATCCGCGCCAGAGTTCTCCGATTATTTCTGCGGTATGTGCTCGGAAGCTTTTAGATTCCGGCTGTTTTGCTTGTTTGGTTTCAGTTTTGAAAACCAAGGTTGTTTTGCCGCATTTAGAGGAGATCCCTGAGATGCGTGGTTTTCAAAGGCCAAGGCGGGCTTGATGGCGTTAAAGATTGATATGTCTCAAACTTATGATAAAATATGTTGGGCCACTCTCCGTCAACTTCTTCAGGCCTTAGGTTTCCCCCCATCTTTATTAATTGGATTATGCAGTGCATCAGCTTCCCAAATTTCTCTTTACTCATTAACGGACAGCGCACTCGGCCAATTGCAGCCCGCGGCTTCCGCCAAGGCTGTCTGTTATCTCCTTACTTATTCATTATATGCTCCGAGCTTCTCTCATTGGCATTCCAGCAGCGTGGACCGGAATTGGGCATTGTTTTATCTACTACTAGGCCGTGCATCTCACACCTATTATATGCGGATGATATTTTGATTTTCACGGAAGCCTCGGCTGCGGGGGCTGCTAAGGTGCGGGACATCTTACAGTCCTATTGCTTATGGACTGGGCAATGTATCAATGAAAACAAATCGTTTGTTCTTTTTAATTCCGGGACTCCCCAATGGAAGAAGTGTCGCCTTGCCCATTTTCTTGGGTTTCCGCGGGTGGAGGAGTTTACCTATCTGGGCATTAAATTAACGCTCTGGAAGCTCAATAAGGAGGATTTTGCGGACATTATGGGCCAAACTCATTCCAAGATTCAAGCCTGGGGTTATCGGTACCTGTCTTTGGCGGGCCCGGCTATTTTAATTCACCATTCGCTGCTTGCTTCTACGACATTTCTCATGTCGCATACCCTTGTCCCGTAAGGTGTTCTGGATGCCTTGGATCTTGCGGCCCGCAGCTTCCTGTGGCAGTGCTCGGCAACTAATCGGGGTATGCATTATGTGGACTGGGGCTCACTCTGCAAGCCGAAAACCTGCAGGGGGGGTTAGGCTTTCATGACACTACTAATTGGGTCGGCCCCCTTTGTGCCCGTTTCGCCTGGGAATATTTGCAGCCTCGACAGTCGTTATTTTTCCTGCTGATGCATGCGCGATACACTCCGGATCTTTTCAACAGCCCCCATGCCGCAATGACTCTGTAATTATTAAGATTCTTCTTGATGGTGCGGCAAGCTTACTTGCGGTCTCGCGTTGGTGCATTGGCTCAGGTAATGAGGTCAATTTGCTTGTGGGAAGCTGCATTTTCGATCGTGTTATTGCCCGGTGGCTTACATTTGTCAACTGCCAACTCCTCGAGTCTATGCGGGTTTCCGATTTCTTTGACATTAATGGGGGCTGGGACCGGTTTAAACTTCTTCAAGCACTCGGGCCTTCTCTTGTGGATATTATTTTACAGATACCGATAAACCACGCGGCTGGGCGTGATGTTTTGGAGCTTAATTTTCAGTTCAGTGGCCAATCGATTGCTGCTATGTCTTATTCTGAGAGCTTACCGGATAACTCCCCAGACCACCTTTGGCTCCGTCGGCTTTGGTTACGGCCTCGCGAGCATATGTTTTGGTGGCGTCTAGCGCGGGATGCCATCCCCACCCGATGCTGGCTGCTTCGCTGGCGGCTCATGGACTCGGCGCATTGCCTATGGGGCTGTACTTCATCGGAGGATTGAAATCATCTTGTACAGGGCTGTGCTAATCTGAATGCAATTTCTGGGGAGCTTAATCGTTGGGGAGTTGCCACTCCGGCGATTCAAAGCTGGTCTCATTTTACTATGCTTGTTTCCAAAGCCCGGAAGCTGGATCTTGGACCATTACGGGTATTTTGCTATACTATTTACAAAAATTTGAGAGCCAGGAATGCCAAAGTTCACAGTCGTGAATTTGGTACACCTCTTATTCTTGCCGCAACAATTATGGAGAATATTAACTGTTCGTCCGAGTTTCCGGCTTGGCGTTACTAGGGCACCAACCGGCCGGACATGCCGCCTCCTTCTATCTCTTGGTGCCCCCCACCGCTAGACTGGATTAAAATCAACGTTGATGGAGCAGTCTACCCGAACAACAACGCAGGTACTGGCATTGTCGTGCGTGACCATCTGGGCGGCATCCTCCTTGATGCTGGTTCGGGGTTGACTCACTGGGACCCTGGACGGGTTGAGTTTGCGGCCCTCTTATCCATCCGCAGGCTTCTCACACCTCCCATGCTCGAGGCGAAGGGCGTCATCATCGAGGGAGATTGCAAGAATGTCCTGGACTTTTGTCGCAAAGCTATGCATAGGGCAAATTGGAGTGACGACACCTTTATGGAGCAGGATCTTTCATTCTTGGCTGAGCTTAATCAGGTTCTTCTTCGACATATCCCACAGGAGGCAAATAGGCTTGCGGATTTTTGTGCCAAGTTTGGCATGTTTAATAATTTTAATTGGACTGATGTTGCTATGGCCCCGCCTGAGTTCTTGGAGATCCTCCAAGATGACGTTGGGTAGGGTGACAATCTTGTAATTTATTTTTTTCCTGCACTTTATTTTGCTAATGAAATTATCAAGAGAGAGATGTGGAGTTCGTCATAGATCTGGAGCCGGGTACCCGTCCTATTGCTAAGGCGTCGTACCGTATGGCCCTATATGAGCTGGAGGAGTTGCGTACCCCGTTGGATGAGTTGCTTCAGAATGGTTTTATTAGACCGAGTTCTTCACCATGGGGTGCTCCGGTTTTATTTGTGAAGAAAAAAGATGGATCGATGAGGCTTTGCATCGACTATAGAGAGTTGAATAAGGTGATCATCAAGAATAGATATCCTCTGCCAAGGATTGATGATCTGTTTGATCAGTTGCGTTGTAGCTCCGTGTTTTCAAAGATTGACCTTCATTCAGGCTACCACTAGTTGAGGATTCGTGAGACTTATATTCCACCGACTGCCTTTCGTTCCCGGCATGGACATTTTGAGTTCTTGGTGATGTATTTTGGTTTGACCAATGCACCCTCTTTTTTCATGGATATGTTGAACAAAGTGTTCAAGGATTTCCTGGACCGCTTCGTGGTTGTGTTTATAGATGACGTCCTGGTGTACTCCCGCAGTGCTGAAGAGCATGCCAAGCACTTGCATTTTATTTTGTCGACCTTGAGGGGGCATAATTTATATGATAAGTTGAGCAAATGTGAGTTTTGGCTTCTCGGGTTTCTTTTCTTGGTCTTGTGGTTAATAAGGATGGAATTTCTGTGGACCCTGAGAAGATAGATGCTGTCATAGATTGGAATATGCCTGCCACTCCCAAAGAGATAATATTATAGATGGTTTGTTGAGGGTTTCTCTATGTTGTCTGCTCCGCTGACTAAGCTTACGCAGAAGAACATAACCTTTGTTTGGAGCGATAAGTGCGAAGAGGCTTTTCAGGAACTAAAGAGGAGATTGTGCACTGCTCCGATTTTGGCCTTGCCTACCAAAGGGTAAGAGTATATTGTGTATGTGGACGCATCGCACGTCGGACTTGGGTGCGTGTTGATGCAAGAAGGCAGAGTGATAGCATATTAGTCGAGGCAGTTAAAGACTCATAAAAGGAATTACCCTATGCATGATCTAGAGTTCGCAGCTGTGATTTACGTCTTGAAGTTATGGAGACATCTTTTATATGGCGCTTTGTTCAAAATTTACACCAATCATAAGAGTTTGAAGTACGTCTTCACTCAAAAGGAATTGAATTTGTGCTAGCGGAGATAGTTGGAATATGTTACAGATTATGATGGGGAGATTCAATACCATCCGAGAAATGCTAATGTGGTAGCTGATGCCTTGAGTAGGAAGTCAGCAAAGATTTTTAATCTTTTTGTGGATTCGTTGGTAGAAGAATTTCTTCAGATAGATATATCGGTGGGGAGTAGCGAATCACCCAGCAGTTTGGAAGTGTTAAAGCCTTCATGAATATCACTGACAAGGCTACATCAGAAGGAAGATCCTGATTTGTTGCACCTTTACAACAGAACTACGAAAGGGGAATTGCTGGACTTCTCGATTGATGACGCGGGTACTTTGAAGTACCGCAATAGATTTTGTATCCCCAATGTTGAAGATATTTGAGTTAAGTTGTGTAGTGAGGCTTATGGTTCCAGCGTTGCCTATCACCCTGGTTCTACCAAAATGTATAGGGATCTCAAGCAAATTGCCTGGTGGTATGGAATGAAGGGCAATATAGCTAAGTATGTATCAGAATGTTTTATTTACAAGCGAGTTAAGGCCGATCATGGTAGGCCTGGGGGCACGTTAACGCCCTTAGATATTCCAAGTTGGAAGTGGGAGAGCATTTCGATGGATTTTATTATTGGATTGCCAAGATCTCCCCGAGGACACGATTCCGTTTGGGTTATAGTGCACAGATTGACAAAGTCTGCTCACTTAGTGTCGTTCAAGATCGACTGCTCCATGAAGAAAATAACTGAATTAAATTTGGATGAAGTCATCAGGTTACATGGAGTGCTTGTAAGTATTATATCAGATCAAGACTCCTGGTCTATGTCTCGCTTTTGGAAGAGTTTACAAGAGGGGTTGGGTACCGACTTGAGGTATTCCACCGCATATCATCCGTAGACAAATGGTCCAATGGAAAGAGTAAATCAGATCGTGGAAGATATGATCAGATGTTATATTTTGGACCACAGAGGGGCATGAGATGAGCGTTTGAGATTGATGAAATTTGCATACAATAACAGTTATCAAGAAAGTTTGCAAATTGCCCCATTCGAGGCTTTGTATGGGAGACGTTGCAGAACTCCCTTTTTTCGGGCCGAGGTTGGTGAGAGACCGTTGTTGGGTCCTGAAGCGTTACAAAAAATGGATGTTTCTGTGAAGCATATTCGAGAGAAGCTTCGGATAGCTCAAGAGCGATATGAGAAAATCCAAATCGGCGTAGGACCGATTTGGAGTTTGCTGTTGGGGATATGATGTTTCTTAAAGTTTCATCGATGTTTAGAGTTAAAAGGTTTGGTAAGAACCATAAGTTGGACTCGAGGTATGTGAGACCGTTTAAAGTTGTAGAACAGATTGGTGTGTCAGCATATAGGATGGATTTGCCCGCAAGTTTTACGGGTGTCCATGATGTTTTTCACGTGAGCCAATTGCGGAAGTGTGTGCTAAGCGACTGGAAAGTTCTTGATTTTGTACCACAAATGGAGCCTAACCTTTCATATGTGGAAGTACCTGTTCGTGTTTTGGATACTCAAGATCGGGTATTGCGAAGGAATACAATACCGATGGTTAAAGTTTTGTGGTGGAACTAAGATGTGGAGAGCGCAACTTGGGAGTTGGATTCAGTCATGAGGGAGGCTCATCCTGATCTGTTTTACTGATGTTTTGGTACGTGTTCTCTTTGTTAGCCTATGGTTGTTTATAGTTGGTTTGAGATTTGATCATATTTATATTAGGTTTCGGGATGAAAATTCTTTTAAGGTGGGGTGGCTGTAACGCCCCTGATTTTTCTCGATACTTATTTTATTCCCGTAGTGACGTAATTTTGACGTCAGGGCGTTACGTCGACGCGTGTTTGGCTTGTGCCATGATTAGAGCATGGTTTTTCTCTCTAGGTTCAGTGTGGCTGGGTTTAGCCTGTTTGTAAGATTTCATAGCGAGCCGGGTCTGTTTTGGTGACTCGGTGGAGCCTTTTTGGAAATGCTTGTGTTTTGGTTTTGGGAGGTCTTTGCCCGAGTTTGGTTTGTTGGATTTGGATTTCGACTTCGTCGTTAGATTCGTAGCGTCGGTATTTAGCTACGGTGCGATTTTTGTAAGATTCCGAGTTGGTTTGGATTTTGGGTTGTTTTGGGGTTATTTATTATTATTTATAATATAATAATGTAATTATTTGTCTATATGTATAAATAGTCGGTTATAAGGGTCGCGTCAAAACCCTATTCATTGTTTTCCCCATCCCGATCCATCGTCTATTTCGCGAGAGAGGAGGAGTACGACATTTCGCGTACCTTCGACCGAAGATTTCTAGCAATTTGGTGGTCGGTTTTGTCAATAGATTAGATATTTGGAAAGATCTAGCCGAGATCTACGCGTTCGTGGTAAGTTTTCCCCGTTTCTCCAATTTTTATGTGTTTGGGTTTGTGTATTTGACCTCCTTTTTCCCCCAAAAGTTTCAGGAAACGCTGCTTCGGACCTTTGACGGCCGATCCTTGTCGCGGAGCGGCGGATTTCCAGAGTTTTGAGGCAAGTGGCGATTTTCTTCTTATAACCGTTTCTTGCCCTTTCATTTTGTTCATTTCTTCTCCTTAGAAAGTTACAAGAATATAGGACTTAGTCTTTAAAAGAGCCCTTAGAATAGTCTGAATTTTTGGCTAGGAATCCGTTGATTATAGCGTAAAACCTAAGGAATTTTCATCGAGTATCATAGTTCAGCCCAAAAATAATTTGGCGTATATACCGGGTAAAATTCTTCGAGTATGAATTAGGGGTAGGAATTCTGTAAGGTAAATTCGTCAAGTAACATAACATTCATCGAGTATAGATATTTTTGCTTAAGTCCTTTTCGTCGAATATTAAGGCATCGGCTTCATCGAGTGTCGACTGGCGCGGCGTTGAGTTAAATCAGGTTTGTCGAGTGTCGATTGGCGTGGCGTTGAGTGAAGTTGGATTCGTTGTGTATTCTCGACGAATTCGTCGAGTAAGGCTAGTTAGACGTCGAGTATAGGACTTGGAGTTGTGTGGTTTAGGCATGGCGCTGAGAGCGTTGATTGATTTTTGAGCTTAAGGAAAATTCGTTGAGTAATCTTGATGAATTCGTCAAGTATCGCTGGCTTGGCATTGAGTGCACTAAATGCAATCAACACAGTGTTGAGTGAAGGTCTATCCGCTAAGTATCTGGCTTGGAATTGAGTGCGTTGAAAGCACTCAACGCGGCGTCGTGTTCACTCGACGCTTTCTCCGTGGACTTACTGTTTTTCCGTCGATTTGTGCCAGATTCATCGTGTATGGTCCTTAGAGTCAATTTAGGGCTTGTCGAGGTATTTCTTTGGGTTTAGTCTTGGGTTAGTTCAGGGTGTTTGGGTATGATGTTTCTTCGGCTATGAAGGTTTTCAGTGGATAAAGGACCACCAACTAAACGTCGGCTTGTGAGTCATTACACTTGGTGGTTTCGTTTGGTCACTATTTTATGGCCCGTTGGGTTTTGTTGGGCCAGGTGACCACCACCGCAGTTCCTTTGTCAGACGTTTGGGTCTGGTAGTTCAGGTTTAGATGTTTTGGTCACCGACTCTGGCCTGGTTGTTTTTACCTAGTGTTAATGACTCATGTTTTCGAGTTGTTTTGTGCTCAGTTTGCTTCTTAGAATAGTTTATGCTATTTTATGCTAATCCTTACAGATTTTTTCGAATCATGGCTTCATTCCGCACTTGGTGCAATGTTCTTTTAACTCCTTTATTGTAGACTCTTACTTTACCTATTTTATTTGGCTAATCAGCTGTGGTTTCAGCATTTCTTACAGTCGGGTTTGGTAAACCCTTTCTTGACTTTTTTTTTACTTTTTACCTGATTAATTTCCTTTGACACTTGTATTTTCTTATTGAGGTGTTCTTCTTTTGAATGCCTCAGGTTCAGGGCAGCAGCCGGTTGAGAGGCTAGGTTGGTTTTGCTAGTGGACTACTGTGTTACAAAGGTTTTACTCACCCTTGTGAAGTAGTGTTTGGTTGTTTCTTGATAGCACAGACATACAGTCTCTCCAGTGAGTTCGTGTCAGGTTGTTGATGCCCACTGGTGGTATTCTTTTTTAATGCTAATTACTTTGGCTAAGCTGCTAGTTTGCCTATCTTTGTGGTTGTGTTTACTTGCTCTCTAGGAATGTTTATGCTAGGTTGCATGTTAGGTATTTTAACTTATAAAAGCATTACTACTAGTATTTCATACATGCCATCTTTCTAAAACTAAAATGATATTTTATCACTAACGTAAAGACTATTTCTATACTTATAATAAATTTAGAGTCTTGCATACTACGAGTTATCCTTCGGGGATGTTTATGCTCGTGTAGGATGTTAATCCAACATAATCAAAGTATTTCCGCTGCATATAACTATACTTTTACTCATGGACTAGCTGATCCACTGTGCCGAGGGATACGACCATCTAAACTTAAACTAGTTTTTACTTAATAACTTATGGATTTCATATAAATTGTAGATATTGGAGTCTTGCCTGAGTGCATGCAGTTATCCCCTGCACGGTGTGGTATCACGACGCGTATTTTCTCTTACTCTGATATAACTTAAATATTGAGAAAATACGGGTTGTGAAGAGTGTGCTTTAATGCTATCAAAAGTCCAGTCTTGAGAAAGTTGGATGATAAAGATGGTTATTGGGTACGTTACGAATCATTTGGGTGTTTGCGTGTGAGCAGAGATGGGATTTTTCCTCCTATATGACTGGAGTTGCATCCATGGGCCCTTAATGGAATGAGACTGAGAAATGCATGGTCATGCTTGGTTGAGTTAATATATGTTGGGTCCATTATTCCCAATGTCCCTGATTTGTGAGAAGTAAAACATGTCAATGATACACACATCAACTGTATTTGATGTGCATTTGAGGTCTTGAGTGCAGGTTTTCCATATCACATTGATTGGACATGTGGACATAATAAGTGGTTGTTGGACATAGCAAAAATCGACTAAGTCCACAGGCATTGAGTGGAGAAAGCTCACTCAATGCGAGAGGTATGAATTCTATTTTGCTTTGTAGAAATTTGCCTAAGTCTACAGGTGTTGAGTGAGGACAGCTCACTCAACGCCATATAACATATAGCGTTGAGTCTATCTCAGCCTAACTAGCAGATAGCCAAAAATTTGGCTAAGTACAAAAGCGTTGAGTGTAGTCTACTCACTCAACGCCATATAACACATAGCATTGAGTCTGTCTCAGCCTAACTGGAAGATAGCCAAAAATATGGCTAAGTCCACAGGCATTGAGTGTATTCTACTCACTCAAAGCCATACAGTAAAAAGACTGTGAGTCAGGCTGAGTCAGTCTTAGCCTAGAGAAATTGGTTGTAAATGTGGCTAAGTCCATAGGCGTTGAGTGTGGTCTACTCACTCAACGTCATACAGCTTTTAGCGTTGAGTGTTGCTGTGCCAGTAAACTCCATAGAAAATTTGGGCAAAATTTTCACTAAGTCCACAAGCATTGAGTGTAGCTTACTCACTCAATGCCATTTAATAGAAAAATTTTGTTAAGTAGTTTGGCGTTGAGTGGAGCTTACTCTCTCAATGCAAAGATACAGAAATATTTTCTATGGAAAATAGCGTTGAGTGAGGCAAGCTCACTCAACGCTCTCAATGACTTGAAGAAGAAATTTGGCTAAGTCCAAATGAGTGGATTGCTTGGCTTTCGTCGAGCTCAAGTTCGTCAAACTGAGCTCAACGTTCGTCGAACTGAGCTTGGAGTTCGTCGAACTGAGTTTAGCATTTTGTCGAACTAAGTCTAGAGTTTGTCGATCTGAACTTATGCTTTCATCGAGCTGAGCTCGATGTTCATCGAATGGAGCTCAGCCTTCGTCGAGCTCAATACTTAGACAGACAGAATTTTGTCTAAGTGTTGTGGCATTGAGTGATACCTACTCACTCAACTCCTTTAGTTTTGATGATTGAATTTTGTCTAAGTTTAGAAATGCTGAGACATGCTGACGTCAACAAAGTCAAATAGTCAACCAAAATTCAAATGGTGCAGAATTACTGCAATAGACATTGGCGGCTAGCTGTCATCATCCTCTGTAATTTACAAGGAATATTTCCAACATAAAGTGTTGGGGCCCACACACAACAAGGAGCCGTTGAATCAAGATTAAATGGAAAGCATGGGCTGAATGGCTTAATCTCAACCATCAATCCTGGTGGTGGGACCCACTGCTCAATTGGCCTTCAGAGTATAAAAGAAAGCAAATCGGTCAGAGCAAAAAAACAATCGATTCCTTGTCTAGGTTTTCTGAAAACGAAAAAGGGCAGCCGAACTTCATCTTCTTCCTCGCCATTTCTGCCGATCCTAAAGAAGTTGTTTTGTACAGAGAACCTTGCTGTGAAAGAGATAGCTGGAGCAATTACCATCTGCAATAACAGGATCAGAAGTCATTCTGAGGTAGCAGATCTTCAAGTTCTACAAAGAAAAGAAAGATGTACGAAGAAAGATTCTACTGCCTACCATTGTCTTCAACAGTAATTGGTTGGACTGATATCTGCTCAGTACAGAAAGAAGGAGACACATAGATCCTGCTTTGGTGTCTAATCATCTCATTCTTTATTACTTCTTGTGTAAAGATTCTTGGTGAATCTGGAGTTGTATGCCTATATTATAAAGGCTAAGGTCTTTGTGACCTGTGTTTGGCTTTGTGCCTGGTGAAAGGTCTTTATAACCTAGAGTTGGCTTAGTGCCTAAGTGTTAGGTCTGTGTGACTTGTGTGATCCTGCGGGATCTGTGTTGTAAGATATTAAGTAGCTGAGTTTTGGAGGGAGAGGCAAATCTAACACACTGTTAGATAGGCGCAGAGGGATAGTGGATGTACCCAAGATTAGGGAACCACTATAAAATTGTTGTGTCATTTGTGAATGTTCTTGAAAGCTAATAATTAACCTAATCACAGGCGCTGAAATCAAAAAACAAGGTAGAAAACTTAAATAGAGACAAAAACCTATTCACCCCCTCTAGGTGTTTAGCTAGCCTTGAAAATAAGACTTTCAAGTGGTATCAGAGTGAGGTTGCTCTTTAAAGGATTAATAGTCTGAGAGATCTCCAAGGTTAGCTAGAAGTCTGTCTCCATGGGTTCAGGAATGACCAATAGGGAGCTGAGTGCTGTGAGACTTCCAATTTGTAGGAAGGAAGATTTTGGCATCTAGAAAGCAAGGGGGAGCCAGTTCATGGAAGTTGCTGAGCCTAGGATGTATATTATAGTTGAAGAAGGACCATTCATCCCAATGAAGGTCTCTGCACTGGATGCAAATGTCAAGACCCCCAAGACATATGATGAGATGACCAAGGATTAGTTGGCCCTGACCTCAATAGATAAGAAGGCAAAGAATATCATTATGGGTGTTATTGATGACTCTACACTTCAGAATCTGATCCATTATAAAACAACAAAGGAAATGTTGGAAACACTTGTGATTTACATAGAGGGTATAGATGAGGTTAGAGATGATAGAAAGTCCATGCTCAACCAAGAGTATGGGGCTTTCAGGCAATCCAAGGGAGACAACATAACCACCTGTTATGAAAAATTCTTTAGGATTGTGAATGAGCTGAAGACTTATGGAAGAGTGTTCAGTCACTATGAACTGAATGAAAAGTTACTTAAATCTCTCTCTAGAGACTGAGACACTAAAATCTGTACCATCAGAGAGGTGGCAAAGCTGGGGGACACTGCTCCTCACACCCTCTTTGGGAAGCTACTATCATATGAGATGCAGCTGGCTGCAAGAAAAGAAGAGGAGAACAACAACAAGTCTCAGGCAAGAGACAAGACTGTAGCATTCAAAGCTGAATGCTCCAGCAAAAGCATAAGAAAGTATCCCCTCCACCAATGAAAGATGCTGAATCTGATTCTGGAAAATCAGAGAACAACACATCAGACTGCCAGTGGTCTGATGAAGATTTTGCTACCTTCACAAGGCAATTCAAGAAGTTATTAAAGAAGAAGCACCGGAGAGGCAGGCCTTCCACCTCCTCTCATTCCAAGTATGACTACTACATGGGCAAAATAAAATCCTATAAGGAGGACAGGTATGGTTCCAAAACTAGTAAATAGGTTTCCTCTAACATGACTTATTATCATTGCAAAAACCTGGGCATGTAATAGTCGACTACCCAGTCAAAAGAAAGGAACACAGTGAGAAAAAGGACCACTAGCAAAAGGGCAAGAAGGAGAAATTCATCATTACCAAGAAGAAAAGAAGTTGGACCGACTCCTCCTCATCAGAGTCAGAGGAAGAAGAAGAAGCTTATATTGGGATGTACTCTACTGAAGAAGGAGTTGTAGAAGCAGACTGCCGCAAAAGGTTGGTAGCTTTAGAAGAAGAAGCCGAGAAGATTCATCCTGCTGCCAGGATAAAAGATATGGCCCCTCTATCATAATCTGATGGTGATTCAGAGGTGGATTCAGGAGATGATAGCTGCTTCCATGGGCTGATGGCTAAGTCAGATGAAGAAACCAGCCAGGATCAACCTGGTCCAAGCAAGGTAATCTCTGTCACTAGCTCTGCATGTTCAGATTATGAATCAGTTATAGATTCTTGTGCTTCTACATCAAGTGATAATGATGGCTTAGAATCTGAGGGAGACATCAATCAATTAATTGATAATTATTGTGCACTTCTACAGGCTCTAAAGAAGAGCAAGCTCCTGACCAAACATCATGCTCAAGAAATTGTGTATTTAAAGCTTGCTGCTTATAAATCAGTAAAATTACTCAATCTAAATATTCAAGAAGTTGGCAAACTGAAGAATGTATTAATCATTTAGATGAGCATTATAATCTTCAAGAATAACCATATCAGGAATCTTGAAGGAAAGCTCCAAAAGGAGAGGGAACTAGTGGCTAGCTATTCCAAGCCTAGTACAGTGTTGTCCTTGATAGACTCATTCTCCTCCCAAAAGAGAAAGAAAGGGTTGAGATTCAAGGGAAAGACAAGAGCTGCTAATCCTAAGGGAAAGGGCAAAGCTCAAGTGGATCCACTATCCTCTAAGCATCCTGTAAAATTTATTAGAGTGCAATTTCCTTCCAACAGCCATGACCATGAGAGTATTTATGGTAATTGGAATCATGTTAGACCATTTTGTGTTAATAAAGATGTTCCACAATATGGTGGTAGTCACAACAAAGGTGCAAGTACCTATGAGAAAATACAAATGGCCCATCCTGGACCATTTGTGTTTGGTACAACAGCCCCTTCAGTCAAGGGTAAAGCTGCTGACTGTTCTCAAATTCCTCCAGCCCACTCTAAGACAAAGGGCAAGGTTGATAATAGACCATACTTGGGCATCTCTGAGTCCATCAAGAGTATGCTTCCTGAAAAAAGCTGCTGCTAGATTGGCTCAAGATATCCCAAGCACTTCTACTGCCAGACCGACCACTTGTCAGACTAGAGCTGGAAAACCATGGAATAGGACTACTGCTACTCCTTCTAGACCCAGAGCAGTTGTTAACACAGCCACTAGAACTGATCCAAAAAGAAGGTACAACATCCATGAGTGTTGGTGTTGTGGCAAGGTAGGCCACTTTGCTATTAATTGTTGGCACAATCATAGTGTGCAGAGAGCAAATGTCAGCTTGCCTGTCAGAAAAGCTGTAGGCAGGCAAAGTTATTTTCAGCCTAACATGCACCAAGGACCCAATAAAAATTGGGGTCCTAAGGTTAATTGATGTGTGTTTTGCAGGTAAGTCCAAGTACTCATACCCATATATGGTACTTGGATAGTAGATGTTATAGGCACATGACTGGATCAAGGAGCATGCTGAAGGAATATGCTCCAGTAAAGAATGGACCAAAGGTTATCTTTGGTGGGTCAGAAAAAGGAGTGAATAGAGGTTATGGTAAGATCTCTAATAGCATAGTCACTATCACTAGAGTAGCCTATGTGGAAGAGTTGCAACACAACCTGATAAGCATTAGCCAACTCTTTGATCTTGGCTATGACATAGTATTCCACAAGGATGAGTGCCAAATTAGGAGGTTAAGTGACCAAGAGGTCATCTTAACAGGCACTAGGAGTGGAAATGTGTACTATTTAGATTTCATATGCTCTAGCAAAGACTCACATGTATGTCTTGTTGCAGATGAGAAAGCCTCTTCATGTGTCCAGTGGCACAAGAGGATAGCCCATCTAAATTATATGACTATAGGCAAGCTGTTCAGCAATGAGCTGGTTAGGAATGGGCCTAAGTCTCTATGCACTAAGGAGGGTATCTACTTTGCATGCCAAAAGGGCAAACAGACTAAGACCTCCTTCAATAGCAATGGCACCAAAGACTCAGTGAGGTGCTTATACCTCTTGCATATGGATCTGTTTTGTCCTATGTCAATTCAAAGTCTAGGTAGGAAAGTCTACACCCTTGTGGTTGTTGATGACTTTTCCAGATTTGCCTGGGTGTTCTTTCTAAGGAAGAAATCTGAAACCCCTGATGTCTTTCAGACATTTGTCAAGCAAATTCAGAATGAATTCAACAGTACTGTGTTCAAAATCAGAAGTGATCATATCACTGAGTTTCAATCTGAGTGCATAACAAGGTTCTGTTAAGAGCTAGGGATTCATCAAGAATTTTCCTCTCCTAAAAAACCCTAATAAAATGGAATTACTGAGAGGAAAAATAGGACTCTCATATAGGCTGGTAGAACCTTACTAAGTGACTCATCCCTCCTAGAATACTTCTAGGCTGAGGCAGTTAACACTGCATGTTATGTCCTTAATAGGGCTTCCATCACCAAGATCCACAAGAAGACTCCCTATGAGATCTTGAAGGGCAGAAAACCGAACCTGAGCCATTTCAGGATCTTTGGTTGCAAGTGTTATGTGCTCAATAATGGAAAAGTCCATTTAACTAAGTTTGATGCTAAGTCCCATGAAGGGATCTTTGTTGGGTACATCACTCATAGTAAGGCATATAGAATCTATAACTTAACTACCCAAATTGTAGAAGAGTCAATGCATGTTGTTTTTGATGAATCCAATATGGTTAACTGTGAGCTGCCAAGCTCCTCCTCTTATAGTATTGCAGGTACATAGCGAATGATGGATAAGCTAACCATCAAGGAAGCTACCCCCACAATCCAATAAAATGATGATGGACTGCTTATTCCAAGAGAAGGGAAAAATATACCTGAAGAAAATGAAGACCAGCTAGCTGAAAACCTTGAATATCAGCAAACTGCAGCTAGATTTCCTCCAGCTACCAGGCATCTAAGGGACCATCCAATACACAAAATCATTGGTGATGCAAATTATGGAGTCCAGACTAGAAGTAGGAGCTTTAATATAGCTCTCTACTCAAGCTTCCTGTCTCAAGAAGAGCCAAAGAAGTTTGAAGAAGCAATCAAGGAGCAGTTCTGGATTGGAGTAATACAGGAAGAACTAGACCAATTTAAGAGATGTAAGGTCTGGAAGTTGTTCCCCAGACAACAAGGACAAAATGTCATAGGGACTAAGTGGATCTACAGAAACAAGTTGGATAAAGATGGCATTATTGTCAAGAAGAAGGCTAGACTGGTGGCTAAAGGCTACAGGCAAGAAGAAGGCATAGACTTTGACCAGACTTTTGCTCCAGTAGCCAGATTAGAAGCCATAAGGATTTCCTTGCATTTGCTACCCATAAGGGATTTAGATTTTACGAGATGGATGTCAAGTCAACATTCCTGAATGGGGACTTAAAAGAGGAAGTATATGTGGATCAACCACCAGGTTTTGTAGATCATAACTCTCCCAATTTTGTTTATAAGCTTAGGAAATCTCTATATGGGCTAAGCAAGCCCCTAGGGCTTGGTATGAAACCTTGTCTAGCTTCTTCATTGAGAACAAATTCTCAAGGGAGAAGATAGACAAGACCCTATTCCTTAGGGAATCAAAGGGCAAGTTTATCCTAGTCCAGATATAAGTCGATGACATTATCTTTGGATTTACTAATTACAACATTTGCAGAAAGTTTGCCAAACCTATGCAAGGAAAATTTGAAATGAGCAGCATGAGTGAGCTCAAGTTCTTCTTGGGACTCTAAGTAAGACAGACTGATGATGGCTTGTTCATATCCCAATCCAAGTTCACCAGGGAGCTAATCAAAAAGTATGGTATGGAGAATGCATCCACCATGAGAACTCCTATGGGATCAAGTATGCCTATAGGAAAAGATGAGGCAGGGAAACCTGTTGATGAGTCTTTGTATAGAGGAATAATTGGCTCCCTTTTATACCTGACTGCTAGTAGGCCTGATATCATGTATGTCACATGTGTCTGTTCTAGGTATCAGGTCTGCCCTAAAGAATCTCATTACTCTGCTGTAAAGAGAATCTTGAGGTATCTTAAGGGCACACCAGATCTTGACATATGGTATATTGGAAATAGGGATTTTAATCTAATTGGATTTTCAGATGCAGATTTTGCAGATTGCAAAGAAGACAAGAAAAGTACTACTGGAACCTGTCAATTCTTAGGAAGAAGACTAGTTTCTTAGAGCAGTAGAAGCAAACTAGTGTAGCTATATCCACTGCTGAGTCAGAATATATATCAGCAGGCAGCTGCTGTGCTCAGCTGCTGTGGATCCAACATCAGCTCCAGGATTACAACCTTCAGGTAAGTAGAACTCCTCTCTACTATAATTCTACAAGTGTTATTTCTATTGCTAGGAATCCTGTCACATATAGCAAGACTAAGCATATAGAAATAAGATATCATTTTATTAAGGAGTATGTGGAGAAGGAAGACATCAGTCTTGAGTTTGTCCCCACAGACAAGCAAGTAGTTGATATCTTCACTAAGCCATTAGATGAAGAAAAGTTAAACACCCTCAAATTTGAGTTTGGTATGTTGAACTTGGCATAGCTTCAGGCACTCCGTTTTGCATTTTTTTGGTGCAGGTATTGTTCCTCTTGCTAGACATACAGACTCCCTAGTAGTATCAGTTCATTGATGCTTCTTCTGAGGGGGAGTAAGTTACTCTGAAGAGAAGAGAGAAAGTCAGCTAATGGAAGGGCCAGCCCCCATCTACCTATTCTGCAGAAGTCAAAAAGGGGGAGAGAAGAGAGAAGGTCCTAGCAAGGGGGAGTCATAGCAAGTGGGAGAGATGGCAAAGGGGAAAGAAAGATATGTGACACTCTAGTAAACCTTGCAGCAAAACAGAGGGAGTAAGTGATGCTAACTATACAGTAAATGAGGTACATTTACTTATAACTTATCAGAATTTCAATAGTTATTTTGTTGTATAGGTTGTGTGTATCATTGACCAAGGAAAGAAATCATTTTTGATAAGGGTTGATAAGGGTTTTGACTTCTTCAAATAGGGAGAGATTGTTGGGTCCATTGTTTCCAATATCCCTGATTTGTGAGAAGTCAAACAGGTCAATGACACATACATCAACTATATTTGATGTGCATTTGAGGTCTTTAGTGCAGGTTGTCCATATCACATTGATTGGACATGTGGACACTGAAAGGAGGGGTTAGATCTGGTTACTCTAGAGAGGGGGGGGGGGGGTGAATAGAGTATTAAAACTTTGGCTCTTTTTAAAGTTTATATCAGAGTAAATAAAATGATACCATATACTAGTTAAGAATAGGAAAACTAGGCTAACTATTCCAGCAATCACAAGCACAGCAAAAAGGCAAAACAAATAGAAAAGGAGTAACCAGACGACACATGAAGTTTATAGTGGTTCCCCTAAACTTGGGTACATCCACTCTTCTACCACCCTTGGTAGGAATCAACTAGTAGGTTTTGATCAGGTGACTGCCACCACAAGATCTGATTCAGGTAGATCAGGAAACCCTTCAGGCTTTTGATCAGGTGCCCAAAAATCACTAAAGTCTTTTGATCAGGAGACCTCACAACCAAGAATTACTTTTAAAGGGAGTAAGAACCCTGTACAATGGGGTGGAAAGAGTTTGATGGAAATCTTCTCTTTTCTCAATTCAACTTGAGAAGACTATGTGGATTCTTGTGTTGCAAAGCTTCTTCTGAGAAGTTGAATGCTTTAGGAAGAAAGAGCTTTGCTTAAGGGTGAGTAGGTCTTCAGCTTGATCTGCCAAGTTCTAGGAAATCCAATGATTTATGTTGAAAATGATGTCTATAGATTTATGGAACAAAACTTGAAGAAGACTCTTGATCTTGATGTTGTGTTCTTCTTCAGTCTTGAGAAAATGGTAGAGTAAGAAAAGCATTGAGTGAGTATGAAAGAGTCAACTGCTTGCTGAATGTTCTCTGTATGTGCTTCTCGATTACTGTATGTTTATTTTTCTCTGTATCTCTAACTATCTGTCGAAAAAAGAGAGAGAATCTCTTTTATTCTACTGCCAAAAATTCTGCTTTGAATTTTGAATTCTTTCCATAAATGCTGGCTGATCTGGAGAATTGAAAATGACTATAATAATAGTATTTATGAGTTTCCCAACTGTCCTTGATAGAAAAAGCAAATATTTATTCTGATGAATACCATATTTAATACAGCCAATAACGGCTATATTCAGAAGAATATTTGCACTAAATACTCAGAATAATACTGCTAATTAATAGAGAAAATAAGGAACAGAAGGAGGAAAAACTCATTTTGGAACTGGTCAGAAAACGTCGAACGCTAAACGGAATTCATCGACCTGAGATCCTAGATCGTCGACCAGAGAATTCAAGTTCGTCGACCAAAGCTCTGCGAACTGCTAACTGAGAATAACTTTCCAATTCTGTGCTCTAAGTTCGTCGAGCTGAGAATCTGTCTGAAGAAAATAAAACGTCGACTTGAGCTCGAATATCGTCGAGCTTAGCTCAGAGAATTAACTCTGAGTTCGACGATCGTAGAGCTGAGTTCGAAGAATTTCGAACTGATCACTGTCTTCTGAAAACTGCTAAGTTTGAGTCTCTGAAGTCCACTGCTGGCTTGTCCAAGGAGGTAGCACTAATCAGGACTTAGCCTAAACTCTAG
This sequence comes from Platanthera zijinensis, assembly GCA_039513925.1. Lineage (NCBI taxonomy): Eukaryota > Viridiplantae > Streptophyta > Magnoliopsida > Asparagales > Orchidaceae > Platanthera > Platanthera zijinensis. The sequence continues at coordinate 24,165,095 of CM077084.1, read as the reverse complement.
GACAACTAAACATGACCCTGGATATACAATGTTGGGTCAGACTCAGCCTAAGTTAGTGAACCTAGCCCAAATCCAACTAAGGATCCAACAGACACAATAAGTGGTTGCTAGACATATCAAAAATCAACTAAGTCCATAGGCATTGAGTGGAGCAAGCTCACTCAACACCAGAGGTTTGGATTCTATTTTGCTTTGTAGAAATTTGCCTATTTCCACAGGCATTGAGTGAGGACAGCTCACTCAATGCCATCTAATATATAGAGTTGAGTCTATCTCAGCCTAACTGGCAGATAGCCAAAAATTTGGCTAAGTACAAAAGCGTTGAGTGTAGTCTACTCACTCAATGCCACATAACACATAGTATTGAGTCTGTCTCAGCCTAACTAAAGATAGCCAAAAATGTGGCTAAGTCCACAGGCATTGAGTGTAGTCTACTCACTCAACACCATACAATAAAAAGGCTATGAGTCAGGCAGAGTCAGTTTTAGCCTAGAGAAATTGGCTGTAAATGTGGTTAAGTGCACAGGCGTTGAGTGTGGTCTACTCACTCAATGCCATACAGCTTTTAGCGTTTAGTGTTGATGTGCCAGTCAACTCCACAGAAAAGTTGGGCAAAATTTTCACTAAGTACACAGGCGTTGAGTGTAGCTTACTCACTCAACGCCAGTTAATAAAAAAATTTTGTTAAGTAGTTTGGCGTTGAGTGGAGCTTACTCTCTCAACGCCAAGGCGCAGAAATATTTGTTAAGGTAAATAGCGTTGAGTGAGGCAAGCTCACTCAATGCTCTCAACGCTCTCGACGCTCTCAATGCCTTGAAGCAGAAATTTGGCTAAGTCCAAATGAGTGGATTGCTTGGCTTTCGTCGAGCTCAAGTTCGTCGAACTGAGCCTGGAGTTCGTCGAACTGAGCCTGGAGTTTTTCGAACTGAGTTTAGCCTTTCATCGAACTAAGTCTAGAGTTCGTTGATCTGAACTTATGCTTTCGTCGAACTGAGCTCGACGTTCGTCGAATGGAGCTCAGCTTTCATCGAGCTCAATACTTAGACAGACAAAATTTTGTCTAAGTGTTATGGAGTTGAGTGATACCTACTCACACAATGCCTTTGGTTCTGATGATTGAATTTTGTCTAAGTCTAGAAATGTTGAGTCATGCCGACGTCAGCAAAGTCAAATAGTCAACCAAAATTCAAATGGTGTGGAATTGCTGCCAGAGACGTTGGCAGCCAGCTGTCATCATCCTCTGCACTTTCTAAGGAATATTTCCAACATAAAGTGTTGGGGCCCACACACAGCAAGGAGCCGTTGAATCAAGATTAAATGGAAAGCATGCGTTGAATGGATTAATCTCAGCCATTAATCCTGGTGGTGGGACCAACTGCTCAATTGGCCTTCAAAGTATAAAAGGATGCAAATTTTCCAGAGCAAAAAAATAATCAATTCCTTGTCTAGGTTTTCTGAAAACGAAAAAAGGGTGGCCGAACTTCATCTTCTTCCTCGCCATTTTCGTCGAGCCTGAAGAAGTTGTTCTGTACAGAGAACCTTGCTGGGAAAGAGATAGCTGGAGCAATTACCATCTACAAAAGTAGGATCAAAAGCCATTCTGAGGTAGAAGATCTTAAAGTTTTGCAGAGAAAAAAAAGATGTTCGAAGAAAGATTCTACTGCCTACCTATTATCTTCAACAACAATTGGTTGGACTGACATCTGCTCAATCCAGGAAGAAGGAGACAAAGAGATCTTGCTCTGGTGTCTAATCATCTCATTCTTTATTTCTTCTTGTGTAAAGATTCTTGGTGAATCTGGAGTTTTAAGCCTATATTATAGAGGCTAAGGTCTTTCTGACCCGTGTTTGGCTTTGTGCCTGGTGAAAGGTCTTTGTGACCTGGGATTGGCTTAGTGCCTAAGTGTTAGGTCCGTGTGACTTGTGTGGTCCTGCGGGATCTGTGCTATAAGCTATTAAGTAGTTGATTTTTGGAGGGAGAGTCGAATCTAACACACTGTTAGATAGGCGCAGAGGGACAGTGGATGTAACCAAGATTGGGGAACCATTATAAAATTGATATGTCATCCGTGAAAGTTCTTGAAAGCAGATAATTAACCTAATCACTGGAGCTGAAATCAGAAAACAAGGTAGAAAACTTCAATAGAGAAAAAAACCTATTCACCCCCCCCCCCTCTCTAGGTGTTTAGCTAGCCTTGAAAACAAGACTTTCAATATATGATATTGGACTCACCAATTTCTGGAAGTACATTCTAGATCAAGAAAACTAGGATTGAACAATTATGTGGGTGACACGACCTATACCTCTAGTTCTATCCGGATGTAAGGGACGAAGGGACATGAAAACACTGATACATTGGTCACAATGGCTTTTGAGCTTTAAACTTTTATTGTTTGGGAGCAATGATGCAATGCTAGATGTCTCTCTTTGTTTGTGAAGCTTTTGTTTGATACTTTCAAGATCAAGTGGGAGACTGTTTTTCTACCATGGTGATCTGGAAGTGATCATGCATATAGCCTCACTGCCAATGCAGTATGAGATTATGTGATCACCTATAAGAGCTTTGGAAAAGTTGGATAGGTTTGTATTGACCTTGCTCATATGTGATATGAGTGAAGGACCAAGCCTATGACGATCTGGACATGGTGGAATGCCATTTCAGGACCTGTATTGTGAATGTGGATTGACCGAAATGAAGTCGGCATGAGCTAAGGGAAATTTGTCGAGTATGGGTAAGTGGTTTTGACGAATGGGCTGGATTCGACGAGTTTCGTCGTGACCATTCATTGATTCGTCGAGTATTAAAGTAATACTCGTCGATTCATCGAGTATCCTCGTGTCCTCTTACTGATTCGTCGAGTATCTGTTGGGTACATTTGAAAATATGTACCTGATTTGGAGAAGCCTCACTTAGCTCAATGATATACATCAAGGTGTATTTGATGTTATTTTGAGTTTATATGTGCATGTTAAGTATTTGCTAAAATGCAGAAAAAGTTTCTAAGTCCATGATTCGACACTTAAGAAAGCATGTGTCGACACTTGGAGAAGCTGTGTAGACACCAGAAGAAACTGTGTCGACACACAGAAGATTTTAGTCTACATCAACTGTGTCGACACCAGGAGGCTGTGTCGACACACAAAAGTTCTAGTCGACAACAATTGTGTCGACACCAAGAGGCAGTGTCGACACATAGAATTTCTAGTAGACATCAACTGTGTCGACACCTGGAGGCAGTGTCGACACACAAATTCTGAGACTATATCAACTGTGTCGACACACAAGACTTGTGTCGACACACAGCAGAGTTTCATCAAAGTTTATTGCTGTGAAGAGAAGTGTCTGTGTCGACACAAAGAAGCAGTGTAGACACACTCTACAGATGCAGTATAAATAAGAAGTGTCTACACCAAAGGAGCTATGTCGACATCACCAAAGCTTGTGTCGACACTTAATCTACTTGTGTCGACACATAATGACAATCAGTCTCGACGCTTTGCTGACAAAGACAAAGGTTCAAGAACTGACTGGAGACTTGACAGCTGTGTATTCCAACAAGTTTGTTGAAGCTGTTAGACCTGTCACAAGTTCATTAGAAACCAGATCAGCCGGTTACCATGGATGAAGTCTATATATATAGATGGATTCTGTCTAATCAAAAATAAGGTGAACAAAGTGAACAACAATTGAAGTATTGATCATTGATCAAGAAAGTGCACGTCACAAAGAAGAAGATTTTCGTGAGAAAATCTAAGGAGAATTCAAGCAAGAATTCTGAAGAAACTTCAGAAGTTCTGGAGATTGAGAGAGATCTTCAGTTGTTGAAGTAAAGGAGGAGATATTTATAATTCTCCTAAGAAGCAGATTTTGAACTAATCTGCTAAGAAGGATTCAGACCTATTTCTGTATTCTAAGAAGGAAGCTGGCAGCCAGTCAATTTCAAAGGAGATCAACCCTACTGAGTTCAGATTCAAGAAGCTTTGAAGAAAGCTAAGAATAGGTTGATTTCAGCCATCAGACTTATCAAGAAACTGATCAAGAAACCTCTTATCCCTTCTCTCTCAACAAGGGTAAGAGTCCATCTAAATCACTTATCAAATTTTGTAGGATCTTTTCATAGATCTGAGTTATAAGCCTATATTATAAAGGCTGAGTGTAGGAGAAATTTTTCTCTGAGTTGTAGGCCTTGTGGGAAGGCTGAGGTAGAGCTGTTAGCCTGAGCTATATGAGTGTGGTTACACTCTGAGTTGTAGGAACCTTATAGGGTTCTGAGTTGTAGGAACCTTTCAGGGTTCTGAGCTGTAAGATCTGTGGATCTGAGAAGAAGTAAGAAGTTAGGTCGAATCTAGCACACTGCTAGATAGGTGAAGGGAGAAAGTGGATGTACCCAGACCTTGGGGAACCACTATAAACCTGTGTGCAATCTGTGATGTGTGTATGATTGTGAATTCTAGGCTGTGATTGTTGTAGAACAGTTAGATTCTATTTTAAGATCTGAATAATTATTCTGCCTTAAGTAAAAAAGGAAATAACCTATTCACCCCCCCCCCCCCCCCCGCCCCCCCTCTAGGTGTTTGGGTTATCTTGAAATTAATTCTATCAAGTGGTATCGAGGGAGGTTGCTCAAAGAAGGACTTAACAGTCCGAGTAAGATCCATAAGGCAGATTCAAGATCAAGAAAATGGGTTCAGGAGAAAATCATAAGGAACTAGGTTCTATGAAATTACCCATATGCAGGAAAGAGATATTTGGAATATGGAAAGAAAGGGTCAGGCTTTTCATGGAGGCTTCTGATCCAAGGATTTACATTACTGTAATGGAAGGTCCTTATGTTCCAATGAAGGTGTCAGTTTTAGATGCAAATCAAAGAACTCCCAAAGATTTTTCTGAGATGACTAAAGATGAGATCATCCTGGCAACTATGGATAAAAGAGCCGAGAATATCATAGTAAGTGTCATAGATGATTCAACCTTTCAAAATTTGATTCACTGCAAGACCTCCAAGGAAATTTGGGACACTTTGATAGTCTACATGGAGGGTTGTGAAGAAATCAGACAAGATAGAAAATCTATGCTGAACCAGGAATATGAAAGTTTCAGATAGGGAAAGTCAGATGGTATAACTGAGTGTTATAAAAAGTTCTATAGAATAGTAAATGAGTTGATGTCCTATGGAAGGATCTTCAGTACATATGAAGTGAATGATAAATTCCTAAGATCCTTGACAAAGGATTGGGACAATAAGATTTGTGCCATTAGGGAAGTGGCCAAACATACAGATATCTCTCCTCCAACTTTGTTTGGAAAATTGCTGTCATATGAGATGCAGCTAATGGCTAGGAAAGAGGAAGAGAAAAGTGCTAAAGGGGAGCATAAAGAAAAGTCTGTGGCCTTCAAGGTGGAATCCACTAGGAAGAATAGGAGGATGTCTCCATCACCTCTTGAGATTGTTGTTGAAATTACTTCAGATAATTCAGACAACCAGAGTTCAAACAGCAGTGACTCAGATAAAGACTTTGCTACCTTCATAAGGCAATTTCAGAGATTCCTGAAGAAGAAGCAGTGGAAGTCAAGGCCCTCCACATCTCAGCCTGTGGAGAAATCCTTTGTTGCTAAGAAGGATAAAAGCTTGACAGACCAATCTACTTCAGAGTATGAATCTGAAGCTGAGACATACATTGGTCTTTATGTAGCAGATGAAGAAGATGAGTTTATGCAATTGTTGAACTCTATCTATGAACAAGAAGACCATTAGTGCATGGGACTAATGGCTGTATCAGAAGAAGACAAGTGTCAGGATCAGCCTAGTCCTAGTAAGGTACAATGTATTTCTAGAAATTCAGATTGTAGTACTGGTACAGAGTCAGCTACATCTACATCAAGTGATGTGGATGGGTCTGAATCTGAAGGTGATATTCATCAGCTGATAGATGAATATGGGGACTTGTTGCAGGAACTAAAGAAAAGCAAAAACCTGGCCAAAACTCAGGCTAAGGAGATTGCAGATCTTAAGATGGCTGCATCTGACTTAGAGAAAGAATTGGATCAAAAAGTGAATGAGATTGCCAAGCTGAAAACTATAACTATTATTCAGATGGGCACAATCACATACAAAAATGATCTAATTAAAAGTCTGGAAACCAGACTTCAAAAGGAGAAAGATTTGGTGGCTAGTTATTCCAAGCCAAAATCAGTTTTACCCTTAATAGATGAGTTTGTGGCTCAAAAAGGTAAGGCTGGAATATGCTTTAAAGGTAACACCAGGGCTGTCCAATTCAAGAGAAAGGGCAAATCCTCAGTCCAGCCACTGAATTTTAAAGTCCCTGTAGTTTTTAGAAAGGTACAAGTGCCTTCTAACAAGTATGACCTTGAGAATACTCATGGTCATAGTAAGACTGAAGTTCTGAATGACAAGGGTGTTTATGTCAATAAGACAGCCCATGTTCATAAACCCCATGTTCTTAAGAAAACAGTGGGTGTAGCTGCAACAGTACCAGTATAATACAAAAGATTTGCTGTCAACCAGACTGTTAAGAATGTATCTAAAAATAGATATAACAAGTATGAATGCTGGTGCTGTGGCAAGACAGGTCATTATGCCATAGATTGCTGACACAACACTAGTGTTAGGAAGAACAACAGTCTACCTGTTAAAAGAGCTGCAGGTAGATTTGTTAAGTATGAAGCTAACTTGAACCAAGGACCCAAGACTTACTTGGGTTCTAAGGGAAGGTAATTCTTTATTACAAGTGAGTCCAAGTTACCATGTCCCTATATGGTACTTGGACAGTGGATATTCCAGGCACATGACTGGAACAAAGGGGTTGCTGAAGGAGTACTTGCCTATCATAAATGGGTCTAAAGTAATCTTTGGTTGTTCTGAAAAGGGAATCATCAAAGGATTTGGTAACATTTCTAATAACTAGATTACTATCACTCAAGTGGTCTATGTGAAGGGTTTAAAACACAACCTTATAAGCATAAGTCAGCTGAGTGATTTAGGATATGACATTTCATTTATTAAGAATGGTTGTCATATCAAAAGATCAAGTGATCAAAATGTCATATTGACAGGATATAGAAAAATAAATATGTACTTTCTTAATTTTGAGTGTGAGAATAATGTTTCTCCTATTTGTCTTGTAACTGATGAGAGAGCCTCTCATTATGTAAAATGGCACAAGAGGCTGGCTCATCTTAACTACAAAACAATTGGCCAACTCTTTAGCAAAGAGTTAGTAAGGAATGGTCCAAAAGTTAAGTATATAAAGGATGAGATATGTTAAGCTTGTCAAAAAGGCAAGCAGACAAAATACTCCTTTCATAGCCTTGAAAACAAGGATTCAGTGAGGTGTCTATACCTCTTGTATATGGATCTTTTGGTCCTATGCCAGTTCATAGTCTAGGTAGGAAGGTCTACACTTTTATGGTGGTAGATGACTATTCTAGATATTCCTGGGTGTTCTTTCTGAGACAAAAATCAGAAACCTCAAGTGTTTTATATAGTCTTGTCAAGCAAATTCAGAATGAATATAACAGTACAGTGATCAAAATCAGAAGTGACTATGGCACTGAATTTCAATCTGAGAGTATGATAAAACTGTGTAAAGAATTTGGGATTTTTCAAGAATTCTCCTCACCTAGAACACTATAGAAAAATGGTATTGCTGAAAGGAAGAATAGAACATTGATTGAGGTTGGTAGAACTCTATTGAGTGACACTTCTCTCCCAGAATATTTATGGGCTGAGGCAGTAAACACTGCATGTCATGTGATCAATAGGGCATCTATCACCAAAAACTACAAAAGACTCCCTATGAGATTATGAAGGGCAGAAAACCAAACTTATCCTATTTTAGGATCTTTGGTTGCAAGTGCTATGTCCTTAACAATGACAAGTCTTATTTAACTAAGTTTGCTGCCAAATCCCAAGATGGGATATTTGTTGGGTACAACAACAATAGTAAGGCTTATAGAGTCTACAACTTGATTACTCAAGTTGTAGAAGAATTTGTACATGTTGTCTTTGATGAAACAAGACTGATTAATAGTGAGTTGCCTTGTAGCCCATGCAGTTGTACAAGTATAAATGAGAAACTTGACAAGCTTACCATTACAGAAGAATCAACTAAAGAGCAGGAAGTGGAAATGGTGACTACTGTCCAGGGGGAGTACAGGACTCCCTAGATGCTGTTGAAAACTAAGAGGTGCAGCATATTGAAGAGACAGGAGAGGTTCAACCTGAAGATAATCTACCTCCAGCTGTTAGACACTTAAAGGATCATCCAGCAAATCAGATAATTGGTGATCTAAGATATGGAGTGCAAACCAGAAGCAGGAACTTGAACACAGTGCTTTGCTAGAGCTTCCTATCTCAACTGGAGCCAAAGAGATTTGAAGAAGCTATTCTAGACCCACATTGGAGATATGCCATGCAAGAAGAGCTGAATCAGTTCAGAAGGTGCAAGGTCTGGGAGTTAGTTCTTAAGCCAAAAGACCACAACATCATTTGAACAAAATGGATCTTTAGGAACAAACTGGATGAGAATGAGATCATTATGAAGAACAAAGCAAGACTTGTTACAAAAGGATACAGACAGGAAGAGGGCATTGACTTTGATCAAACCTTTGCCCCAGTAGTAGACTGGAAGCAATTAGGATGTTCCTTGCCTATGCAGTATGTCAAGGCTTCAAGGTATTCCAAATGGATGTAAAATCAGCATTCCTAAATGGAAATCTAAAAGAAGAAGTCTATGTAGAGCATCCCTCGGGTTTTGTTGATTCTCTCAAACCTGATTATATTTATAGACTTAGGAAAGCTTTATATGGGTTAAAGTAAGCCCCAAGGGCTTGGTATGAACCCATGTCTACTTTTCTTATTGAGAACAAATTCTCAAGGGGGAAAATAGACAAAACTTTATTTCTAAGTGAGTCCAAAGGTAAGATAATCTGAGTCTAGATTTATATAGATGACATAATATTTAGGTCTACAGAAAGCAATATTTGCAAGAAGTTTGCTAAACTTATGCAAGGGAAGTTTGAGATGAGCAGCATGGGAGAACTTAAGTTCTTCTTGGGCCTTCAAGTAAGACAGACTGATGATGGATGTCCATATCCCAGTCTAAGTTCACCAAGGATTTAATTTAGAAGTATGGTATGGAATCATCCTACACCATGAGAACTCCTATGGGAACAAGTATGCCTATATCCAAAGATGATGCAGGTAAACCTGTAGATGATGAGTCTTTGTATAAAGGAATAATTGGCTCTCTTCTATATCTAACTGCTAGTAAACCAGACATTATGTATGCAACATGTGTCTGTGCTAGGTACCAATCATGCCCTAAAGAATCTCATTACACTACAATAAAAAGGATTTTGAGATATCTAAAGGGCACACCTAATCTAGGCCTTTGGTACCCTAGGAATAGAGATTTTCTACTAACAGGCTATTCAGTTGCAGACTTTATAGGTTTCAAAGAAGATAGAAAAAGCACTACAGGCACCTGTCAATTTCTAGGAGGAAGATTGGTGTCTTGAGTAGTAAAAAGCAGACTAGTGTGGCAATTTCCACAGCTGAGTCTGAATATGTGGCAGCAGGAAGTTGTTGTGCACAGTTGTTGTGGATTCAGCACCAGCTAGAAGGCTATGGTATTCAGGTAAGTAGAACACCTTTTTTTTGTGATTCTACTAGTGTTATTTCTATTGCAAATAATCCTGTTTCACATAGTAGGACTAAGCATATAGAAATAAGATACCATTTTCTTAGATAACATGTAGAGAAAGAGGACATCTCACTAGAATTTGTCAAAATAGATTATCAAATTGCAGATGTATTTACTAAGCCTTTAGATGAAACTAAATTCAATAAATTTAAAATTTGATTAGGAATGTTGAACATAGATTAGTTTAACAGATTTGGCTAAGTAAATCTGTGTCGACACATCCAGAGAAGTGGTGTCAACACTTCAGTAAATTTGTGTCGACACATCCAGAGAAGTGGTGTCGACACTTCAGTAAGTGGTGTCAACACCACCAGAGTAGTGGTGTCGACACATCCAGAAATTGTGTCAACACTTTTAAATAGAGTCGACACAGAATTTCTGATGAACTTTTATGTTTGTATAGTGTCGACATATCATCAATTGATGTCGACACATAGTAGTCAACGACGTTGTCGAGACAATAGAAGTATGTGTCGACACATTTCAACAGTATCAACACATTTAGACATTTTTTGCCCGCCTTTTGACCTTCTTTGTCTAGAAGGGTATAAATAGGTTAAGAATAAATTCTGTCGACACGCTCTCCAGATTTTCGAGATTAAACCCTTATGTCGACAAACTCTCTTCTCTCAATCCAAGCTTTCTGACCATCCCAATGGCGCCAAAGGTTGAAGATAACATTAACGAAGGATATGAGTTGGTTTGCCATGCCTTTGATGATGCTGACTCAGAGATTAAAGGAGTAATTACCCTAATTACTGACAGTGGTTTGGAGTTTCTGGTATCCGAACCAACCAAGATATGGAAGAAGGAGATTCTTGAGTTTATGGCACGGCTGCAATAGACTCAACAGAACTTAAGATTAAATCAATAGTTCATGGAGCAAGAGTCAAAGTGACCTTGAAAAGTTTGAGAAAAATTCTTCATCTTCCAAGAACTCAGGATGAAGAAGAAGTACCAGTATCAAAAACAAGGGAGGCACTATAATGGTGTGGATTGGATCCCATCATGAAGATTGGAACAGCTATAAACAGGAAAGGGATGAATCAGCAAGGTAAATTTCTATCTGAAGTGGTTGGAAAGTTGATTTTGTGTAAGCCAGGGGGACTTGATAGGATTTCATCCTATATGTTCAGCCTCATGACAAGGATAATCTTTACACTCAACACAGATTGGTCTGTAGTATTATTTGAGAAGATTAAGGAAGGTATAAAGAAGCCTAATTTGGCTAGAATGATGAGCTTGTACTTGGCTGGAGCCATTCAAGAAGTCATGCACCAGATCCCTGGATCTAAAATTAATCATATTAGAAGAATGGACATCAGGATCATCTCCAGATGGGATAGAGTCCTCACCAAGGACATACCTGATATAGCAAGCCAAGAAGCTGCTGAGAGATCACCTGCACAGGACACAACTGATCATGCACAGGTGCAAGGGGAGATAGATAGTGTACAAGTACAGGACCTGACTGAGAATACACAAGTGCAGGGGAGACAATTACTACACAGGTACAAGGGGAAGAGAGAATTCACTTGGCAAGTGAACTGGATTCGCAATCTATTCTTGAGATACCTCATATCAACAGTCCAGCACTAAATGTGATCATGGAGGATACATCTGTAGTTGCTGATGCTCCTGAGAAAGTTGTATCACCAGTTCACACTCAATAGGAGTTCAGTTTAGAAGAATTGTTTCCTGACATTGAGGGAGCAGCAAATAAGGAGGAGCAAGTAAGGATTGAGGGAGAGCAGGCTGACATTGAGGAGGTGCAGCATAGGACTGAGAAGGAGCTTCCTCCTCATCCTAAAGAAAGAGTTAATATAACCAGTACCTCTCCTTCAGAAGATGAGGAGATTGCAAGTGTCAAGAAAAGAAAACTGATGTTTTTTAAGAGAAGAAGCCAGAGCTATAAGAAGGCTTTGCAAACTACTACTCCACAACCTGCCCCAGAGGCTGATTACAACTCATTAATGGTAGATTTGCAAGTTAAATTGGATGAGTAGAGAATGGCTCTAGAAAAGTATGTGGATGAAAGCCATAAGTCACTTCAATCTGAATTGGCTCAGGATATCAAATCCATCAGATTTGAAGTAAATCTTCATAAGAAAGAGATGATAGATTGTTTCCACAAGGGGGGCAATGCTGTAGTATTTCTGGCTAACCAACAAGCAGAAGTCAAGAAACAAGTGGATGATATTGTTGTTAAATAAGGCTATGTCCTTGAAAATCAGATTAGAATGAATGATAATCTGACTGAATCTTACAATGAGATAGTCACTGAAATAAAGAATACAGTTACTGCAATGACTGAAGACAGAGCTAAAGAGAAAGAAGAGTTTGATAAGAAGTTACGAGATGCCTTAGATTCATTTAAGACAGCCATTAATACTTATCAGAAAACAATTTCTGATCAGCTTCTTAAGTTGAAATCATTTTATAAAGATTGTGTAAATTTTTTTGATGGCCAAATAAGATTTCAAAAAGATGACTTAAGAGATCACATTATAAGAGAAGCCATAAAGGGGGAGAGAGTGTTAGTCAATGCAGGCTCAGATCATGCCAAATGGATATCCAATAGCATCAGAGCCACTCTGGGATATCCACCCCTTTGTGATGATGACAATGTTGTTGAGTCTGGTGTGCAACCTGCTTATGTTGGAGGTGATCAACCTGAAGTTGCTCAGATCATCTACCCTCCAGCAGATTTTGATATGATTCAACAACAGGTTTAGACACTGTACAGTCCTCCACAGGAAGTTGAAAATGTTATTATAGAGAAAGTTGAAATGCCAGAAGCTTCCTTGAAAGCTCAGCAGGAAGCTCAACTTTCAAAGAAATTAAAAGATTCAAAGAACGGGCTGAGTTAAAGCCTGATTTTGAGCAGTGGAGCCCCACTTCAAGAAATATAATTTTGACTGCCTAGAAAGCTGTGAAAGATCAAGTTCATGAAAGGGTCAAGTGGTATAATGAACAAGAATGGCAGAAATATGAGGCAAGGCAGGAAGTCATTGTGCAACATAAAAGAAAGGCTAAGATTGAGAAGCTACCTCCTAATGCTCAGGATCCTAGCAAGTACTTTCCTAAGCCTTTTCATTATTTTGAAAGGCAAAGAATTAAGGCTGAAGTTCAGAAGAAGGCAGACTTGAAAGGAAAGAAGCCTATTGATGATGCAGAACCTCCTGTGCAAGCTCAGATTAAGCCAGGAAAAGGCATAGTCATTAGGGAGCCAGATCAGCCTTATGATAGATTTACTAGATTTTGCAAGAATAATGTAATTTTTTAGTTTTAAAAGAAATCTATGTAATCAGTTGTTAAGAAACTTTTTGATAAAGTATAAACAAAACAATGTTTCAAGTTCATTCAAGTTGCACTCTTATTCTGTGATGTGATTTAGTTATATGTTTTGTTTATAAGTTACCCTATCATTTATTATATACATCATCATATTTGTTTATTATAAGTGGTGTATATCATTGACTAAAGGGTTATGACTTCTCCAAATAGGGGGAGATTGTTGGGCACATTGGAAAATATGTACCTGATTTAGAGAAGCCTCACTTAGCTCAATGATATATATCAAGGTGTATTTGATGTTATTTTGAGTTTATATGTGCAGGTTAAGTATTTGCTAAAATGCAGAAAAAGTTTCTAAGTCCATGAGTCGACACTTAAGAAAGCCTGTGTTGACACTTGGAGAAGCTGTGTCGACGCCAGAAGAAACTGTGTCGACACACAGAATATTTTAGTCGACATCAACTGTGTCGACACCAGGAGGCAGTGTCGACACACAGAAGTTCTAGTCGACATCAACTGTGTCGACACCTTGAGGCAGTATCGACACACAAATTCTGAGACTATATCAACTGTGTCGACACACAGGACTTGTGTTGACACACAACAGGGTTTCAGCAAAGTTGATTGCTTTGAAGAGAAGTGTCTGTGTCGACACAAAGAAGTAGTGTCGACACACTCTACAGATGTAGTGTCAAGAAGAAGTGTCTACACCAAAGGAGGTATGTCGACATCACCAAAGCTTGTGTCGACACTTAATCTACTTATGTAGACACATAATGACAATCAGTCTCGACGCTTTGCTGACAAAGACAAAGGTTCAAGAACTGACTGGAGACTTGACAGTTGTGTATTCCAATAAGTTTGTTGAAGCTATCAGACCTGTCAGAAGTTCATTAGAAACCAGATCAGCCGGTTACAATGGATGAAGTCTATATATATAGATGAATTCTGTCTAATCAAAAACAAGGTGAACAAAGTGAACAACAATTGAAGTATTGATCATTGATTAAGAAAGTGCACGTCACAAAGAAGAAGATTTTCGTGAGAAGATATAAGGAGACTTTAAGAAAGAATTCTGAAGAAACTTTAGAAGTTCTGGAGATTGAGAGAGATCTTCAGCTGTTGAAGTAAAGGAGGAGACATTTATAAGTCTCCTAATAAGCCGATTTTGAACTAATCTCCTAAGAAGGATTCAGACCTATTCCTGGATTCTAAGAAGGAAGCTGGCAGCCAGTCAACTTCAAAGGAGATCAACCCTACTGAGTTCAGATTCAAGAAGCTTTGAAGAAAGCTAAGAACAGGTTGATTTCAGCCATCAGTCTTATCAAGAAACTGATCAAGGAACCTCTTATCCCTTCTCTCTCAACAAGAGTAAGAGTCCATCTAAATCACTTATCAAATTTTGTAGGATCTTTTCATAGATCTGAGTTGAAAGCTTATATTATAAAGGCTGAGTGTAGGAGAAATTTTTCTCTGAGTTGTAGGCCTTATGGGAAGGCTGAGGTAGGGCTGTTAGCCTGAGCTGTAGGAGTGTGGTTACACTCTTAGTTGTAGGAACCTTATAGGGTTCTGAGTTGTAGGAACCTTTCAGGTTTCTGAGCTGTAAGATCTGTGGATCTGAGAAGAAGGAAGAAGTTAGGCCGAATCTAGCACACTGCTAGATAGGTGAAGAGGGAAAGTGGATGTACCCAGACCTAGGGGAACCACTATAAACCTGTGTGCAATCTGTGATGTGTGTGTGATTGTGATTTCTGTGCTATGATTGCTGTAGAATAGTTAGATTCTATTTTAAGATCTGAATAATTATTTTGCCTTAAGTAAAAAAGGAAAAGAACTTATTCACCCCCCTATAGGTGTTTGGGTTATCTTGAAATTAATTCTATCAATATCGTTGTGAGCTATCTCCGATTCGTCGAGTGTCAAGTTGATCACTCGCTGATTCGTCGATTATCAAGTTGATACTCGTCGAATGATGTCTCGAACAGTTTATTTCTTCTAAGTGCGGTTTGGTGGTTCTTTGCTGGCTTTGGTAGGTTCGATTCACTGTATAAATACTGTTTTATTGTTGAACTGAATGACAAGCGAATGTCCATTCCCGACCTAATTTCGCAAGAGCAGACATCGCCGATTCATCGCGACGGAACTGTTTCGCCCCGTGACTGTGGTCGTTGATCCCGCCGATCGCCGCTTGTCGCCACCATCCGTCCGCCATCCCTAGCCGCCACCAGAAAGTTTTTCCAAGGCATCATCTTCGTCATTGCCGCCTCTCCTTGAACAGATCTAGTAATCCATGGAGACGTTCAGGGAAAGCCCTTTTTGACCTAGATCTTGTGCGACAAGAGTCTAGGGTTCTCTGTGCTCGTGTGGATACTCCTAGAGGTATGGAAACTATTCTACGCTTGAAACTCCGACCGTTGACGTTCGTTGGAATCAATCGGAGCACTTAGGTTGAGAATTGACTCAATCCCGCAAAGGTATAAATTTTGTTATAGCTATTTTACTTCTTGATTAATGGTCATTGCAAGATCCACAACATGCTTTTGGGTTTTCTTTGTTTCCATATTCCGCTGCGCATAACTGTTATGTCGTATAGCAAAACCCAACTGTCTTCTCATCGACAATCTTTCCTAGTTCAATAAGGTTGTCCACTTCTAGCGGTCTGTCTATTAAGTTCGGCAGCAGCTGTTCGCGGTTATCTGACGGCTAGGCAACCTCGCGGTTAGGCGGCTTGAAGATTGCAGACAGAGTTCTTCAGCTTGGAATAACGGGGTGTCTGCGCGGTTAGGTTGTGGTCTGGCGAGTTGATGGCTTCAGCGGGCTCCTTAGTTTAGTTCGGGCGGTTACTAGTTCTGTCAGCCCGGATAGTTTTTTACTTGTATATTTTTGCTACCATCGAGTACATTGGCAAATCATGTCTTGTCATGTATTCCTCGCATTGTAAAGAAGTTTAATAGTATAAGATTTGCTTGTTCCTTCATTTGCATCTGGTTTATTTGACTTGGTTTGGTTGAGTGTTCCTGCGACCTGGTTCCCGGTTTCCACTTTTCACAAATTTTCATATGGTATCAGAGGGAACAGAGGCATGAGTAGTGTTAAATAATCAAAGTTGCTTTTTTGCTTTTGGGAGTTAGTAGACTAGTGTTTGTGTAATAAAAGGAGGATTTGCAAGAGGTCTTTGAATTGAACTCTTAACACCAATCAACTTTAAGAAGTGGAGGTCGTGCATGAAGATTTACCTTCTAGGAGAGGACCTTTAGGAGGTCGTTTGTGGAGGCGACATGCAAGAAGTGACTACTGCAACTGGCAATGCTGAAGCGGTGAGAGCTTGGAGGAAGACAAATACAAAGGCAGAGTTTATTCTCAAGTGGGATATCTCACCAGAGCTCTTTGACCACATCATTGAATATCAGTCATCTGTAGAGATTTGGACTTCCCTTGATGGGTTGTTCAATAAGAAGAATGCAGCGCAACTATAATTTTTGGAGAATGAGTTGGCGAAAGTCACTTAGGAAGATCATCCATCTCTACGGTCTTCCTGAAGATGAAGAACTTGTGTGCTGAAATTTCAGCATTGGACCCTAATGAGCTAATTTTAGAGGCAAAGCTTAAGAGACATATAATTCGCAGTTTGCAGAAGGAGTATGTTGCCTTCCTTCTATTCAAGGCTGGGCCTTTCAGTCATCGTTGCTTGAGCTTGAGAACCTGCTGGCTTCGTAAGAAAGCCTAGCAAGACAGATAGTTGGAGTTACTATCTCTGGAGGAGATAGTGAGGCTCTCTTCTCAGGGAAGAAGAAGAGGTGGGACAAGAAGAAGAAGACGTCTGCTGGCTATGGTCCTTCTTCTTCATATCAGTAAGAGAAGAGTCATTATTCTAAGTCTGATTAGAAGAAGAAGGAAGGACCAAGGTGCTACGAATGCAATCTGCCTGGTCACTTTAAGAAGGACTGTAAAGTCAAACTTCAGTTAGGGCAAGCTATAGGTAAAGAAGAAGGTGGATCCAAGACTGAGGAAGGAGGATGGGGAAATACATTCATGACAGGCATGTGTGTCTATGGTTTGTCTGTCATCAACTACCAAGATGATTGTATTATGGACTCAGGGTGTGGTCATCACCTCACCGGGGATTAGTCAAAGTTCACTTCTCTACAAGCGTACTCAGGTACTGACGTTATTATTATCGATGATGATACTGTTCATGCAACGTCGTTTCTTTTGGTAGTGATAAGGGTCCACACACCTTGAGGAGTGTCTATCACATATCGAGCATAAAGAAGAACCTCTTCTTAGTGACCAATGCACTAGATGCGGGTTATCGCATTTTGTTCGGCCCGACAGAAGTGAAGTTTCTCTGTAATGTGTCAGCGATGAAGACTGATGTTGCTCATGTTGGGAGAAGAGTAAAGGACTTATTTGTGTTATCAACAAGTTCCTATGTTGATCGGATGAGAGCCAATGATAGTACTGCTATCTAGCACGAGAGACTAGAACATGTCGGAATGGACAAGTTGAAAGTTATGGTGGTAAGGAGTCTAGTGAAAAGCTTGCCAAGATTGTCATCCTTCGGCGACGGTCATGTTTGTGCAGGGTATCAATATGGTAAAACACATCGCCTTTCATTTGAAAAGTCACATACCAGGTGTTAAGTACCATTGGAATACATCCATCGTATCTGATGGGACCGACCGTCACCGCCAGTCTTGGAGACAGCAGGTATGCTTGTCTTGATTGATGACTATACTAGGTACATATGGGTGTACTTCATGAAGGAGAAGTCGGATGCGTTCAAATTGTTCATTGAGTTCAAGAAGCTTGTGGAGGGCCAGCTTGGTCTGTGAATAAGGAAGTTGAGAATGGATAACAGAGGGGAGTTTATTTCAAATGAGTTCTCTAACTTCTGCAGGAAACACGAAATCTATAGAGAGCTCACTTGTGTTCATATTCCACATCAAAATGGAGTAGCAAAGTGGAAGATCCATCATCTGATGGAGACCTACAAGTGTTGGCTTCATGCTAAAGACATTCCTAGGTCCTTTTGGGCAGAAGGGATGGCCTACGCAGCATACGTCATCAATCAGATGCCTCTGAGTCCAATCAATATGAAGTCTCCTTACAAGCTGATGTTTAAGGAGAAGCCCAATGTTGGACACCTTCATGTATTTGGGTCAACCAGCTACGTACATGTCCCAGATGCTCTTAGGACTAAGATGGATGCGAAGATGAGGAAACTTGTCTTCGTGCACTATGACGAGAGGAAGAAGGGATGGAAGTGTATGGATCCTGCCATGAAAAAGTTCGTCATTTCCAGAGACATTGTCTTCGACAAACTGACATCGTTTGGAGGTAGTTCTTCTATGGAACTATATGAAAGAAGGTTAGACGGAAGGTAAGAGGAAGCTGTTAAGGATCTTATAGTGGAGCTGCATGTATCACTAGGAGCTCCAGGTGTTTCTAGCTCCGACGCGGAGGCTTTTGATTCAGGAAGCAGGGGGAGCAATGCTCCGAGTATGCCCGGGATCGGGGCTGGTTCAGAAGAAGCAGCGGAGGTGGTCAGCCATAGTCAGGTCCTTCAGAGGTCGAAGAGTACCATCAAACAACCAGCTCGATACAACGAAGGGAGCATGATGAGCTTTATCTCTTGTTTCTTCGCAGGCCCTCTACACGAACGAGAGCCTTATAGTTTTGAAGATGCCACAAGAGTCAAGGAGTGGGATGATGCCATGGATGAGGAGATGGCTGCCCTAAAAATAAATGAGACTTGGGATCTTATTCTCGAGGTCGATGACATTACTCTTGTGACGTAGAAGTTGGTGTACAAGCTAAAGAAGAAGGTGTATGGTAGCATCGAGCGATACAAGGCTCGTCTTGTAGCTTGAGGGTTCTCTCAATAGTATGGAGAAGACTATGAAGAGATGTTTGGTCATGTTGCCAAAATGACTTCAGTTCGGGTGGTGATTGCCTTGGCGGCTTGCCAAGGATGGAAGATGTGGCAGCTTGATGTAAAGAATGCTTTTCTTTATGGAGAAATTGATAAGGACATCTTCATGTTTTAGCCACCGGGTTACGTGTCTAAAGATCATCCAGGATATATCTGCAAGCTCAGGAAGGACCTTTATGGCTTTAATCAGGCGCCTCAGGCGTGGTACGAGAAGATCGCAGAATACATCTAGTTCTGCGATTACTTTGCTTCTGATTCTGATTAAAGCCTATTCGCAAAGAAGAAGGGGGCTACAAGTATTGGAGAAGTTATACATTGACGCATGATCATCACGGGGAACTCTGAGGAGGAAGTAGCTAGGCTCAGGGCAGAGCTAGCTATTCGTTTTGAGATGAAGGATTTGGGTGAGCTCCACCACTTCCTTAGACTCGAGGTGGAGAGGAGAAAGAGCGGCATACTTGTTTCCCAAAAAGGCTATGCAGAACAGATTGTTCAGAGATTCGACATGCTTGAGGGAAAGAGTTGTTCTACTCCACTGGATGTTGGTCTCAAACTTTGACGTGGTGAGTGGAGGTTTCTTACAGATCCCTTGGTGTCCGGGGATCTGGTTGGGAGCCTTATATATTCGATGATTACGAGGCCAAATATTGTTTATGCTGTAGGACGAGTAAGTCGATATATGGCGGAGACTTGGAAGCCTCATCTGGTAGCGGCCAAGAATATCTTAAAGTACGTGAAGACCACTTCTGATATGGGTCTCCTTTACGGGAGAGACACGAGCTTCAACCTGCACTATTACATATATATTGATTATGAGAGAGACTCAGACAACAAGAAGTCGATGTTTGACAATATTTTCACATGTGGATCAACATGTACCTCGTTGTGCAGTAAAAAGCAAGATTCAGTGTGCGTCTCTACTACGGAAATGGAGTACAAGGATTCAACCTTGGCAGCTTGAGAAGCCATCTTGCTCAGAAGGCTAGTAGAGGACGTACATGAAGAAATGCGGGGTCCCACTCTGCTTTGCGGTGATAACGAAATTGCTCTTAAACTGGTTAACAACCCAGTTTGTCACACACAGACCAAACATATTGAGATTGAGCATCACTTCAATCGGGAGAAGGTGTTGGAGGGGTCTCTTATGGTTGAGCTTGTGCGGAGCGAGGACAATATCACGGATATCTTCACAAAGCCGATGTCGATAGGGTTGTAAGCCAGAACCAATCGAATCGTCTAACAAAACCGCACGGTTCGGTTCGATTTTAGTAGCCCACGGTTCGGTCACGGTTTTATTTTTTGAGAAACCGTGTGGTTCGATTTGGTTCACGATTCAGAATGTCAGACCAAATCTAGTCGAATCGAACCGAACCATAATAGCTTTAATAATATTTTAATCTATTAGGAATATAATTAGGGTTCGTTGGGTTCAGTGGCGGCGGTCGTGAATGCGATGGTCATGAACCGTAGTTCGTGAACGCCCGACCTCACTTAAAAAAATTCATACATTTTATGCTCAAAATTAGTTTATTTTCTTGGTAGCGGTCATAACCTTTGTCTTGGGATACATACATTTTATGATAATAACATTTTTGACCAAACTCATCGGAGTAAATAAATCGCGTCAAGCGACGCCTTGGTCTTCACTGTTAATTTGTTATTACACGTTATAATTAATTACATAAGGCTGGGCTAAGCTATTAAAAATCAAGAATATTACTATTTATTAAGACTTAAGAGTTAAGATCAGGGACTGAGGTCTAGGAGGGCTAATCAATGCTCACGCGACCATCACAAGCAGTTTTTAAGATTTTACTTTACACTCACTGTTTACTAATTTTACTTTTCTATTTTTCTAGGCTACGACTCACGAAGGCCGAATAATTAAATGTTGTTTTATTGTACTCATGATATTTTTAGACTACCATTTGCAAAAAAATGACAATTATTTCTTTATATATATGATCATTTAAATGACTAATTTACTAATGAGAATATCACTTTTCCTTTCATTATTAAACCACTCAAACAGAACCAAACCAAACCGAACGGTTCAGTTCGGTTCCAATGGTGTGCGCAGTTCGGTTCGATTTCAAATTTTTGGAACCACGCGTGGGTGGTTTTGTTAGCGGTTTTGATCAAAAACTGTACCAAACCGAACCATTACAGCCCTAGATGTCGAAGTGACCGTTTGAACGGTTACGGGGACTGCTAGAGCTGATTTCCACTTCTCACTTCAAGGGGGGTGTTAAAATTATTGAAGTAAAAGTCGCGGATTAACCGGATAGACCGCGCTGATAGGAGTTGACGGTTTGACCAGGCAGATCACGCGGTCTATAGTTGCAAACAGCCAGTTCGGCTAGTGTTTATGCAGTCAGCTTGTTCCTAAGTTGTAATCGGGCAGATAGGTTTGTTATCCGTGGGGAGTTGCAGACTCATATGGAGTTCGCTGAGTCCGGCTTGTTGCAGACTCTTCTAGAGCTCACGAGATCATCATGGTCTTGTTCTCTGGTGGAGCGGTTGGTGGAAAATGCGGAGATCGCAGGTTAATGCGGTCTGGTTCTTATATCTGCTGGTGTTGTGTTCGCACCAGGGATTGCTGGAGGTGTGGACTTGGTCACGATTTGTACCAAGTCTGAATGTGCTCAGTCCGCGAGTTCGTCCGAGTAGAGCGGACTACTTCTCTATCTACCGAGTTCGGCAGCTTGTCAGCCTAGTGTGCTCTACTAGCGGGCTCGAAGTGTGTGGACTGGAGCAGTGCCCACAGGGTATTGCAGACTGATTGTTGTATCTGCAGTGTCTGTATATGTGGCGGACTGGTCCTGGTTCTGGCCTTTACGGTGTTCAAGGCGGACAAGTTTTTTGTCCGGCCTAGTTAGTGTGACCTTGGTGGACTGGCTTATTTGTCCTTGTCATGGTGCGACCTTGGCAGACTGGCTTTGTGTCCACACTATTCGGATAAGTCTTATGTTAGCTGCGAGAAGGGTGGTGATCCTATCAGTTTGTGCAGTGACCACACTCCTCTCCGCACCTATAAATTGGACTCCCTATTATATCATAAAGGTCAACCGAATGAACAGTAAGTGAGCTCGGGTTGTTTGGTGAGGACATTTTTTTGTATCCGCGTGGTTTAAGAAGTTAATCGGTTTTGTTATTGCAGATTGTGCGGCTAGTGCTGAGAAGTCAGGGACTTGGTTCTGACTTGCGTCAGGGATCAGTGCGGGTTCTGCAGATACAATCAACAGTTTACAGCAGGTCACGGCTTGCAACCTGGAGGTCTTCTCATCGACAATCTTTCCCAGTTCAATAAGATTGTCCGCTTTTGGCGGTCTGTCTATTCAGTTTGGCAGCAGTTGTTCGCGGTTATCTAACGGCTAGGCGACCTCGCGGTTAGGCGGGTTACAGATTGTAGATAGAGTTCTTTAGCTTGGAATAACAGAGCGTTCGCGCGGTTAGGTTGTGGTCTGGCGACTTGACGGCTTCAACGGACTCCTTAGTTCAGTTCGGCAGAGTTGGCGGATACTGGTTCTGTCCGCCCAGATAGTTTTTGCCTTGTATGTTTTTGCTTCAATCGAGTACATTTGTGAATCATGTCTCTCCATGTATGTCTTGCATTGTAAAAAAGTTTAATAGTACAAGATTTGTTTGTTCCTTCATTTGCATCTGGTTTATTTGATTTGGTTTGCTGAGTGTTCATACGACCTGGTTTCCGATTTCCGCTTTTCACAAATTTTCACAGTACTTTATATTTGATAATTTTAGTATTTTATATTAAAGCACTAATTATTATATTTAAATTTTAATTAGTGCCCAAGTTAAGCAAATTCCCTAGTTCTGCCACTGCTTAGCATAATATTGCATCCAAACTCATTATCTAAGCATCACCTTTTAGTATATGCTCAATTTAGTATCTATGCTAGGTATATCATTTATAATGTCATACTAAATTAAATGTAGAATACCAAAATTTGCAAATCATGATGTTGCGGGCCACCCAATTTTCCCTGGTCTGGAGAATCGGACCATCTTAGCTCAAAGTTCGATCGGGCGTGCAGACAGTCAATAAAAAACACAATAAATGACAACATTTTTTGACGTGAAAAACCCGGAAAGGGTGAAAAACCATGTGGCCGAATCTTGTCTGACCAAAATCCACTATTTCGTTTGAGTTTATAAGAGTTGAGATAATTCTCCATAAGGTGACATGCCACCTCTTAGTTACAAGTACAGAATATGAAAACAACAAAGAAAAACTAATTTCTTAGAGCTTGGGTGGAAGCGCTCCAGTAGTGAAAATCTCTAAGTCCTCTGAGCCTGGGTAGAAGCACTCCGGTAGTGAATATCTTTAAGTCCTAGAAGCCAGGGTGGAAACGCTCCGGTGGAGCTGGAGCTTTGATGAGTGTGCTCCTTTGGAGAGGAAAAAGTCATTTTCTTGAAGTTTCGAGATCTCTTCGTGCTAGAGAGGGAACAGAGAGAATTCCAAGCTGAAAGTCTTTGTTTTCAAGGTAGCTTGGAATCTAGAGGGGGGTGAATAGGTTTGTTGGTATCTTGTGACTTTCTTTAAGTTTCTTCTTTAATTGCTTGGTGTGTTAGCAGTTATTAGCTTTCAAGAACCTGCAATAAATAAATAACACAGAAAAGCACACACAGAATTTATAGTAGTTCCCTAGATTATATGTACATCCACTCTCCTCACACCTTTCTAACTTTCAGTTAGACATGGTACTTCTCCAAAACTCATCTCAAAGATCTTACACCTCAGATCCCTCAGGATCTCCCAGTCTCCTCCAAGACTTACATCTCAGGCACTAAGCCCTACGACTCAGTGATCAACTGATCACCTACCTCAGGCAAAAGGCCCTACCGCTCAGGCTTGGAGGAGAGCCATACCTCAGAGCAAACTTGCTCCTACCTCAGAGAGAATGATTTTCCTATAGCTCAGGCACAAAGTCCCTACCTTAGATCCAAAAGATCCTACAGCTCAGGCACAAGTGCCCTACAACTAAGAGATAATGAATCTCCTACCTCAGGCCCAAAGGCCCCACAGCTTAGTGATCAAATGATCACCTACCTCAGATTCAAGCTAGATCCTACTCGCATAGAGTATAACTCTCTTACAGCTCAGGCAAATTTGCCCTACCTTAGGATTAGGAGACCTACAACTCAAATCCAAAGGATCCTATAGAAATACAGTGGTTTTAATTTCTTTGACACAGAGAAATTTCTTTGTATCAACTACTATACTAGAGCTGAGTTATCTCAGCTCTATCTGACTTCACGATAATAGGAAGATATTCTTCAATAAAAGGCTTCCTCTGCTGGAAGTAACTCAGAATATTGTTTTTGAATTTGCTGTAGAAGACTAAAGAACAGCTAGGTCTTGAGTTCTTCAAACAGCTAATTAAACCTGCAGAAGACTGAAGGCTCTCCTCTCTTTCTTTTTCAGAAGTATTTTTGAACTTGTTGTAGCAAACGAGAATGCTATAGTTAATTGAACTTTTTTGTTCTACTGGTTGTCTTCAAGATTTTTATCGGCAGTATTGGCGAGGAAGATGAAATCCAACCGCTCTTTTTCTTTTTGAATAAAACCCTAAAAAATTGAGTTCAACATCTGAAGTTGTCCCTTTATATCTTCCATCGATCAAAGGCTCCAAGAAGCAATAAGGACCACCTGCAGCAGACAGCTGTACCTTTCTTTAACAGAATAAGACTTACAGTAAACCTCCGACAGTATTTGTCGTGTTCTGTAGCTTTCTCGCACTTAATTTGAACTATGTTGATTTGTTGACTTTGCTGACATCATCATCTATGGACTTAGCCAAAATCAAACATCTTTAGTATAGGCATTGAGTGAGTAAACTTCACTCAATGCCAAAACACTTAGATAAATTTTCTGTCACTAGGCGTTGAGTGTGCAACCTTCACTCAATGCCAAAATACTTAGAAAAATGTCTCTGCCATTAGGCATTGAGTGAGCAACCTTCACTCAAAACCAAAATTCTTAGAAAAGTTTTCTGTCATCAGGCGTTGAGTGAGCAACCTTCACTCAATGCTAAAACACTTAAAAAAAAATTCTCTGTCACTTGGCGTTGAGTCAGTAAGCTTCACTCAATGTGATAACACTTAGATTTGATTTTATTCACTTGGCGTTGAGTAAGCTTCACTCAACGCATTTGGACTTAGCCAAATTTCTGTGAAATCATAATCTCTAACTGACAAAGGTTCAATCAACGCTTTTTATCACATGGCGTTGAGTGAGTAAGCATCACTCAATGCTAGTGGACTTAGTCAAATATCTACACAGATTTTCTATGGCGTTGACTGTCTGAGCTATACAAATGATTTATGTTGTATGACATTGAGTGAGTAGACTTCACTCAACGCCTGTGGACTTAGCTGCATTTCTGCATGTTTCTTCTTAGGCTTTCACTGCCTTAGCCTATCTTACAGCTTTTTGTTGTATGGCATTGAGTGAGTAGACTTCACTCAATGCCTGTGGACTTAGCCACATTTTCAGCTTGCCAATTATTTTGCTTTGACAGTCTTAGCCTGTCTCTTTTTGTTGCATGACGCTGATTGAGTAGACTTCACTCAATGCTTGTGGACTTATCCATATTTTCAGCTTGCCAATTGTAGGCTTTGACTATCCAAGCTATATTCAACGCTTTTACTCACCTGACGTTGAGTGAATAGACTTCACTCAATGCCTGTGGACTTGGACAAATGTCTGTCCATCCACATCTTTACTTTGTGACCACCTGTCACATCACTTGGAATACTTGTCCTATCAATATTTCAAGGACTAACTTGCATGTATGAACTTAAGCATACATCAAATATAACTTTATGTGCATCATTGACATGATTGACTTCTTCAAATCTGGGATATTGTGGGTAATGGACCGAACAATCTCCCCCTATTTGAAGAAGTCAAAACCCTCAATCAATTGAGTCAATGACATACACTAATATATGCAGCAGTAGAACATTAATTTGGAAAGCTTAAAATAAGAGAGGAAGTTTTAGTTACCACACTTTCTTGTCTGCATGGTGATCATCATCACACCTACTCCCCCTAAATTGTTGCTACCTAGTCTTGATTAAATTGATCATATCCTTCTCATAGTTCCGATACCACTTATATCCTTCTCCTCCTATCCTCTCATATCAGATCATATCCTTCTCCTCCCCGTTTTGACTTCTGTAAATAGTCAGAGAGGCTCTGATTATCTACTCCCCCTTTTTGAGTACAGATAAGCTGTAGTTGAACCACTTGAGAGTGCTGGAGTAGTGTTAGACTTGCTCCCCCTCAACTGAAGCATCATCTATCATGCTTCCTGATAGACACTTTTGTCTATACCATCTAGGTAGTACTTCAATCAGCATGATACCACTCAAGATATACAACTTGAAAAATCTTCAATTCACTGGCATACTTGTCCACCTGCAAGAAGGAATACAACCTGTAATAATATGAGGAGCAACTGAAGCGCGCTATACTAGGTTCAACATACCCAATTCAAACTTGAAGGTGTTGAACTTTACTTCATCTAGTGGCTTAGTGAAGATGTCAGCCACTTGCTTGTCTGTAGGGACAAACTCAAGGTTGATATCTTCATATTCCACATGCTCCCTAATGAAATGATATCTAATCTCAATGTGCTTAGTCCTGCTATGTGAGATAGGATTCCTAGCAATTGATATGACACTAGTAGAATAACAATATAAGAGACTTTTACTTATCTAGAGGTTATAATCTTGGAGCTGATGTTGGATCCACAACAACTGAGCACAATAACTACCTACTGAAATGTACTCTGACTCTATAGTTGAGATTGCAACACTTGTTTACTTCTTGCTGCTCCAAGACACTAGTCTTCCTCCCAAGAATTAACAAGTGCTAGAAGTGGTCTTCCTGTCCTATTTGTAGCCTGTAAAATCTGTATCTGAATAGTCTGTTAGTTCAAACTCCCCATTCTTAGGGTACTCAAAATCCTTTTTTCAGCTGAGTAGTGAGATTCATTAGGGCAAGTCTGATACCTAGTATAAATATATGTAGCATACATGATGTCTGGCCTACTAGTAGTTAGATATAGAAGGGAGTCAATTGTCCCTCTATAAAAAGTATCATCAACAGGTATCCCTGCCTTATCTTTGTCCATAGACATACTTGACCCCATGGGAGTTTTCATGGTGGAGGAATTTTTCATACCAAACTTCTTGATTAACTCCCTGTTGAACTTAGACTTGGATATGGACAAGCCATCATCAGTTTGTCTAACTTGGAGACCTAAGAAGAACTTTAGTTCACCCATACTGCTCATCACAAACTTCCCTTGTATAGGTTTGGCAAAATTCCTACAAAGGTTTTCATCAGTAGATCCAAAGATAATGTCATCTACATATATCTGGACTAGGATGATCTTACCCTTAGATTCCCTTAGGAATAGGGTCTTGTCTATCTTCCCACTTGAGAAATTTCTCTCAATAAGAAAGCTATATAAAGTCTCATACCATGCTCTAGGTGTCTGTTTTAGCCCATATAGAGCTTTCCTAAGTCTATAAATAGAATCAGGTGAGTTAGGGACAACAAAACCTGGAGGCTGCTCAACAAAAACTTCTTCTTTTAAGTCACCATTCAGGAAGGCTGACTTCGCATCCATCTGGTAGATCTTGAATCCCTTATATGCAGCATATACAAGGAACAGTCTGATGGCCTCAAATTTTGCTACAAGGGCAAAGGTTTGGTCAAAATCAATACATTCTCCTTGCGTGTACCCCTTAGCCACTAGCTTTGCCTTGTTCTTGATTATAATGTCATTTTCATCAAGTTTATTCTTGTAAATCTACTAGAATCCAATGATAATATGTCCTTGTGATCTGAGAACCAGCTTCTAGACCTTACATCTCTTAAACGGGTTCAGTTCTTCTTACATAGCAATAATCTAGAACTGATCTATATTAGCCTCTTCAAATTTCTTTGGCTCAACCTATGATAGGAAGCTTGAGTATAGTGATATGTTGACACTTCTACTCCTGGTCACTACTCCTTGGCTGGAATACCAATAATCTGGTGTCTTGGATGATTCCTTAGATGCCTGAGTACAGGAGGTAGTCTGGCTTCAACATTTTCTACATGGGCAGCTTCTTGCTGATCTTCATCCACCTCACTTGTGTCTTGTAGTCTATCTACTTGAATGTTCATTTCATCTTGGATAACTGGAGCTACTTCCTTGATGGTTAGCTTGTCCATCATTTGTTCTATACATGCAGTACTAAAAGAGGAGCTTGGCAGCTCACTGTTAATCATAGTAGACTCATCAAAGACTACATGAACAGATTCTTCTACAACTTGGCTCTTCAAGTTGTAGATCCTATAGGCTTTGCTATGATTGTTGAACTCAACAAAAATCTCATCAAAGGAATTGACAGCAAACTTAGTCACATTGGATTTCCAATTGTGAAGCACATAGCACTTACTACCAAAGATTCTGAGATAGCCCAGGTTTGGTTTTCTGCCTTTCAAGATCTCATAGGGAGTCTTCTTGTGGCTCTTATTGATAGAGGCCCTGTTGAGTACATGACATGCAGTATTCACTGCCTAAATCCAAAAATATTTTGGGAGAGATATATCACTCAAAAATGATCTTCCATCCTCTATGAGAGTCCTATTCTTCCTCTTAAAAATTCCATTTTGCTGGAGAGTTCTTTGAGAGGAAAATTCATGATGAATCCCTTGTTCTTCACAAAACATTATCATGCTTTCAGACTGGAATTTAGTTCCATGGTCACTTCTGATTTTGACCACTGAACTGTTAAACTCATTCTGAATTTTCTTGAAAAGCTTGATGAAGATGTCAAGGGTTTCATTCTTTTTCTTGAGAAAGAACACCCAAGCAAAACTGGAATAGTCATCAACCATCACAAGGGTGTAGATTTCAAACAAAAACTATGAACTAGCATAGGACCAAACAAGTCCATATACAAGAGATACAAACACCTCGCAGAGTCTTTGGTCCTAATGCCCTTGAAGGAGGCTTTGGTCTGCTTGCCCTTTTGGCATGTGGATAAAATGTCATCCTTGGTGCATTTCACATTAAGACCATTCCTAACTAGCTCTTAACAAAATAGCTTATCAATAGTCTTATAATTTAAATGAGCTAGCATCTTGTGTCAATATACATAATATGAGACTTTCTCATTTGTCACTAGACAAATAGGAGAGTCTGTATCTATACAAAGAAAGTTTAAACAGTAAACATTTCCACTCCTACTGTCTGTCAAGATGACTTCTTGGTCAGTTGACCTCTTAATCTGGCACTCATCCTTGTGGAAGATAAAAACATAACCAAGATTAGAAAGTTGGCTTATGTTTATGAGGTTGTGTTACAACCCTTCAACATAAGCCACTTTAGTGATGGTTACCATGCCATTAGTAATCTTATCATAGCCTCTAGTCACCCCTCTATCTAAATCACCAAAGATAACCTTGGGTCCATCTTTCACTAGAGTGTACTCCTTCAAGTTGATCCTTGTCCCAGTCATGTGTCTGGAACAACCACTGTCCAAGTACAATATAGGGGTATGGCCACATAAAATAACCTGCATCATACAATTTACTTTACTTTAGGACCCCAATTTCTATTGGGTCCAAGATGCATGTTAGTCTTATAATGAACTTGTCTACTGGTAGCATTTCTGACTGGTGGACTAACAGCTGCTCTTGGCACACTTGCATTGTGCCAGTAGTCTACAGCAAAGTGGCCCACTTTGCCACAACACAAACATTCATGAATGTTGTATATTCTTTTCTATGCAGGCCTAGCAGTTTGGATAACTGCTGGATGAATAGTAGGAAGAGGAGAAACAAACTTTTTCATATTCCTTTCAGGAAGGATTTGACTGAAGGTAAGTCTTCTAGCTGGCTTGTTTGGCCTACTTTGAGTGCCAACAACAACAAGTTTCTTTTTAGAAAGCATGCTCCTGATGGCATCAAACACGGCAAAACCAGGCTTGCTGAAAGACTGACCCTTAGTCTGAGTCTTTGTTGAATGATCCTGAACCTTTGCTGCAGCCATATTCTTGAGAGTGGGGGCTGGAGCACCAAAGAAAAATGGTCCCAGATGGTCCATTTGAATTTCTTCATGGGCAGCCTTAAAGGCACTCACTATGCTATACCTCCCATCCTGGCTGTGAACATCTTTGCTCACACCAGTGGATCTGCCAGTCATACAAGTGACCAAAGATGTTTTTTTGGTCATACTTATTTGAATGCAACTGAACTTTCCTAAAATAAATAGGAGGCTTGGAAGCAAGAGGCTGAACTGTAGCTAGAGCTTTGCCCTTCCCTTTAGAAGGAGCAACTCTTGTGCTTCCCTTGAATCCCAACCCCTTCTTACCCTTCTGAAAGGAGAAGGAATCTATCAAGGGTAATACGGTACTTGGCTTAGAATAGCTAGACACTGTTCTTTTCTCCCTCCCTAGCCTCTCTTCATGACATCCCTGATAAGACTATCCTTGTACTTGATGGAGCCTATTTGGATGTCATTCATGACCCTAACTTGGCTAAGTTCCCTATCCTTCTGATCCAACAAAGTTGATGTTTCAGTCAGCTGGGGAGCAGCCAGCTTGTAGAGAGGCAATCTCTACAGCTTGCTTCTTAGACAACTTCTTACACTTCTCGAAGGCATCTAGAAGTTCTCCATACCTGTCAATTAATTTATTGACATCTCCTTCTGAATTCAGAATCATCTTCACCACTGGATGAAGAGGGTTATGTACAAGGACTAGTATTATATCCAAACTCAGAAGAAGAGCATGATAAAGATTTTACCTTGTTTTGACCAGGCTGATCCTAGCTGGTTTCCTCACCAGTCATTGCCATCAGCACATGGCCGCTACAGGCAACTTCTTCATCTTCCTCACCCACCTCTGAATCACTGTCTGAATGTGATAAAGGGGCCCTGATACCTATCCTGGCAGCAGTATAGTCTTCATCTGCTGCTATAGCTTTTTGTTCAGCAACAACAGCAACCAACCCAATATAGGCTTCTTCTTCTTCAAACTCAGATGAAGATGATTCTGTCCAGCTCTTCTCTTTCTTAGTAATGAAGGACTTCTCCTTCTTGCCCTTGTGTTGGTGTTGTTTCTTCTCGACAACAACCTTCCTCTTCACTAGGAAGTCAGGCAATTATCACATGCTCTGGTTTGCTGCAACAGTAGCAGATAACTTTAGAAGAATTATATTTACTAAATTTAGAATCATACCTGTCAGCCTTAGAATTATTCCTCCTGTAATGAGAAGAGTTGGAAGGTCGGCTCATCCACTATTTCTTCTTCATCATTTTCTGAAAGTTTCTGGAGAAGAAAACAAAGTCCTCATCTGACATACTGCATTCTGATGCATCTGACTCTAAGCTGTCTGAATCAACTGGTCTTCTTGGAGGAGAGGGAATCCTCTCCTTACTCTTCATGATGTTGTTCTGCCTTGAATGACAAGGAATTCTCCTTGGCTTGGGATCTGCTGGTTGGCCTCCTACTCTTTTCTGGCAGCTTGTTGCATCTCATAGGAGAGCAGCTTTCCAAACAATATTTGGGGAGGAGTCTCAGCAAGCTTGACCACCTCTTTTATGACACAAATCTTATTATTTCAATCTCTAGTGAGAAATCTTAGGAACTTGTAATTTATTTCATAATGACTGAAGACCCTCCCATAGGTCCTCAGTTCATTAATGTTCCTGAAAATCTTTCATAGCAAGTAGCTATGTTCTCTTTTTGGGATTGCCTGAAAGTATCATACTTCTGTTTAAGCATGGACTTTCTATCATCTCTTACCTCTTCAGTACCCTCCATGTAGACCACAAGGGTTTCCCATATCTCTTTGGAGGTATGGTAGTGGACCAAGTTCTGAAAGGTTGAATCTTCAAATAGCACTGACTATGATGTTCTGGGCTCTCTTGTCGAAGGTAGCATTCAACATGACCTCATCCTTGGTCATTTTCGAATAAGTCTTGGGTGTCTTGGACATTAGCATCCAGAACTGAGACCTTCATAGGGATGAAGGGTCCCTTGCTGACTGTCACAAAGATTCTTTGGTCAATGGCTTCCATAAACAACCTGAACCTCTCTTTCAAAATTCCAAAATACTCCTTCCTGCAGATGGGGAGTTTCATGTAACCTAGCTCCTTATGGTTCTCTCCAGAACTCATAAGTACAAAACTGTAGCTACCCTTGGAGATCACTCAGACTGTTAAATCCTTTTTGAGCAACCTCCCTCTGATACCACTTGAAAGTCTTTGTTTTTAAGGTAGCTTGCAACCTAGAGGGGTGGGGGTGAATATGTTTGTTAGTATCTTGTGACTTTCTTTAAGTTTCTTCTTTAAGTGCTTGGTGTGTTAGCAACTATTAGCTTTCAAGAACCTATAATAAAGAAACAACACATAAAAGCACACACAGAATATATAGTGGTTCCCCAGATTATGGGTACATCCACTCTCCTCTCACCTTTCTAACTTTCAGTTAGATAAGGCACTTCTCCAAAATTCAGCTCAAAGAGCTTACACCTCAGATCCCTCAGGATATCGCAATCTCCTCCAAGACTTACAGCTCAAGCACTAAACCCTACAACTCAGTGATCAATTGATCACCTACCTCAGGCCAAAGGCCCTACCACTCAGGCTGGGAGGACAGCCTTACCTCAGAGCAAACTTGCTCCTACCTCAGAAAGAATGACTCTCCTACAGCTCAGGCACATAGGCCCTTCCTCAGATCTAAAGGATCCTACAGCTCAGGCACAAGTTCCCTACAACTCAGAGAGAATGACTCTCCTACCTTAGGCCTAAAGGCCCTACAGCTCAATGATCAAATGATCACCTACCTCAGATCTAAGCTGGATCCTCCTCTCAGAGAGTATAACTCTCCTACAGCTCAGGCAAATTTCCCTACCTCTGGCTCAGGAGTCCTATAACTCAGATCCAAAGGATCCTACAGAAATACATTGGTTTTAATTTCTTTGATACAGAGAAATTTCTCTATGTCAACTACTAGAGCTGAGTTATCTCAGCTCTATATGACTTCACAGCAACGGGAAGATATTCTTCAATAAAAGGTTGCCTCTGCTGGAAGTAACTCAAAATGCTATTTCTGAACTTTCTGTAGAAGACTGAAGAATAGCTAGGTCTTGAGTTCTTCAAATAGCTAACTGAACATGCAGAAAGACTGAAAGCTCTCCTCTCTTTCTTTTTCAGAAGTATTTATGAACTTGTTATAGCAAACGAGAATGCTACAGCTAACTGAACTTTTTCATTCTGCTGGTCGTTTTCAAGCTTTTTCTTGGCAGTAATTGTGAGGAAGATGAAGTCCAACCGCTCTTTTTCTTTTTGGATAAAACCCTAAAAAGTTGAGCTCAACATCCGAAGCTGTCCATTTATATCTTCCACCGATCAATAGCTCTAAGAAGTAGTGGAGACCACCTATAACAGACAGCTCCACCATCTTTAACATAAGAAGACATACAGTAAACCTCTGACAGTATTTGTCGTGTTCTGTAGATTTCCTGCGCTTAATTTGAACTCTGTTGAGTTGTTGACTTTGCTAACATCATGTTGTTGTATGGAGACCGAGTGGTCTGGCACAGGCGGGTTAGATATTGGGCAGTCTGGCAGTTTGTCTCCAGCAGCTTGGTAGCTGGACTGTTGCTGTTTGGTGTCCGGGCGATCTGAGAGTTTGTCTCAGACGACTTGGAGACCGGGCGGTTTGGAGGTCTCCTATAGCGGCTTGTTCTCTCCTTCTGGTAGTTGTCATGCGGTTAGCCTATTTTTCTAACCGCGCTGCCTGTTCAGCTTGTTTCTATTAAACCTGTAATTATTTAGTCCCATATTGCTTATTTGTAATCTCTCCCGTCTCCTCCATTCTATAAAAGGGAGGTCATACCATTTGTAATACTCATCTTTTTGGATAATAAAAATTTCTGTTATTCTAATTTTAGGTTTTTACTTTTCTGTTTGCACATGGTATTAAAGGACTCGATCTTTTCCACCAGATTCGGTGACTTCTTCTGACCCCGTGGTTTGCCTTTCTTCGTGCGTCTGTTCGCGCGGCTTCTCTTCTCTTTGTCGCAACCCTTTGTGTGTGCGGCCTATCTTTTTCTTCTATCCGCGACCTGTTTTCGCGGCTGCTTTGCTTATTTTCTCCTCGCGATCTCCTTTGATTCGCGCAGCCCTTTTCTTTTTGTGCGGTCTCTGCTTTGTATGCACGACCTGATTGCCTTTCTCATGAACTCCCCTCTAGTTCGTGCAGTCCTTTATATCTCCTGTTCGCGCGACCTTCTCTCTGGTAGTGTGAATTCTTTCCCTCTGCTTTGCTCTACTTCTTGGTCGTCGCCTTCCTTGTCGTAAGTGTGTTGATACCGTGACCGCTGCAGAATCTTTTCTTTGTCCGTTGCGGCCTTCCTAGCCGCACATCCTGCTTGCTGTTCACGTGGCTTGTTATTTCTTCTCACACGGCTTCTTGTTTGTCCATTGTCCATTGCGGCCTTCCTAGCCGCACTTCCTGCTCGCTGTTCGTGCGGCTTGTTGCTTCTTCTTACACGGCTTCTTGTATTCCCTCCATGGCTCTTTCCATTACCTCAACCACCACCGCTACTCCCGTGGCCAATCTGCCTCCTCCTCTTACTACTTCCGGGAATCTTGGCACCGTCTCCAAACTCATCGAGCCCAACTACAAGGATTGGAGTGTCTCATTCACCTTTTTTTCTCCGCACACAATGCAAATGCCACCATCTCACAGATGACCCACCCCCTCTCAATTCCACTGAGTTTGACGACTGGGATGCTAGCGACGCGCTTGTGCGCACTTGGCTAGCTAACGGCCTTTCAAATGAATGTCTTCCCGTCATCCGTCATGATGCGATGGTCAAGATGGCTTGTCTTCATCTTGTTGCTCTGTACTCAAAGGGAGCTCATACGTCCCGCATCTATACTTTATTTGCGGACCTCTTTGTCCATCCTTTCATGTCTCCTGCTGTCGCTTATCAACAGGTTCAGGCTCTCAGGGCTGAGATTCTTCAGAATCGCCCCTTCTCTGCAGATTTTACCGAACAACACAAGCACTTCCAGGAACTTCTGGTTGTATGCTATCTTTTGGGACTTCCTGAGTCCTATGACTTGATCCGCTAGCAAATTCTGAGTGAGGTGGAATCTCGTACCTTAGATGCCATTGCTGTATGCATTGCCGTAGTTACCTCTCTACTTCAGCGTCCCCTTCTGTCCTCTCCTTCACCAGACTTAACGGAGTCGCTCTGGTGGCTGCAATCACCAGTCCGGTGGGCGTGGCCCTTCCCGCTTCCTCTTCCTTCATTGTGGCCGCACAGGGCATACCGTTGAATGCTGCTGGATGAAACATCCACATCTTCGCCCCTCTCGTGACTCTTCCACCTCCTCCTTGAAGCCGTCCGCCGCGGTGGTCACGTCATCAAGTAGTGCCCACGTGGTTACTCAAGGTAAATGGCTGATAGACTCTAGTGCGACCAATAACATGACGGGCAATCCTCAGTGCTTTTCTCTCCTAGAAAAACTTGATCGGTTGCCCCGGTTCTCATTGCTGACAGCTCTCCCTCCCCAGTCTATGGAACGGGAGTGGTTCATGTCACTCCATCACTTTGCTTGGCGGACACTCTCTATGTGCCAAAGTTTCCGTGCAATTTATTATCAGTTACTTCTTTATGCAAGAAACTTCAGTGCTCCGTCACATTCACTCCAACTTCTTGTTCTTTTCAGGATCCGAGCTCCCAATGGACGATTACTACTGGGAATGAGAGCTGTGGCCTCTACTTCCTCGACAATATTTCTGCTCTGTCCGCCTTCTCCTCCTCCACTACAGATCTTATACAGTGGCACGTCCGCCTTGTTCATCCTCCTCCATGGCTTCTTCGTCAGCTTCTGCCCCACCTCCCTCCGCACAGTTCTCCTCTCAACTGCGATGCGTGTCAACTTGGCAAGCATCACCATTTTTCCTTCCCTCCGAAGCAAGGTCGTGGCTCCACCCGTTCATTTGATCTCATTCACTCCGATGTTTGGGGTCCTGCTCCTACCCTCACTGTTGGTCGGGGTAGTTCTTATTTTGTAACCTTTATTGATGACTTTTCTAAATGTACTTGGGTGTATCTCTAACGAGATCGCTCTGAATTATTCAATGTATGGACATCCTTTTATCATTTAATTCAAAATCAGTTTGGTGTTTCAATTAAAGTCTTTTGCTCTGATAATGCTAAAGAGTATATTAGTCAAGCTTTTTCATCTTTCTGTATGCAATATGGGATTGTCCATCAAACTAGTTGTGTTTAAACCTCACAACAAAATGGAGTGGCAGAACGCAAAAACCGTCACCTCCTTGATGTCGCTCGCACTCTTATGATGCAGATGCAGGTCCCCCGATCCTATTGGGGCTATGTGGTTCTCATTTCTTGTTATCCCATCAATCGCATTCCCTCCAGGGTTCTCCACGGTCGAACCCAATTCTCCATTCTCTATCTGGGCAAGGAACCTTTTCCTCTCCCTCTACGTATCTTTGGGTGCACAGCCTTTGTGCATGCTCCCTCCGCACCCATGACAAACTCTCCCCTCACTCCACCAAATGTGTCTTTCTGGGGTACTCTACCACCCATAAGGGCTATTTTTTTTGACCCCGTTCTCTGCAAGCAGTTCGTCTTTGCCGACGTTACCTTCTTCGAGAATGCTCCCTATTTCTCTAACAACTCCTCTCCTCTTCCTGAGGCTTCTGATTCTCATAATGTTCCCTCCAACCCATCGACCCCTACCGAGGTTTTTCCACCTCCACCATCTCCATCATCTCCTCCTCTCTCTCCTCTCCTCTGTTATGTCCCTCTTCTCCACCGCCACCGCTCTCTACTCCTGGGCCAGCTCTCTTTGCAACGGACGCTCCGGATACTTAGGAACCCGCTGACCTGGATCTTCTCATTGGTCTTTGCAAAGGGGTTCGGGCATGTACCCAGCACTCGCTTGCTGATGTTGTTTCCTATGATCGTCTTACCCCTTCTCGCAGGGCTTTTGCACTGGCTATCTCTGTCACTGCCACCCCCTGTTTCTACCAGGAGGCCCTTACTGTTCCTCATTGGAAAGCTACCATGGATAAGGAAATTGCTACTCTCACTGAACGGGGTATGTGGACCCTTGTTCCTCCTCCCTTCAGCACAGATGTTGTTGGCTGTCGTTGGGTCTTTGTGGTGAAGTTCTGTCCAGACGGCAGTGTGGATCATTATAAGTCCCACCTTGTTGCCAAAGGCTTTACCCAAACTTATGGTGTTGACTATTTTGACACCTTCTCTCCAGTTGCTCGTCTTAGCACTATTAGGGTGCTCCTCTCTATGGCTGTCAACAGGGATTGGCCCGTTTCCAGCCTGAATGTCAAGAATGTCTTTCTATGGGTGGATCTTCAGGAGGATGTCTATATGGAGCAAAATCCAGGGTATGTTGCTAAGGGGGAGACACAGGTATGCAGGCTAAAGAAGGCTATCTATGGCCTAAAGCAAAGCCCCCGAGCTTGGTTTGACAAGTTTAGCGGGTTTGTGGCAGCCATGGGCTTTACGAGAAGTTCTACAGATCACTCTTTGTTCATTCGCAAAACCTCCCTGGGTCTGGTAGTTCTTGTGATTTATGTGGATGATATTCTTCTCACTGGAGATGACCAGGTTGGGATAACTTGACAAATAAACATCTTCATCAACACCTGGTCATAAAGAATATGGGCTCCCCAAAATACTTTCTGGGGATAGAAATCTCTCGGAAGCCCAATTCCTTAGTTCTCTCCCAACGCAAGTATGCTCTTGATTTGCTAAAAGAGGCAGAGATGACTGGGGCTAAACCTGCCCGATGTCCCATGGTGAATGGAGAAGATAAAACCTGGACGGATGACTCTCCTCCTTTT
Source organism: Platanthera zijinensis (assembly GCA_039513925.1). Lineage (NCBI taxonomy): Eukaryota > Viridiplantae > Streptophyta > Magnoliopsida > Asparagales > Orchidaceae > Platanthera > Platanthera zijinensis. Next base: position 24,127,194 of record CM077084.1, on the reverse strand, counting down.
TCAGATGTTACGAGGTACAAACGTTTGGTTGGTAAACTCATATATCTCATGGTGTATTTTTCTTTTCTGCCCTTGTGCTGGTGTTGTTTCTTCTTAACATCTTCCTTTCTCTTCACTAGGCAGTCAGCTATCACATGCCTTGGTTTGTTGCAACAGTAGCAGACAACTTTAGAAGAATTATATTTATTAGATTTAGAATCAATCCTATCAGCCTTGGAATGATTCTGTTGGGTATTGCATCCACAATAGATTTGATTTGAAGAAGCCCATGAACAAGCTAAGGTGAATTGAAAATGTACTTGACAATTCTATCAAGTTGTGCTTGTAGCTATTCCATGCGAAGTACACACCAATGTCAGGGTGCAGTGGGTCAATATACATGGGTCTGCGCAACGTAATCCCTCGTTGCGTAGATCAGTGTGTTGATTCACGTGTGCTCTCTCTATTGGAGTGTACTTATTTTAAAGTATAGGGTCAAGGTAGATCAAGAGCAGAAGAAGGAGCAAAGATGGGTAAAAGACCAAGTCATCAAAGGAGGGAAGAGAAAATTCTTCCAAGTCAAAATCAACGGGAATCGCTAAGTGATTCCCGCCGACTTCGACGGGAATCGCTAGTGATTCCCGCCAACTTCAACGGGAATCGTTAGTGATTCCTGCCGATTCGTCGAGTATCACTTAGCCTCTCCCGCCGACTTATTCCGGCTGACAGTTTTCAAACAGGGATTCTGCTAAGGCAGAATCGACGGGAATCGTGAGTGATTCCCGCCGACATCGACGGGAATCACCAACGATTCCCGCCGATTTTGCCTTAGGCAATTTTCCTCCGTTCGCTGGCCGAACCATCTCGCCATGCGCTGTTTAGGCCGGGGCTAGGGTTTCTTCTCGTGGGCCCCACAACGGTCTTTAGGGCTGGCCTCTAGTATTTATACTCGCATATTTTGAACTTCTCAAAACAGACATTCTCGGAAATCGAAAGCAGCCGACGTCGTGCCCTAGCCGATTGCGAAAACCATTGATCGCCTGTAGCCGCTCGCAAGTTCGTCGTCGTCGTTGATCTCAGTGCTTCTCTGATCTTCCGACGACAGTACCGAGGCAAGCAGAGCGTCTCACGTATCTCTCTTGAGATCTCTTGTCTTCTGATTCGTAGAATGAGACTTGTTCTCCAATCCGAATCGGCTGAGATGATTGATCCGACTGAGATCGTTGGTACACCTTGCTTGCTTTGTCAAGAAGTTTGGATCTACAAAGTATCGTCGCCGCAATCACTTGCCGCCGCCGATCTTTACAAGATCCTCTCCAAGATAGAAATCCGATTGTGGGCTCTTCGTAACTTTCAAGAACGCTTCAACGAACGAAGGACATCAGAATCTCCAAAAGCTTTGTTTGTATTTTCTTTTACATTTAATTTTGGTTTGTTGTAAAGGAATTTTAATTCCTAATTGTAAGGATTGGGTGCAACCCGTGGTAGTGGAGTTGTGACTCTTTTATTGGAAGGGTTCCTTCCGTAATGTGAGGATTGGATTTCAATCCATTTGGAGAAGTGACTGAGTCGTCCCTTGGTGGGAGATAGGTCGAAGGGGGGAAGTGTACGTACCCAAATCGGGGAAGCACTATAATTTTTTGTGTGTTTTCTGTGCTGTGTTTGTTAATTTGTGCAGGTAAATTTAATTCCGCAAAAGACTGCACGACACCTATTCCCCCCCCCATAGGTGGATTTAGTCGACACTAGAGACTTTCAAGTGGTATTAGAGGGAGGTTACTCATTAATAAGGGTAACACCTTGTGTAAGATCCTGTGTCTAGTGACAAGAGGAAAGAAGATCTCGGGAATGGACGGACTCAAGTATTCAGGAAAGATCCCAGTATGCACCAAGCTGAACTTTCCCATCTAGAAGGAAAGGATCAGGTTCTACATGGAAGCAGTCGACCCTCGACTCTTCATGATAGTGGAGGAGGGCCCTTATATCCCCACTAAGGCCTCAACGATTGATCCTACCAAGATGGTGACCAAGAAGCTCTCCGAAATGGATAAGGATGAGATGGTGCTTGTCGGACTAGACAAAAAAGCTCAAAACATCTTAGTAAGCGCCGTCGATGATTCCATGATGTATAATTTCAGCAACTGTAGGACTGTCAAGGACATATGGCACTGTCTGATCATTCTGATGGAAGGCATAGATGAAGTAAGGGATGATCAAAGATCCCTTCTGAACCAGAAGTATGAGGCCTTCAGGCAAGGTCCCAAGGAAGAAATCGGAGTGACATTCGAGAACTTCCTGAAGATTGTTAATTCCCTACAGGTTTATGGCAGAGTGTTCACTGATGGTGAACTAAATTACAAATTCCTTAGATCCCTTACTAAGGAATGGGACACCAAGATCTGCGCCATCAGAGAATTTGGCAAGCTGGCGGAAACTGATCTCCAGATTCTGTTTGGAAAGCTAATGTCCTATGAGCTTCAGCTGAACACCAGAAAAACTGAAGAAGAAGATGATAAGGCCGCATCCAAAGAAAAGACTGTGGCCCTGAAAGCTAATCACTCAAGGAAAGGCAAGGGTGCAGCCTCGTCCCGCTCTTGGAGAAAGGCTGAGGAAGAAGACTCTGAGCAATGCTCATCCAACTCAGAGCTATCTGAGGAAGAATTCTCCTTCATCACTCGAGAGTTCAAGAAGTTCCTCAAGTTGAGGAATCAGAGAAAAAAGGATGGCTCCTCCTCCAGACATCAGAAGAAGAATTACTCTTCTGACAGGTATGAGTCTAAACAGAACAAACATCATTCTACTGACATTATCTACTTTGGATGCAATATGTCAGGTCACGTCATTGCTGACTGCCACCAAAGCAAGAGAGATAATGGGAAAGGAGAGGAGCACAAGTCCTCTAGATATAAGAAGAAGGAGAGGAGCTATATTGCTAAAAAAGCCAAAGACACTGAGCGAATCTGACTCTTAAGACTCCAGTGATGATGAGGAAGCCTACTTCGGGCTAATGGGTCGCTCCGACTCAGATGGAGACTGTCCCCCATTTACTGGGAAGGTAAAAGATCGCACCCCCTCTCTAACTCTGACTCTGACTTTGAGTCTCCTGAAGATGACCACGAGGACAGTCCATCTGCTCGTGAGGCTGAACTCCTCGAAAAGTATGAGCTTTTGCTCTATACTTTCGAAGAGTGCCGTAAGAGGTTGAGGGCTCAGAAAAAGGAAGTCAAATTCCTTAAGGCTGAGGGTGTGTCCCTAAGAGAAGAGATCACTAGCTTAATTTCTAGCCGACAGGAACACCTGGACCTGACTTCTGAGCACTCAGATTCTCTAAGGCTCCTTGACCAAAAACAGGAAGAAATCAACAAGCTGGAAGAACAGCTTGCGGCAGAGAGGAAGATTGTCAAAAGCTTCTCTACGCCCAAAACCGTTCTTCCTCTAGTTAATGAATTCTCTTCTCAGGCTAAGGGGGCTGGCTTAGGGCATGTTGTTATGTCTGGTAAATCATCCAGGAGAAACAGAAATCGGAGGAAAAATAAGGCTACTAAGAAGGCCTCTGCTGCAGAAAAGGGAAAGGCTCCACTCTGTCCTGTTTCATTCAGAAAGCCTGGCTTTTTTTCAATGAGCAGGACTTTGAGTCAACCTATGGCCATTTCTTCCGGCCCTTGGTTGAAAAGCCCAAGAGCCGGTATGATGGTTGGACCTTCCCCCGCAACTACGGTGAGAGTGTCTTCAAGGCACCTTATGAGGAAATCCAAGTGGAGAATTATGGCAACTTCTCTAGCGGCCATAATAGGAAGCAGACACCAAAGGCCAAGCATGTCATACTGAAGGAACAGGAAGTGAAGAAGTCATGTGACTGTTGTCATCATGATGCCTCCACCTCTAGATCCAAGGCCCCGGCTGGACCCACCGTTCCAAGGGTGAAGAAGGAGCCTAGGAAACGGTACAACGGGTTTGAATGTTGGTGTTGTGGCAAAGTTGGTCACTTTGCCGTGGATTGCTGGTTTAATCCAAGATACAATGAGACTCCTTTTGTTAGCAATGCGAGTCCGACCACTCGTAGGGTTAACCAACCGAGGGGGAGTGTGCTAAAAAGGAATCTAGGACCCAAGTTCAATTGGGTTCCTAAGGAAAACTAATTTTGTTTTGCAGGTATGTCCAAAGGCCACCAAAATGCCAATCTGGTACTTGGACAGTGGATGTTCCCGGCATATGACCGGGACAAGAAGCCTGTTGTGTGATTTCTCCTCAGTCGAAAATGGACCCAAATTCATCTTTGGAGGATCTGATCGAGGAGTCAACAGGGTTTATGGTATGATTTCCAACGGTGTATTCTCTATCACAGACATGGCCTATGTTGAAGGGTTAAACCATAACCTGATCAGTGTAATCCAGTTGTGTGATAAAGGATACGACGTTAAGTTCTGCAAGGATAAGTGCTTGATAATATCGTGTGCCTCTTCGGAGACGGTATTAACTGTCATTAGGAGCATAAATATCTTTTGCTTAGATTTTCTTAGCTTAGACTCTTCTACCTCTGTGTGACTAGTAGAAAAAGGCAGTGCATCTCTCTGTGAACAATGGCACAAGAGATTAACACATATTAATTTCAAGATTATTAATATGTTGTTTTCGAAGAATTTAGTAAGGGATGCCCCTACTATTAAGTGCATCAAAGATAGCCCTTGTCCTGCATGCCAGAAGGGCAAACAGACTCGGGCTACCTTTAAGGGCATTGTAGATAAAGACTCCTCCAGATGTCTTTATCTTCTGCATATGGACTTATTCGGTCAAGTGCAAGTTCATAGCTTAGGAGGCAAATCTTATATGCTAGTGATTTTTGATGATCACTCTCGGTTTACGTGGGTGTTCTTCTTGAAACGAAAGTCAGATACGTTTGACATCTTCACTAATTTTATCAAGCAGATTCAGAACGAACTTAACTGCTCTGTGGTCAAAATCAGAAGTGACCATGGAACAGAAGTCGAGTCTGGTGCTATGACAGAATTCTGTGAAGAACATGGTATCTTTCATGAGTTTTCCTCTCCGCGTACTCCTCAGCAAAACGGAGTTGCGGAGAGGAGAAATAGAACGCTCATTGAAGCAAATACATAAGCAGCTCTTTTTCTTTTTGGATAAAACCCTAAAAAGTTGAGTTCAACATCTGAAGCTGTCCCTTTATATCTTCCACTGATAAACGTCACTAAGAAGTAGTAGGGACCACCTACAACAGATAGTTGCACCATGCTTTAACGGAAGAAGACGTGCAGTAAACCTCTGACAGTATTTGTTATGTTCTGTAGCTTTCCCACACTTATATTGAACTATGTTGACTTTGCTGACGAAACCATATGTGGACTTAGCCAAAATCAAACCTTTAGTATAGGCATTGAGTGAGTAAGCTTCACTCAATGCCAAAACACTTAGAGAGATTTCCTATCATTGGACACAATATGAGACTTTCTCATTTGCCACTAGACAAATAAGAGAGTCTGTATCTAAACAAAGAAAGTTTAAACAGTAAACATTTCCACTCCTATTGTCTGTTAAGATGACCTCTTGGTCACTTGACCTCTTAATCTGGCACTCATCCTTTTGGAATACAATAACATAGCCAAGATCAGAAAGTTAGCTTATATTTATGAGGTTGTGTTGCAACCCTTCAACATAAGACACTTTAGTGATGGTGACCACGCCATTAGTAATCTTACCATAGCCTCTAGTCACCCCTCTATCTGAACCACTAAAGATAACCTTGGGTCCATCTTTCACTAAAGTGTATTCCTTCAAGTTGCTCCTCGTCCCAGTCATGTGCCTGGAACAACCACTGTCCAAGTACCATATAGGGGTATGGCCACTAGAACTAACCTGCATCACACAATTTACTTTACCTTAGGACCACAATTTCTATTGGGTCCTAGGTGCATGTTAGTCTTATAATGACCTTGTCTACCAGCAACATTTCTGACTGGTGAACTAACAGCTGCTCTTGGCACACTTGGATTGTGCCAGCAGTCTACAGCAAAGTGTCCCACTTTGCCACAACACCAACATTCATGAATGTTGTATCTTATTTTCTATGTAGGCCTAGTAGTTTGGTTAACTGCTGGATGAATAGTAGGAAGAGGAGCAGCAACCTTCTTCAGATTCCTTTTAGCAAGGATTTGACTGAAGGTAAGTCTTCTAGCTGGCTTATTTGGCTTGCTCTGAGTGCCAACAACAGCAAGTTTCTTTTCAAAAAGCATGCTCCTGATGGCATCAAACACGGCCAAACCAGGCTTGCTGGAAGACTGACCCTTGGTCTGAGTCTTTGCTGAATGATCCTGAACCTTTATTGTAGCCATATTCTCTAAAGTGGGGTTGGAGCACCGAAGACAAATGGTCCATGATGGGCGATTTGAATTTCTTCATGGAAAGCCTTAAAGGCACTCACTTTGCTATATCTTCCACCCTATCTGTGAACATCTTTGTTCACACCAGTGGATATGTCATTCATACAATGACCAAAGATGCTTTCTTGGTCATACCTATTTAAAGGCAACTGAACTTTCCTAAAAAATGGGAGGCTTGGAAGCAAGAGGCTGAGCTGGAGCTAGAGCTTTGCCCTTTACTTTGGAAGGAGCAACTCTCGTTCTTCCCTTAAATCCCAACCCCTTCTTACCCTTCTGAGAGGAAAAGGAATCTGTCAAGGGTAATACAGTACTTGGCTTAGAATATGAAAGATAGTATGGCAATACCACTTGAGGGGTTAGATCATCTTAGCTCTAGAGGTGGGTGAATAGAGATTTTAAAACCTTTTATAGAATTAAATTTGTGGAATTATGGTAGTAATATTACTATATGTAAAAGGTGAAGTGCAGAAAAAAAAACTACAACACACACCACACAACAAAATAAGTAAAAGCTAGCAACACAGACGACACAAGAAATTTATAATGGTTCCCCTAAACTTGGATACATCCACTCTTCTACCATCCTAGTAGAAATCCACTCAGGTTTTTGATCAGGTGCCCTGCCACCAATCAGGTTTTTGCTCAGGTGACCTGTCACAACAAGATCTATTTCAAGGGAGATCTCATAACCCTTTAGGCTTTTGATCAGGTGCCCAAAAACTAAATCAAGTCTTTTGATCAGAATACTTGCAACCAAGGTGAATAACTTTTAAAGGGAGTTAAGAAACCCTTTATACAGTTGGTGAAAGTAAAACAAAAAAAAATAGTGGAGTTTTTCTCTTTTTTAAACAACTGAGAAGACTAGTGGATTTTCTTGATTATGTCAAAGCTCCCCCTGAGATAGAAATTTGATCTGGAAGATGGAAGCTTTGCAGGGTGTGTAGGTCTTCTTGAGAATGATCTCCAGAAAGCTTTAGACTAATGGTGATGGTTATCTCTTGAAACTCTTTGGAGAAGCAGAAAACTGATGATGAAGAAATGTTCTCAGTCTCTTGTATATTCTAAATACTGTCACTTCTTTACTTGTACTATTATCCAGGCTCTTAAAAACTTGTTTTATATTTACTATATTTTCCTACAGCAAGGTTTGAATTTCCTTCCTTAATTGACTGCTCATTTCTTGGAACTTGGACAAACGGCTAGAAAGCCAATAAATTAATTCCTTAACTATCCCAAGGAATTAGCTGTATATTAACTCTGTGAATTCCAGTAATTAATGCTGCCATTTGATTGGCTATATTCAGAGAATACAAGTATTAATTACTCAGAGTAAAATAAGCAAAAATATAAGCCTTAGTCAATCTGAAATAACTGCAGAGAAATAGAAAATGAACTGACAGATGTCGTCGATCTGAGATACAAGATCATCGAACTTAAACCTCTCATTCGTCGAGCTAAGCCTTGAGAACTCTGAACTGAATTGTTACTTTCCATTCTGGGCTCCAGGTTCGTCGAAATGAGATAGAAGAACATTGAACTCAATCCTGATAGATGATCAAAGTTCGTCGAGCTCAGTTCATCTTTCATCGATCTCAGTTCAGAGAAGAGACACTGAGATCGTCGAACTGAGAACGAAGATCGTCGTTCTCACTTAAGAGTTCGTCGACCGTCTTCTATAATAGAGAAAATTCTTCATTTTTCTGATTTCTTCAGTCTTCTAAGTCTTCTGAGGGATTGGTCTGATCAATATGACTTGTTGACCTATCCTATAATCTAATGAAGACCTATGGCCCTAGACTATACAAAGCGGGTCAATCTATGCAACCCTAGTAGTGAACCTTAGCCCAAATCTCTAAAACAGGTGGGGTTCCAACAATCTCCCCCTATTTGGGTTAGGTCACTATGTATAATGCATAAAATAAATAAAATATAAACATAAAACACAACAACAGATATCTGACAGAATTAACAGAGAATTCAGCAGATATAACTGTATATACATAGAGAATGAAAATTGTTCTAAGGACTGTCAGAAGGAGGAGCAGAAGAATATTTAGTAAACACAATTTTCCTGAAAGGATTTTCTGCTTCATGCTTGGACATTTTCAGGTCTTGAGCTCCAAGAAGTGTTACAGTTGAGGCTCTTGGAACAACAGCTTCTGGATGTACCTGCATGTAACCATTAGGATCAAAATGTTTTTTATCTACCTCAAATTTTTAAAGTTCCTTTTGTCTATAAGTAGACATGGTAGTAAACTGAAATGGATCATCTCCTTCTTTCCTTGCTTTATTAAACTGTGATAAGCCTATAGTCTCATGGAGTCTTGTTATTCTGAAGTTAGAATCTAACTCAGGTTCATATTCTAGAGATGGAGGTCTCCTTGGGTCAGCTTTTGAAACATCCTGAGTAGATCTTTGAGCTTTCCTGTACATTGTAGACTGTTGCTGAAAGTTTATAGAAGGATGATTCTTTGTAGATTTTCCAACAAAATAAGAGCTTAGTGGTCTACATCCATTATACTTTTCAGCATACCTGCCTTGGTGCTATCTTCCTCTCCCACTAGAGTAGCCACCTCTGTAATAAGATCTAGAGGATCTTCCTTTACTGTGAGGGGCATAGAGCTTTGATTGCTAGGAGGAGGTTGACCTAGATGTAATATTTCCTTAGGCACCTGCAGCAGGAGGAGGAGGAGGAGGAGGAGATGAGTCCTTGCTGAACTTCTTAGTAGGAGCTCCACCAAACTTCTTCCTATCCTTCAGCTTTTTATGATGGTTCTTAGATAGCTTCATCCAGTATGGAGTTGTGGAGTCAAAGGAATATTATATAAAATATAATAAGGAATATCCTTCTTAGAATTGTCAGAAGGAGCTGTTGCAGCCTTAGATACTCCTTTCTTCTTCTTTAATTTCCTTTTCCTGGACTTAGTATTCTTTGAATCATCAGAATACTCTGATTCATCTTCACTGGAATCACTTGGAGGTATATTGTATAAATCATCAATCTGCCTTAATTATTCTGCTGAAAGAGACACTCCTTGAGCTGGAGCTAGAATTTCTGAACTTTCCTCTACAATTTGTTTTTCCTCAACAATCTGTTATTTTCATCCATGTCTTCATCTTGAACTTCATCCATGTCAGGGATTGGAGAGGTGGAGAAGACAAAAGTATGATGGGAAAAAGCCCTGGGCTTCGAGAGTTCAGTCTGAAGGACTGTAGCAATCTCAATCTCAATCTCTGGAAGCTCTTGAACTGAAAAACTATCCTGAATAGCCTGTAAAATTTCTATTCTCACTGGAGCTATATAGCAGACTATGTCTGTGCAATACTGAGGGGAAACAAATGAAATAATGTTTATGTACAAGAGGTCAAAAGAATTTAGAACTGAATTCAGGTCAACTGCTGGAGAGATGGAACAGTATCCAGAAAGAATGACCAAAGAATCATCAATCTCTGCAGAATCTTCATCCAAGAAAACTATAAGCTCTGCATCTGGTATTTCAGTATCAACAGTCTCTATTGCTTATGTTGTTCTTGTTGCTGCTGTAACTACTGGAGGAGAGACTTCTTCATTGAACATCTCCCCCTGCCTGGTATCAGGAATTTCTTATGACAGACCCTTATATGAAGAAGGGCCAAAAATTGAAGCAATCTGAGTAGAGAGAGGTGATGGAGAGAATTAGAGGTGCAATGGCAGCCTCTATGAGAGATTTGATGGTAGGGGTGATAAAAGAGATGATGGTAGATGGATCAAATGAGGATGATGGAAGAGATGAGGTGGTCATGCCACATAAAGTACAGATATTGAATGAAGTGGATGGAGGTGGAGGTAGAATTATAGTGGGGATGACTGGAGGGATATCAGGCGGGATATCCATAAGCATGCCATCAACCAATAGAGATGTTGAAAGAGTCTGTATTGGTGATTGGGATGGTGATGGTGTTGGTGTTTGAATGAGATTGAAGGAAGGTGACATCTGTGTAGATACAGAGATGGTGGATGGGATTTCCTCTAGGTAGTGAGGTAGAGGAGATGAAGGAGGTGTAGATGGAGAGGGAGTAGAGATGACTGTGGAGACAACAGGGATGGAGGGTTGTTGAGGAGGTGGTGGAAGTGGTAGTCTAGGAGAAGGTGGAGGAGGAGAAATTCATGGTGCCTCTTCATCTGTAGATGGGGAATTGACTCCGGGAGTCCTTGTGTCCTCAAAAAGTCTAGAGGAAGAGGAGGCCCTGGAGGGCTTGATGATGGTTCTCTCCCACTTCACAATGAGGGTTGAGGTCAGCCTCTTGGAAGCATTTATGAAAAATGTTGGGGAAACCAACAGTTGGGGACATTTTTCCTGGAGGAAGATGCCCAATGTCCATTTTTCATCTTTATCAAGTCAAATAATATAATGCTCCAATTTACTGATTTCTTATTTACCAGCACACCCATCAGAAAGAACTGGTGCCTGGTTATATAGTCATGAGCGGTGTACTTCCCGAGCACTACCTTGCTGACCACATCAGCGAGAAACTTGTACTCCACCGACAAGTTCTTTTTCAGCAGCTTACTAGGGTTTCCCTCGGAGTGACCCATCCTTGTAAGCATCTCAGAAAACTGAGTCGAGTCCATTTCAAAATCATCATCACCATTTACAAAATCAAAAACTTTAGATAAAATATCAGGAGTTAGGATAACTTCCTGTCCAGATATGGTTCCGACTAGGGTTTGTGCGTCTGGGGATGAAGATGTAACAACCCATTCCTTTATTTCTACAACTGACAGCTTAATCCTTGTAGTCATAAATTTTTGAAGGTGCGGCTCATCGAATAGCATCAGTATGTCCTGGAAGATTTGATCAGTGTGCTTGAAGGAATCCATGTCTATATCAAAACCAGCGTTAAATTTCATCCCGGAAAGAGTTGCCGCCGAAATCGCCTGCAATGAGAAACAGAGATCAAGTGTAAAAGGAATTGAAAGCACGGGACGGATTTCGTCTAAAACCTAGATTATAAGGGTTTTAGAAGACAAAAAGATGATCTCAGTCCTACGAAAAGGAAAAGATCTTCGATCTGAGTTCGACAAAATATTTTAATAAAGAATGAGTTCGTCGATCTTAGTCTAAAGAATACGAATAAATTATCGATCTTTGTTTGACGATAAATTCACTAAAGCAGGGATCGTCGATCTCCGTTCGACGAAATCTATTTCACTAAGAAGTGGTCGTCGAACTCCATTCGACGAGCTCTTCATGACGAGTTCGCAGATTGTCGATCTCCGTTCGACGAACTGTCAACAAATCGTCGACCACAGACAAAATTTAAATTAACTCTTCTCCATTAATCATTCCTAACTGATTTAAGAAGAATGGATGTTTCTTCTCATCCAATGGCTTGGTAAAGATGTCTACTCTTTGTATATCAGTGGAGATAAAGAAAATATTAATTTTCTTTTTATCTATACAGTCTCTAATGAAATGATGTCTTATTTTTATATGCTTGGTCCTACTATGATGCACTGGATTTTGTGTTATGGATATAGCTCTGGTACTATCACAATATATAGTTGAATTACTTAAGTTGTATCCATACTCAAGTAGTTGATTCTGAATCCAAAAAATCTGTGAGCAACAACTGCCAGCAGTTATGTATTCTGCTTCTGTAGTTGAAGTGGACACAAAAGTTTGCTTCTTACAGAACCAGGACACCAGCCTATCACCAAGAAACTGACATGTTCTTGATGTGCTTTTTCTTTCCACTCTACATCCAACATAGTCAGCATCTGAGAATCCAGTTAAGTCAAATTCTGACTCTGATGGATATAGAAGTCCTAGATTTGGACAACCCTTTATATATCTCAAGATCCTTTTTAGCAAAATATAGTGAGATACTTTAGGGTTCACCTGAAACTTAGCACAAATGCATGTAGCAAACATGACGTCTGGACTACTTGCTGTGAGATATAATAGAGACCCAACAATGGCCCTATAAATTTTCTGATCAATAGATTTTCCATGCTCATAAGAATCTATCACAGCATTTGCAGTCACTGGTGTAACATCCCATTTCCGGCTAGACCCCTAGGAGTCGGTTGGTTGTGATAGAACCCTAGGAAGCCCAAAAATTGAAATAAATCGACCAAGATTTCGGGTCACGGGTTGGTCACTCCCGTGACTGACCCGTCACGCCCGTGACCTAGGGTGTGACTCATTCGACGATCGTCGATCTCAGGGAGACGATCGTCGGGCGCGGAATTTTCAACCCGGCCATGTCACACCCGTGACCCAGGTGTCACGCCCATGACCTGGGGCATGACTCCTTCGACGATCGTCGATCTCAGGTAGACGATCGTCGGGCGCGAAATTTGCCTCATGGCCTGTCACGCCCGTGACCCATGTGTCACGCCCGTGACCTAGGGCGTGACCCCCCTTCGCCGATCGTCGACCTCAGTTCGACGTCGTCGAACCCAGAATTGGTCACCCGGACTTGTCACGCTCGTGACCCCCCATGCCACGCCTGTGACCTAGGGCGTGACCACCCTTCGCCGATCGTCGACCTCAGTTCGACGTCGTCGAACCCAGAATTGGTCACCCGGGCTTGTCACGCCCGTGATCCACATGTCACGCCCGTGACCGAGGGCGTGACCACCCTTCGACGATCGTCGATCTCAGTTCGACGATCGTCGATCTCAGTTCGACGATCGTCGATCCTAGAATTGGTCACCCGGGCCTGTCACGCCCGTGACCTATGTGTCATGCCCGTGACCAAGGCCGAAACGTCAGCCAAACTGGAAATTTCGGTAACCGACGTTGTAATCAATCCTGATTATGGGAAGTTACACCAGGAGTATTTATGGGCCGTTTCCTACTCTGATTATTTAATAAATTAAGGAAATGTTGGTCCAATAGGAAATCGCCACCTGGCAAACACCTCTTCATCTCCAGCGTTTCAACTGCCTTTGTCATAACCGAAACGTCATTAAGGGAAATATTAATGGCCATGAACGTTTCATCCTTTCCCCTCCCCACTTGCTGATCTATAAAAGACTCCTAAGAGCAAGAGGAAAAGGTTACACTCTCCATCAAACTGTTTTAGATTTCCCCCCTTGCTGTTGAAGAATTTCCGGCGACGCCACCACCGCACAAATAGCTTCCCGACGCTCTGCACGCCTCCAGCCCGCGAACAAGGTCCTCCCCTCCCTCTTCTTCTGCGGATAGATCTTAGAAATCATTAGGAGAGATATCGGGCTCAAAAGAGCCAGATCGGGTGAGCGTTTCCATGGTTTTCTGAAAATTTCGTGGTGGCGGGTTCGCCGGAAACCGCCTCTCCGGCGGCCGTGCCGCCGCCCGACGATAGCCCTCACCTCAACAGAGGTGGTGGTGGTGGTGGCCGGCCAGGGAGATGGCTGGATGGCCGGGAAATAACTTTGGAAAAGCTATAGGAAAATAAATTTTCAGGGCTCTGGTTTCGGTCTGTAGAAGAAGATGAACAATGCCATTAATTAGATTCTATTTTTTTTAAACAATTCCTGAATGAAAATATCTGTCACATTAAATAATTTGATAAAAATACCTAAAGGCTCCTGCAGGAAAAATGGTCAACACCAATATTGTACCTCTTGGAGTCTAGGGAATTTTAAAATTTGTTTCAAGCATTTTGGACCACTGAATAGACCTCAGCACTCATTTTGGTGAGCTTTACCCATAGGGTTGTCCTGACCTTAGAAACATTCCCCACTCCAATCCAGTCATCACAATGACTTGAAATTTGGGGTGTGACCTAACCTTACCTATATCTAGGTACCATCCAAAAATTAGGATTTTTGGGAAATATTTTTCTATATTTTTTTAGAAAAAATTCAATAATCCTAGCTTAATTTAATTAGATGGCTAAATAATTTCCAAACCCTCCCAAATTTTGGTGAGTGGTCCCTGGGTTCACCATAAGGTTCTGTATAATCTTTCATCTCATTTGGAGATGGTTTGGGTTAGAAATGAACAACCCTAAGTTTTGCCCTAGTAAGGGGTCTTAGGTTAATGGTGCACTTTTGAGATTTGAGTGGTCAGATCACCTCAACAGAGGCTGAGATTTTTACCACTGGCTAGTAATATTCTCTAGCACCCCCTCATAGAGTTTTAGGTGGATCGGGGTAAGTTTGCCCTAAGAACCAAGGCCAAACCCTAAGGATGGATCTTGGTGGCTTGTGAAGGTCATGGGGTCAAATGACCTTGGATTGACCCAAAATTTAGTGAAGAGGACCATAGGGCCATTATAGTTCTCTGGATGAAATCTTAGTAGATTTGGAGACTGTTGGGATACCTAAAAACCTAACCCTAGTTTAGGGTGCAAAACTTGTAGAGATAGGATATGACACTAAATCATATTGAAAAGTGATGAGATTTGGGTAGAGTGATTTATAGGGATGGTACAAGCTCTGGATATTTTACTATGAATTTTAAGATCATTATTTTGGATACTTTGTTAACGATTTAGTAGCTTGTATGATTTGCTTAGAAAATTTATTATGGAATACACACTTTCTGGAAATTGATGAAATTTAAGCAGAGAACGTTTATTATGATTTTAAATCTCTATGAATTTTTATGGGATTTTTAGAAGTTTAATTCAAAGGCTTGCTTCATTAAGTATGTTTACCTTGAATATTTGATTAAATCTTTAGTGGTGTTTAGCAAGCTGGTAAAATTATGATTCTTTGCACAAAGATCTTTTCTATATCATACTACTGATTTGTAATTTTTCTATAATTTTCCGATGAATAATTTCAGTACTTCCTTCTTTACATAGGATTAACATGATTATACTGGATAAATTAATTAGAGGTTAAATATTTTCTGTAAAATTTTGAAAATTTGTATTTGAGGATATCTTGCTTTTATTTAATGATCATGATTTTTGGGTAGCCATTACTTAGGAGGATCATGTAGTTCATTTTTAAAATGACCCATGGCCCATCCTTTGGGAAAATTAAATAAATATCAGATTAATTAGGAAAATTATAAGTTTCTGAATTTAGACAAATTATGATATGGTAGACCTCCAGTAAATATTATAGGAGATTTGGAAGATAATTTGGTGTACCTCCCCTTGTGTACCTCATATAGCTTAGGATGGTCTGCATATAGTAAAACCACGGAAACTGAACTAGAGTAATAATGAACTTGGGAAATGGAATTTTGGTAATTGCTGGTTGGTAGGGCAAGCTAAAATTAAGTTCATCATTAGAAGTCAGGATAAGTAGAGTGTGAGACTGGTTAAGGTTAAGTGGCGTACGGGAACGACGAAAGATCGTCCATCCCGGAAGAAGAGGAAGAGTCTTAATACTCTAGGGTTAGATCCAAAGTAACTAAAAGAGGATCGGGTTAAGGGAGATCAACCAATAACAATAAGTGCCTTGCGAAAGGGAACTTCGGGTCGTAATGCCGCCGTCTTGGTTCCTAGTGCCCCTTGAGAGCCCTTCACGGGGTATGCCGGGGGCAGTCCTGGGCTAACGTAAATCATAGGAATAATAAATTAAAAGAGCAACTAGTATAACTAGGGTTGCACATACACACACCTCGGTAGCTAGTAAGGTAGAATAATTGGTTTGGTTGCCATTCAGACGGTAGCTCTGAAGGTAGATGCACGGACGGGACTGTCCGGGGGGCCGAGGGCTCGAGGATTGGAGTACAGAATAAAGGTGGTGGATCTTCGGTATCTGATAGTCGTTCACACCGACATCGGTACGTCGACTCGGCGGTGTGGGACACTTAGCCAAAGAAAGTCTGGTGGGTACAGCCAGCAGTAGTACGCGGATACTCTAGGTTGTGTTCTTCTAGGGGCGTATGGAAGGGCTAGGCCTGGTAGTGTGGATACCCGCCTAGGAGTGGGGGGCCCGACCCACTGTCTCCGTTTGCCACTACGGAGGTTCCTGGGAGTGAAGCTAGCTGCCCGAACAGGGGGAACTAAAGGTCTGTGCGCATAGAGTCGTGTGCGTGTGTAACACCCCTATCCGTCGCATAGCATATAGCAGTAGGTCGGGCCGGGGCCCAACGCCATATACTACGGACAGACCGGATGGTTACGCGTTAAAACCATTCAACCAATCATGTCGTCCTACACAACACCTAGCGGAAGCAAATTATTTAGTTGCAAAAGAGATAAGAACCCTGCTACAAAGCATGAATGTCCACTACCAACTCAGGAATGTACTCATACACAAAAGAGAACTGGCCTTAAGGCCTTACATTGTTCACTTAACAAAATAGTGTTTTCCAAACTTCGGCACGCAGGCCGGCCATACATGAAAACGGGAAAGATACAGAAGCAATTAGGCTTTCGAGGGCCGGCACAGCAACAAGGGCTTTAGCCCACTATTTCCCGCTCTGCTCCGCAGCACCTGCAAGCCACAAACCACCGCCCGGTGGCAAACAATAGCAACGGTCAGCAATGCTGACAAAATTATAACGATCCCACCCCCAAAATCGGGGCGGCGATGCTCTTTCCCTGTACTTTATTAGTATAAGCAATATATTAATGTGAACACACATCAACACGGGCGTAGGCTCGCACGGCCACACACCCCGTGCACTCAGGGCACATTCTCGGCGAACCGGCCAACGTCACGTCAATTCAAGCCATAGACGTTCCCAATCCACCACCGCCTCTTGGACGGTCATCCATATGAGCATTTTGCCTTCCTGGCCTTGGTCACGGCAATTTAAGCAATAGACCGCCGAAGACCCTCATCCATGCCAACGGTCCTACCGAACGACATAGACCGGGTACGGTTCCGCCTGACCCGTGCTCATATCGCATCGGCAATTTAAGCCATATGCGCAGGTCAAGACTCACCGAGTCCCGTTTCCGCCACAACAATCACATAACCCGGTTATGTTCACGTTGGCTCCCCGGCCACCGTGTTGGCAAAACCCGCTTTTGCCCAGTTTTCCGGGTGCACCTTGGAGTTAATCTCTAAGGCTCCCTGATGCAATCTACCACGTAGAAAACCCGAAAAACACCCAAACACCCGGAGTCTTCTCCGGTTCATATGCAATGCAACATCACCGATCCGGACCAACATGTCCGAATAGGCTTCACACCTAATGCCTATGTCCGTTTTCGCATACGGACTCTACACAAGGGGGACTTCACATATCTACCCCAAGGAACGCTCCAACTCTCCGCTAACTTGCGAGAGAGGGCTTCCTATGCAAAGGAAAAGAGGGCTTCACATGCCCAAGGATGAGAAATCGTTACCCTTGCATTCTTCCGCGGCACCATCAAAAACTATACGGTTGGAAAGCACCGCAACGGCGTCGCCTCCGCGGATCTGGACTCGGATCGCGATTCGGGGCTCCGAAGCTCTTCCGGCGGCCGGATCTAGCCCTTCTTCCTCCTCCTTGCTCTCTCCTCTCTCTAGCTTTTAGAAAGAGAACCACTCAAGAGAAATGAGGGTTTCTAAACCCTATTCCCGGCTAAAACCCCCCAGGAGCAGCCCCCCACCGTCGGATCCAAAGCCAAGGAAATGAACGGCCACGATTAAGCCCCAAATTATAAAATCTGGGCCGAACACGGGTTGGCACACGGCCGTGTGCCTGGCCGTGTAGCTCATTCGCCGTCTCGACCCAAATTGAAAACCAGCACACGGCATGTGACACGGCCTCCGACACGCCCGTGTCGCCTGCGACACGCCCGTGTCGGGACCCGTGTCACGCCCCCCGTGTACAATAAATCGACACTTTGCAGTCAGAGGGGTACACGGCTTGGTGACACGGCATGGGACACGCCCGTGTCACATCTGACACGCCCGTGTCTGTGCCCGTGTTACGGCCCGTGTACCACTTCGATGATTCCCCTGAGTGACACGGCCTGGGACACGCCCGTGTCCTAGGCCGTGTCCCTCCACACGACCATCGTCGACCTACACTGGTCGACTACACGGCCAGTTCGACGACTCGAGCTCGACACGCCCGACATGGCCTCCGACACGCCCGTGTCGGGGCCCGTGTCACCTGCACCAAAAACCCGACTTGGCCAAAATCGATCCCCGTCGCTCCTACGACAATTTTGGGGTGTTACAATTCTACCCCCCTTAAAAAATTTCGTCCACGAAATTAATAGAGGAAAAACAGGACTTAACGTAAAACAGTACCTGAGCGGAATAATTCCGGGTACTCCTCGAGCATAGTCTGCTCCCGTTCCCAAGAGAGCTCCTCACGCCCGCAGTTATCCCACCGGACCTTAACCATCCGGATCTCCTTGTTACGAAGCCTCTTGACCTCAACATCTTCAATACGAACGGGCTTGACCCTTGTCGTTAACCCTTCGTCCACTGACACTTGGTCAACCGCGATCACCTGCGAAGGCTCTTGCACCGCCTTCCGCAACACAGAAATGTGGAACACATCATGTAATCCACTCAACTCCACCGATAGCTTCAAACGGTATGCAGCTTCTCCGACTCGCTCCAGAACCTCAAAAGGTCCAAGGTATCTTGGGATCAGCTTCTTCAAGCGTCTCACCCGCGAAACCCCCTTGAACGGCTTCACTTTCAGGTATACCCAATCGCCTACCGCGAACTCCACGTTCCGGTGCTTGGCATTGTAATACTTCGCCTGCCGGTCCTGAGCGATCAACAAGCGCTCCCGAATGATCCGCACTAACGAGGTAGCACTCTCCACCTCCTGCTTCTTGTATAACCTTGCCTCACCCGTTTCAAGCCATGATAACGGCGTGCGACACTTCCTACCATACAGGGCCTCGAAGGGCGCCATTTGTATACTCGCTTGGTAGCTGTTGTTGTACGCGAACTCCACCAAATAAAGGTGGTCTTCCCAATGCTTCCCGAAGTCTAGAACACACATGCGGAGCATGTCCTCCATCGTTCTATTGACCCTCTCGGTCTACCCATCTGTCTGCGGATGGAAAGCTGTGCTAAACTTTAACTTCGTTCCCAGCATCTGCTGCACCAACCTCCAATCATTTGACGTGAACCGCCCATCGCGATCACTCACAATGCTACGAGGCACACCATGCAGCCTAACAATATTGTCGACAAACAACTTTGCCAATTTCTCCACTGGATCGTCCTTCCTATGCGGAATGAAATGCGACACCTTGGTTAGCCGATCTACGATCACCTAGATGGCGTCGTTCCCCTTCTGCGACCTTGGCAACCCGTGCACAAAGTCCATAGATATATCGTCGAATTTCCACTCCAGTATGGGCAAGGACTTCAAAAATCCTCCCGGCTTTTGGCACTCCGCCTTCACCAAGGCGCACGTTTGGCACTTAGCCACGTACAACGCCACATCTTTCTTGAGCCCCGGCCACCAAAACAGCTTCTTGAGATCACGATACATCTTCGTGCTCCCTGGGTGGATTGAGTACTTGGTATGATGAGCCTCGTACATCAACTCCGCCCGGAGGTTACCCCCACTCGGGACGCACAACCGATGATCCTTCCTTAACAAACCATCTTCCACCGAGAACTGGGAATTTGACCCATCCAGTGTGGCCTCCATAAGCTCCTTCATGGAGTCATCTAACTCCAATGCCTGCCGAACCCGGTCAGCCAGGTCATACTCCACTTCTATCCAGTTTAACATTGCTTTGGCGCTCGTCTGCCTGTCAACGCAACAGATCTCAAGCTCCTCCAACTCCCGTACTAGCCGCTCATCATGCACCGACAACCAGTTGGCTTGGGCGGGAGCCCTGCGGCTCAGCGCATCCGCAACTGCGTTGCCCTTCCCAGGTACATAATGTATCTTGAAGGTGTAGTCCCCTAGGAACTCCATCCACCTCCTCTGCCTCATATTAAGGTCCTTTTGATCCAACAAATATTTTAGGCTCTTATGATCGGTGTATATATCGACCCTTACGCCGTATAGGTAGTTCCTCCACAACTTGAGTGAAAATATCACGGCCGCCAACTCCAAGTCAAGCACCGAATAATTTCTTTCATGCACCTTCAGCTGACGCGATCCATACGCTATCACGCTCCCATGCTGCAACAACACGTAGCCCAAGCCACTACCCGAAGCGTTGCTATACACCTCAAAGCCCTCGGTCCTACTCGGCGAACTAAGCACTGGCGCCGTGGTCAACCGTCTCTTCAGCTCCTCAAAAGCTTGCACGCACTCTTGCGTCCACAAGAATTTCTGATCCTTCCTTGTCAACTTCGTGAGAGGTAATGCTAACCGCGAGAAGTTCTCTACGAAGTGCCTGTAATATCCGGCAAGCCCAAGAAAACTCCGGACTTCCGCGATAGAAGATAACGCAGGCCACTCCCGTATCGCAACAATCTTCGTCGGATCCACTGCTATACCTTCCCCACTCACTATATGACCAAGGAACCCTACCGAGGGTAGCCAGAACTCGCACTTGGAGAACTTTGCGTAAAGCTCATTCCTCCTCAAAGTCTCCAATACCAAATGCAAGTGCTTGAAGTGGTCTTCTTCGCACTGCGAGTACACCAAAATATCGTCAATAAAGACGATCACAAAGCGATCCAGGAAATCTCTGAACGTCTTGTTCATCAGATCCATAAATACCGATGGCGCATTTGTCAGTCCAAACGGCATGACCGTAAACTCGAAATGCCCATACCTCGTACTGAACGCCGTCTTCGGGATATCACATTCCCTGATCCTCAGCTGATAGTACCCCGACTTCAAGTCCAACTTGGAGTATACCGACGATCCGACTAACTGATCAAAGAGATCATCAATCCTCGGGATCGGGTACTTATTCTTCTCCGTTAGCTTGTTCAACTCTCTGTAGTCGATACACAGCCGCATACTCCCGTCCTTCTTCTTAACGAAGAGGACCGGTGCGCTCCAAGGCGACGAGCTTGGGCGCACATACCCTTGCTCCATCAGCTCCTCTAGCTGAACTTTCAACTCTGCCATCTCCTTAGGCGCCAACCTATACGGAGCACGTGACACCGGTTTGGCCCCCGGTACGAGCTTGACGGTGAAATCAATCTCCCGCTGCGGTGGGGCTCCGAGAAGACTATTCGGGAACACATCGGGGTATTCGCAAACCACGGGGATGCTATCCAACGGGGACTTTGGCTCCACAGCCCCCACTAATGCGATGAACAGCTCTGCACCAGCACGAACTGCCTTCACCACCTGAAGAGCAGACATCAGTGTCCTGCTCGACCCCTTTAATCCCTCGAATGTAGTCTCCCGCCCTACACCAAGCTTGACCTCCTTCCGGTCAAAGTCAATCCAAGCTTTCTGCTCCGACAGCCAATCCATCCCAAACATCACGTCGAACTCTACTAGCGGCAGCAATGACGCTAGCAAGTCGAACTCTTGGCTCCCAATGTGAACCTTTATGGCGCACACCCTGTCCACACGCATCGAGCACCCATTCGGTAGCAGTACATCCAACTTGTCCTTCGCCATCGAAGAAGGGACTCCGATGCACGATATAAAGCTTTCGGACAAGAAGGAGTGTGAAGCTCCCGTATCGAACAGTGCCCGTGCCGGACTATCACTAATCACAACAAAGCTTATACAAACAATATTAGGCTAACAAGCAATAGATAACGGTGTTAAAGCTAACTTGCTATAAATTAACTCATACCTATCACCACATCCGCTTGCTTGACGGCCTCCTGCTGGCCCAAGTTATAGACTCTAGGCTGAGTCGGAGCATAGTGGGACGCGGTCGACTCCACCGCTTTGCCCTTCTCCTCGTAGGTAGCTCCTTGTTTCCTTTCGGACTTTGAGCGTCCACTCCAGTAATCACGGGCAAAGTGCCCCGGCTTTCCACACGTGAAACAAGCGCCCAGGG
The DNA here is from genome assembly GCA_039513925.1 of Platanthera zijinensis. NCBI lineage: Eukaryota > Viridiplantae > Streptophyta > Magnoliopsida > Asparagales > Orchidaceae > Platanthera > Platanthera zijinensis. Next base: position 24,105,040 of record CM077084.1, on the reverse strand, counting down.
TTCGATTGGTAGTTGCCCCCGAGGCACCTAAAGCAGCTGGACCCGACGTCTTAGCTTTCTTATAGAATCTGCGGTAGCCCGACTTCGACGTAGTCGGTGCCTTGAACTCCGCTTTCTTTCTACCGGATTCCTTCTTTGCTTGGATATTCTTCATGTACTTCTCCAAGGACCGGGCCGAACTGACCAGGGTCATGAAACCCTGCATCTTGGGCCCCGACAGTTGCAATCTTAGATCATCCCTTAGCCCTTCATAGAAGCGGCTCGTCTTGCGCTCCTCGTCTGCGAAGGTAGCGCCGGCATATCTCCCCAACCGAGTAAACTCGTGGAGGTACTCATCAACGGTGCAATCCCCTTGCACTAACTTCTGAAACTCGCTTTCTAGCGCAATCCTCTGCGCCGAGGGGAGGTATCGAGCCATGAACAGTCTCGCAAACTCCTCCATCGAAACTTCGGCCAACGGCCTTCCCCGCAACTGATGTAGCTCTAGGCCTTCCCACCATAACCTTGCATCCCCATCCAAAAGGAACGTCGCTATAGTGGTCTTCTGCCACTCTTCCGTTTCCGTCGCAGTCATCACCCTGTTGACCCTTGAGAGCCAATCCTCTGCTTGGGTCGGGGTTTCTGCCCCCGTGAATACCGGTGGGTGAAAGCCCATCACGTGCTTCAGTTGTCTTTCCGTTGCTCTCCGAGGCAACTCTGGCTCCAACACTACTTGCTCAACCCTCCTTTGCTCTGCCGTCTGAAGCGGTACTTGCTCCATAGCAGGAGCGGGCTGCTGCACCTGCCTTGCAGGCTGCGCATTGATCATTGCCATGACCGCTTCTGCCACCAACCTAATGGTCTCGGCAGACGGAGGTGTTGCAGGCACATCGCTTGGCGCACTGCTCGCCTCAGAACCTGGCCGTTCAGACGGCCCAGCACCACTTCTGGTCACCTATAATCGTGCAAAACACCGATAAGCGACCCAAAAATTACTGCAAACAGCAATTATAGGAACACGCAGGTTCCTCAAACATGTATATTTTCATTCCTAAGTGGACATTCATGGGTTCTTTTCATGTTATAACGATGACGCACACATGTGCTCACCACCCCTTAAAGTGAATTCGTCCACGAATTCATTTAAGCTTGACCGAAACCAGAAGTCTGATACCAATTTGTAACACCCCTATCCGTCGCATAGCATATAGCAGTAGGTCCGGCCGGGGCCCGACGCCATATACTACGGACAGACCGGACGGTTACGCATTGAAACCATTCAACCAATCATGTCGTCCTACACAACACCTAGCGGAAGCAAATTATTTAGTTGCAAAAGAGATAAGAACTCTGCTACAAAGCATGAATATCCACTACCAACTCAGGAATATACTCATACACAAAAGAGAACTGGCCTTAAGGCCTTACATTGTTCACTTAACAAAATAGTGTTTTCCAAACTTCAGCACGCAAGCCGGCCATACATGAAAACGGGAAAGATACATAAGCAATTAGGCCTTTGAGGGTCGGCACAGCAATAAGGGCTTTAGCCCACTATTTCCCGCTCTGCTCCGCAGCACCTGCAAGCCACAAACCACCGCCCGGTGGCAAACAATAGCAACGGTCAGCAATGCTGACCAAATTATAACAATCCCGCCCCCAAAATCGGGGCGATGATGCTCTTTCCCTGCACTTTATTAGTATAGGCAATATATTAATGTGAACACACATCAACACGGGCGTAGGCTCGCACGGCCACACACCCCGTGCACTCAGGGCACATTCTCGGCGAACCGGCCAACGTCACGTCAATTCAAGCCATAGACGTTCCCAATCCACCACCGCCTCTTGGACGGTCATCCATATGAGCATTTTGCCTTCCTGGCCTTGGTCACGGCAATTTAAGCCATAGACCGCTGAAGACCCTCATCCATGCCAACGGTCCTACCGAACGACATAGACCGGGTACGGTTCCGCCTGACCCGTGCTCATATCGTAACGGCAATTTAATCCATATGCGCAGGTCAAGACTCACCGAGTCCCGTTTCCGCCACAACAATCACATAACCCAGTTATGTTCACGTTGGCTCCCCGGCCACCGTGTTGGCAAAACCCGCTTTTGCCCAGTTTTCCGGGTGCACCTTGGAGTTAATCTCCAAGGCTCCCTGATGCAATCTACCACGTAGAAAACCCAAAAAACACCCAAACACCCGGAGTCTTCTCCGGTTCATATGCAATGCAACATCACCGATCCGGACCAACATGTCCGAATAGGCTTCACACACAATGCCTATGTCCGTTTTCGCATACGGACTCTACACAAGGGGGACTTCACATATCTACCCCAAGGAACGCTCCAACTCTCCGCTCACTCGCGAGAGAGGGCTTCCAATGCAAAGGAAAAGAGGGCTTCACATGCCCAAGGATGAGAAATCGTTACCCTTGCATTCTTTCGCGGCGCCATCGAAAACTATACGGTTGGAAAGCACCGCAACGGCGTCGCCTCCGCGGATCTGGACTCGGATTGCTATTCGGGGCTCCGAAGCTCTTCCGGCGGCCGGATCTAGCCCTTCTTCCTCCTCCTTGCTCTCTCCTCTCTCTAGCTTTTAGAAAGAGAACCACTCAAGAGAAATGAGGGTTTCTAAACCCTATTCCCAGCTAAAACCCCCCAAGAGCAGCCCCCCACCGTCGGATCCAAAGCCAAGGAAATGAACGGCCACGATTAAGCCCCAAATTATAAAATCTGGGCCGAACACGGGTTGGCACACGGCCGTGTGCCTGGCCGTGTAGCTCATTCGCCGTCTCGACCCAAATTGAAAACCAGCACACGGCATGTGACACGGCCTCCGACACGCCCGTGTCTCCTGCGACACGCCCGTGTCGGGACCCGTGTCACGCCCCCCCCCCCCCCCGTGTGCAATAAATCGACACTTTGCAGTCAGAGGGGTACACGGCTTGGTGACACGGCATGGGACACGCCCGTGTCTGTGCCCGTGTCACGGCCCGTGTACCACTTCGACGATTCCCCTGAGTGACACGGCCTGGGACACGCCCATGTCCTAGGCCGTGTCCCTCCACACGACCATCGTCGACCTACACTGGTCGACTACACGGCCAGTTCGACGACTCGAGCTCGACACGCCCGACACGGCTTCCGACACGCCCGTGTCGGGGCCCGTGTCACCTGCACCAAAAACCCGACTTGGCCAAAATCGATCCCCGTCGCTCCTACGACAATTTTGGGGTGTTATAGCGTGAGTTGCACTTGCATGAATTATGGCATAGCATATCACTACACTCATATTTGCATACAACTGACACCCCAACGTATAAATCGGTATGGGACTTTTTATACGATGGGAGCCTTGCAGAAGATCCCTTAACTTATAAGTTTGTATGGGCATTCATATAAGTTAAGGTTACATACTTATTTACTTGCTTGTTTACTTACTGTTCTCTAGCTGCCTTTTTTTTACAAATTCCTACTTATTAACTACTCTCCTTATTACTTACTACCGTAGGATTGTTAGACCTACTTCATTCTAAATAACCACTAGATTAGCTTCCTTGTTACCTGCTTGATTATTCTCCACTTTTGTAGCTTCCCTTTCCTCCTCTCCGCCCGGTGCTTAGGAGCCGTGGTGGGAGGGGTAGGGGATGATAGGGCTTAGTCTTTATGACTAATGGTTTTCGAACCATAATATTACAAGAGCTCCGGATGGGAGACAGGGACCAGCAGTACATGGACCAGCACCAGCGGAGTACGGTGCGCTTGGAGGTGGGGTAGTCTAGCACCGGTGCACCTGCGACCAGCTCCGTGAGTGATTAGTAGTTTTATAGCTTCCGCGATGAGTGAATTGTAGTGAGGACTCTGATGTACTGGGCTCGAGCCCATTTATCTATTTCCTGTTTTTATCTATTGATGGACTGGATATGATTTCACTTTTATTTACATGTTTCTGTGGACTTGTTTACATTTTATGTACAATTACTTCTCTCTCTTGTGATCGAAAAGGGCCGGCAGAATTGGCATTTTGTAGTGGTTGCCTTCCCGTGAGTCGGTGCCACCGCAAAGCGACAATTCTGGGCTAAGACCCCGGTGGTTTAAAAAGAAAAAAAATGGGGTCTTACAAGTGGTATCAGAGCGAAACCTCGATCGAAGAGAAGTAGTCCACAAAACCTTGGGCCACCCCCGTGCGAGCTTAGTTTGCGGACAAACTAGCAGCGGAAGCAGTGGTGTGCCCATAGGGGAAATCACATGTGAAAGTCCATCCTAACTCTTCTTAAATTCCATTCATTCGCTCTCTAACAAATGGAATTTTTACTTGTAGCCTGCGACGAACCCTACCCCGCAGCAGGGGACACCCCAGGCTCCAAATGTGGTCCCGCCTCCACCGGCTCCAGCCCCGTTCCAGCAGACGGAGATGGGGCAAACACTGACGGCCATCCTGGAGGCCTTCAGAGCTCAGCAAGCCCCGGCTCCACAGCCAAACCCCGGGGCCAATTGGATGACTGTCTTCCGGGGACTTTCCCCTCCATCTTACCAGGGGACGGAGTCTGCAGTACGTACGGAGGAATGGTTGGACACCATTTACGAGATGCTGGCAGGGATTCGATGCCCTACGGAGGAGGCAGTCGCTTTGGCAGTCTCTTGCTTAGAGTCACACGGAAAGAGGTGGTGGAAATCTCAGCTAGACACCACCTTTGCGGGGATGGACTGCACTGATATTACTTGGGAGGAGTTCAGAGCAGTGCTCTTGGGACATTTTGTACCTCAGTCGGCGAGGGACGACTTGGAGGATAGGTTCCTGCGGTTGAGGCAGGGGAACAGGACTGTGGTGGAGTACTATCAGGAGTTCACTCACCTGGCCCGCTATGCGGACGCTTACCAGTTAGATGATGCTGGCTATGCCCGGAGGTTTTATAAGGGGCTGCAAGATGACATGAGACAGGCCCTCCTTTTCATCTCAGAGGGGAGTCTGGCCAGGATCCTGGAGATGGCTGAGAAGAGAAAGGCAGATCAGCTTACAGTGAAGAGCCGGAAGAGACCGGCTGATGATACAGTGATTGGAGGACGTAGAGACTGTCCTAGAGGCCAGGTTATTGGAGAGAGAAGTAACGGGGATCAGCCTCGTCAAGAGTTTGGGCAGGAGCAGAGGAGTCAGGGGGTATTGGCTCCCCAGCCTATACAGATGCTGGAAATGCCAAGGACGGCAGAGCAGCCACCGGTTTGCTATCAGTGTAACCAGCCGGGGCATATCAAGAGGAACTGCCCTGTGAGGCGAGCATCCCCACCAGCACATCAGGGCGCTCCACCCCACCCCCCCCCCCCCCCCCGACATTTTGGCGGACGAGGACAGGACCGAGGACGAGGATTTCAGGATCGAGGCCGCAGGCCAGAGAGGGAGCAGATGTATGCTCTAGACCTGACACAGCCCCGGAACCCGGAGCAGGTTATCACAGGTATGGCAGTACTTTTAAATTTTTATCATATAAACTAGTGTTCTAGACATAACCTGGTTAGAAATTAAGTAAACACAACTGCAACAAGAATACTAAGACACTTAATTACCCCAGGCATAGTCTTCGTTAGCGGCAAGCCCGCTCACACCCTCTTCGACACTGGTGCGTCGCAATCGTTCGTGTCGGAGGATTTCGTGAAAGGGCTGGCAGGTATGGAGCCATTCACCGGGAAGATGATGAGGGTGCGCCTACCCGATGGATCAGAGATAATGACCTCTGCTCATTGCAATATGGAAGCGAGGATCGGTGGGAAGGCGTTTGAGGCACCAGCGACGGTTCTAAAGATGCCAGATTACGATCTGATCCTGGGCATGACTTGGCTATATTGGAACCATGCCCAGATCGATTGCGTGGCGAAGAGGATCACCATGAGGCACGACGACTCATTCATTGTCATCGAAGGTATTATACCAGCACCTCATACCTTACTATCGTCTGTGCAGGCCGCTAAGCCCCACCTGCAGGGGGGAAGAAGTTTATCAGGTCCTTTTTGAGGCGGTCGTGGCCAAGGACTCCATTGCAGATATTCCAGTAGTGCGAGACTTCGCAGACGTGTTTCCGGAGAAGCTACCAGGGCTACCCCCACACCGAGAGAAGGACTTCCAGATTCAGCTCGTACCGGGGTCTAAGCCGATATCTAGATCTCCCTATCGGATGGCCCCAAAGGAGTTGGTGGAATTTCGGAGCCAGCTTCAGGATTTAGTGGAGGCCGGGTTCGTTCGGCCTAGCTCTTCACCATGGGGAGCTCCGGTGTTGTTCGTTAAGAAGAAGGACGGGACCCTTCGACTGTGCATCGATTACCGGGCTCTGAACAGGTTGACAGTCCGGAATACGTATCCCTTACCAAGGATAGACGAGCTATTTGACCAGCTGGAGGGAGCCCATTGGTTCTCAAAGCTGGATCTGAGGTCAGGGTACTACCAGCTTCGCATTCGGGAGGAGGACATCCCAAAGACGGCCTTCAACAGCAGATATGGCTTGTACGAGTTTACAGTGATGCCGTTCGGACTCACGAATGCACCCTCCGCATTCATGACCCTGATGAATCGGGTGTTCGAAGAGTATCTGGACGTCTTCGTTATCGTGTTCCTCGACGACATCCTTATCTATTCAAGGACGGAGGAGGAGCACGCGAGACATCTGGCCTTGACCTTGGAGAAGCTGCGTGAGCATGAGATGTATGCCAAGTACAGCAAGTGCCAGTTCTAGCTAAAGGAGGTGGCCTTTCTGGGCCATGTCATCAGTGGAGCAGGTCTGGCAGTGGATCTGGCGAAGGTCCAGGCAGTACGGGATTGGCCACCACTAAAGTCGGCCTCGGATGTTCGAAGTTTCTTAGGACTGGTCGGTTACTACCGGAAGTTTGTAAAGGGTTTCTCTCAGATTGCCCTCCCTCTTACATCTCTGACGAAGAAGGAGTCCCCTTTTATCTGGACGCCTCGATGCGAATCTGCCTTCCAGGAGCTGAAGGATCGTCTCACCTCGGCTCCCATCCTTGCTCTTCCATCAGGGAAGGAGGGATTCCAAGTGTATACAGATGCTTCCTATCAGGGGATGGGTGCCGTTCTGATGCAGAACGGGCACGTAATATCCTATGCCTCCCATCAGTTGAAGCAGCACGAGCAGAACTACCCCGTGCACGATTTGGAGATGGGGGAAGTCATTTTTGCTCTTAAGATCTGGCAACACTATATCTACGGAATACATTGTGATATCTTCTCCGACCATAAGAATCTGAAGTACGTCGACACCTAGAAGGAGTTAAACATCAGACAGAGACGCTGGGTGGAGTTTCTGTCAGACTACCAGTACACCATGCACTACCATCCGGGGAAGGCGAACGTGGTCGCGGATGCTCTGAGCCGGAGAGCGAGTACGACAGGAGTAGGCCCGCAGCTGATGGCCTTGGAGTTGGTTAGATCATTCGAGGAGATGCAGATTTCGCTAGTGTCTGAGGATGACCCGGAGCTGTACATGGAGTACCTGGGGTCGATGGCTACTACTGATGACATTCGAGACCGCATCAGAGATGGACAGATGCTGGATGAGAGAGCTGAGCCGATATTCCGAGCCTTGGAGGAAGGCACGATGGGAGATTACTCTTTGAGGGATGGGCTCCTGTATTTCCGGGGCAGAGTCTACATACCAACAGGAGGGCGGATCTGGGAGGACATTTTGACGGAAGCTCACTACAGCCGGTATTCGGTACACCCGGGGATCACCAAGATGGTAAAGGATTTGAAGAGGACGATGTACTGGCCGGGTATGAAGAAAGATATTACGTATTTTGTGACGCATTGCGAGGCCTGCCAGCTCGTGAAGGCGGAATGTAGGAACCCGGCAGGCTTGCTGCAGCCGCTTCCGGTGCCGGAGTGGAAGTTTGAGGATATAGCCATGGACTTCATACATGGGCTGCCTCGATCCCGTGCGGGGAATGACTCGATCTGGGTTATAGTGGACAGACTAACAATGGTGGCCAGATTCATTCTAGTGGCAAAGGACACACCGGTCAGAGTATTAGTACGGAGGTTCGTTGAGCAGTTTGTGCGTTATCATGGGGTGCCCAAGACTATCATTTCGGATCGGGATGGGCGATTTACATCCAGGGAATGGAGGTCAGTCCAGGCCCATCTGGGTTCTCGGTTGACATTCAGCACAGCTTTTCACCCACAGACCGACGGACAGACAGAGCGCACCAACCGTACACTGGAGGATCTATTGCAACTGTGTATTTTGGACCGTGGCGAGCCTTGGGAGAGATTGCTGCCACTGGTCGAGTTTTTGTACAACAACGCTCATCAGTCCAGCATAGACATGGCTCCATACGAGGCATTGTACGGAAGGAGGTGCAGGACCCCACTATCATGGGTTCAAGATGAGGATCCGCAGGCACTAGGCTCGGAGTTTGTGGAAGATACAGATGCTCAGATTAGATTGATCCTAGACAGGATGTTGGAAGCCCAGAGCAGACGGGCGAAATACTACGATGTGAGGCATCGTCAAGTGGAGTTCCAGGTGGGAGACCAAGTTTTCTTGAAGATACGGCCGATGCACGGTGTTTCGCAGGTGCGTGGGCGGAAGAAGCTCACTCCGAGATATATGGGGCCTTATAGGATCCTGGAGCGAATCGACCCCTTAGCCTATAGACTGGAGCTACCGCCAGAGTTAGCGGGATTGCATGACGTCTTCCACGTCTCCTCACTTCGGAGGGCTCTGCTACGCCCTGAGCAGATGATCTCCTCGGCAGATGGCCCGGTGGCCTCAGATCGGTCAGTCAACATGGAGCCTATCAGGATTGACGATACAGCAGTGCGGGTCTTGCGACGGAAGAAGGTTCCGCTAGTCAAGGTTCTGTGGAACAATCATGGGCAGGAGGAGCATACATGGGAGCCACAGGACTTGATGCAGCAAAAATACCCGGAACTTTTTCGTCAGGTATACCTCACCACCCCTCTGGACAATCAATTTGCCTCCTTGTTTTAAACCAATAGAACTGAAATTTCAAGAATATGGGCTAATCTTTTGTTTATTGGGGTGTATATACCTAGTTAATTGGGCAAATTAATCTTAGATTTGAAACCGCACAAAGCAAACATAACGTAGAGATGTAATTTCTTCAATTCTCATGGGATGTTACAAGCTTATTTTTCCGATTAGAGTCCCGTAGGCTTAACCTTGATTTCGGGGACGAAATCTTTGTTTTGTTTATTGGGATTTGTAACATCCCATTTCCGGCTAGACCCCTAGGAGTCGGTTGGTTGTGATAGAACCCTAGGAAGCCCAAAAATTGAAATAAATCGACCAAGATTTCGGGTCACGGGTTGGTCACGCCCATGACCGACCCGTCACGCCCGTGACCTAGGGTGTGACTCATTCGACGATCGTCGATCTCAGGGAGACGATCGTCGGGCGCGGAATTTTCAACCCGGCCATGTCACGCCCGTGACCCAGGTGTCACGCCCGTGACCTGGGGCGTGACTCCTTAGACGATCGTCGATCTCAGGTAGACGATCGTCGGGCACGGAATTTGCCTCATGGCCTGTCACGCCCGTGACCCATGTGTCACGCCCGTGACCTAGGGCGTGACCCCCCTTCGCCGATCGTCGACCTCAGTTCGACGTTGTCGAACCCAGAATTGGTCACCCGGACTTGTCACGCCCGTGACCCCCATGTCACGCCCGTGACCTAGGGCGTGACCACCCTTCGCCGATCGTCGACCTCAGTTCGACGTCATCGAACCCAGAATTGGTCACCCGGGCTTGTCACGCCCGTGATCCACATGTCACGCCCGTGACCGAGGGCGTGAGCACCCTTCGACGATCGTCGATCTCAGTTCGACAATCGTCAATCCCAGAATTGGTCACCCGGGCCTGTCACGCCCGTGACCTATGTGTCACGCCGGTGACCAAGGCCGAAACGTCAGCCAGACTGGAAATTTCGGTAACCGACGTTGTAATCAATCCTGATTATGGGAAGTTACACCAGGAGTATTTATGGGCTGTTTCCTACTCTGATTATTTAATAAATTAAGGAAATGTTGGTACAATAGGAAATCGCCACCTGTCAAACACCTCTTCATCTCCAGCGTTTCAACTGCCTTTGTCATAACCGAAACGTCATTAAGGGAAATATTAATGGCCATGAACGTTTCATCCTTTCCCCTCCCCACTTGCTGATCTATAAAAGACTCCTAAGAGCAAGAGGAAAAGGTTACACTCTCCATCAAACTGTTTCAGATTTCCCCCTTACTGTTGAAGAATTTCCGGCGACGCCACCACCGCGCCAATGGCTTCCCGACGCTCTACACGCCTCCAGCCCGCGAACAAGGTCCTCCCCTCCCTCTTCTTCTGCGGATAGATCTTAGAAATCGTTAGGAGAGATATCGGGCTCAAAAGAGCCAGATCGGGTGAGCGTTTCCATGGTTTTCTGAAAATTTCGTGGTGGCGGGTTCGCTGGAAACCGCCTCTCCGGCGGCCGTGCCGCCGCCCGACGATAGCCCTCACCTCAACAGAGGTGGTGGTGGTGGTGGCCGGCCAGGGAGATGGCTGGATGGCCGGGAAATAGCTTTGGAAAAGCTACAGGAAAATAAGTTTTCAGGGCTCTGGTTTTGGTCTGTAGAAGAAGATGAACAGTGCCATTAATTAGATTCTATTTTTTTTAAAACAATTCCTGAATGAAAATATCTGTCACTTTAAATAATTTGGCAAAAATACCTAGAGGCTCCTGCAGGAAAAATGGTCAACACCAATATTGTACCTCTTGGAGTCTATGGAATTTTAAAATTTGTTTCAAGCATTTTGGACCACTGAATAGACCTCAGCACTCATTTTGGTGAGGTCTACCCATAGGGTTGTCCTGACCTTAGAAAAATTCCCCACTCCAATCCAGTCATCACAATGACTTGAAATTTGGGGTGTGACCTAACCTTACCTATATCTAGGTACCATCCAAAAATTAGGATTTTTGGGAAATATTTTTCTATAGTTTTTAGGAAAAATTCAATAATCCTAGCTTAATTTAATTAGATGGCTAAATAATTTCAAAACCCTCCCAAATTTTGGTGAGTGGTCCCTGGGTTCACCATAAGGTTCTGTATAATCTTTCATCTCATTTGGAGATGGTTTGGGTTAGAAATGAACAACCCTAAGTTTTGCCCTAGTAAGGGGTCTTAGGTTAATGGTGCACTTTTGAGATTTGAGTGGTCAGATCACCTCAACAGAGGCTGAAATTTTTACCACTGGCTAGTAATATTCTCTAGCACCCCCTCATAGAGTTTGAGGTGGATCGGGGTAAGTTTGCCCTAAGAACCAAGGCCAAACCCTAAGGATGGATCTTGGTGGCTTGTGAAGGTCATGAGGTCAAATGACCTTGGATTGACCCGAAATTTAGTGAAGAGGACCATAGGGCCATAATAGTTCTCTGGATGAAATCTTAGTAGATTTGGAGACTGTTGGGATACCTAAAAACCTAACCCTAGTTTAGGGTGCAAAACTTGTAGAGATAGGATATGACACTAAATCATATTGAAAAGTGATGAGATTTGGGTAGAGTGATTTATAGGGATGGTACAAGCTCTGGATATTTTACTATGAATTTTAAGATCATTATTTTGGATACTTTGTTAACGATTTAGTAGCTTGTATGATTTGCTTAGAAAATTTATTATGGAATACACACTTTCTGGAAATTGATGAAATTTAAGCAGAGAACGTTTATTATGATTTTAAATCTCTGTGAATTTTTATGGGATTTTTAGAAGTTTAATTCAAAGGCTTGCTTCATTAAGTATGTTTACCTTGAATATTTGATTAAATCTTTAGTGGTGTTTAGCAAGCTGGTAAAATTATGATTCTTTGCACAAAGATCTTTTCTATATCATACTACTGATTAGTAATTTTTCTATAATTTTCCGATGAATAATTTCAGTACTTCCTTCTTTACATAGGATTAACATGATTATACTGGATAAATTAATTAAAGGTTAAATATTTTCTGTAAAATTTTGAAAATTTGTATTTGAGGATATCTTGCTGTTATTTAATGATCATGATTTTTGGGTAGCCATTACTTAGGAGGATCATGTAGTTCATGTTTAAAATGACCCATGGCCCATCCTTTGGGAAAATTAAATAAATATCAGATTAATTAAGAAAATTATAAGTTTCTGAATTTAGACAAATTATGATATGGTAGACCTCCAGTAAATATTATAGGAGATTTGGAAGATAATTTGGTGTACCTCCCCTTGTGTACCTCATATAGCTTAGGATGATTTGCATATAGTAAAACCACGGAAACTGAACTAGAGTAATAATGAACTTGGGAAATGGAATTTTGGTAGTTGTTGGTTGGTAGGGCAAGCTAAGATTAAGTTCATCATTGGAAGTCAGGATAAGTAGAGTGTGAGACTGGTTAAGGTTAAGTGGCGTACGGGAACGACGAAAGATCGTCCATCCCGGGAAGAAGAGGAAGAGTCTTAATACTCTAGGGTTAGATCCAAAGTAACTAAAAGAGGATCGGGTTAAGGGAGATCAACCAATAACAATAAGTGCCTTGCGAAAGGGAACTTCGGGCCGTAATGCCGCAGTCTTGGTTCCTAGTGCCCCTTGAGAGCCCTTCACGGGGTATGCCGGGGGCAGTCCTAGGCTAACGTAAATCATAGGAATAATAAATTAAAAGAGCAACTAGTATAACTAGGGTTGCACATACACACACCTCGGTAGCTAGTAAGGTAGAATAATTGGTTTGGTTGCCATTCAGACGGTAGCTCTGAAGGTAGATGTACGGACGGGACTGTCCGGGGGGCCGAGGGCTCGAGGGTTGGAGTACAGAATAAAGGTGGTGGGTCTTCGGTATCTGATAGTCGTTCACACCGACATCGGTACGTCGACTCGGCGGTGTGGGACACTTAGCCAAAGAAAGTCTGGTGGGTACAGCCCGCAGTAGTATGCGGATACTCTAGGTTGTGTTCTTCTAGGGGCGTACGGAAGGGCTAGGCCTGGTAGTGTGGATACTCGCCTAGGAGTGGGGGCCCGACCCACTGTCTCCGTTTGCCACTACGGAGGTTCCTGGGAGTGAAGCTAGCTGCCCGAACAGGGGGAACTAAAGGTCTGTGCGCATAGAGTCGTGTGCGTGAGTTGCACTTGCATGAATTATGGCATAGCATATCACTACACTCATATTTGCATACAACCGACACCCCAACGTATAAATCGATATGGGACTTTTTATACGATGGGAGCCTTGTAGAAGATCCCTTAACTTATAAGTTTGTATGGGCATTCATATAAGTTAAGGTTACATACTTATTTACTTGCTTGTTTACTTACTGTTCTCTAGCTGCCTTTTTTTTTACAAATTGCTACTTATTAACTGCTCTCCTTATTACTTACTATCGTAGGATTGTTAGACCTACTTCATTCTAAATAACCACTAGATTAGCTTCCTTGTCACCTGCTTGATTATTCTCCACTTTTGTAGCTTCCCTTTCCTCCTCTCCGCCCGGTGATTAGGAGCCGTGGTGGGAGGGGTAGGGGATGATAGGGCTTAGTCTTTATGACTAATGGTTTTCGAACCATAATATTACAGGAGCTCCGGATGGGAGACAGGGACCAGCAGTCCAGGGACCAGCACCAGCGGAGTACGGTGCGCTTGGAGGTGGGGCAATTTAGCACTGGTGCACCTGCGACCAGCTCCGTGAGTGATTAGTAGTTTTATAGCTTCCGCGATGAGTGAATTGTAGTGAGGACTCTGATGTACTGGGCTCGATCCCATTTATCTATTTCCTGTTTTTATCTATTAATGGACTGGATATGATTTCACTTTTATTTACATGTTTCTGTGGACTTGTTTACATTTTATGTACAATTACTTCTCTCTCTTGTGATCGAAAAGGGCCGGCAGAATTGGCGTTTTGTAGTGGTTGCCTTCCCGTAAGTCGGTGCCACCGCAAAGCGGCAATTCTAGGCTAAGACCCTGGTGGTTTAAAAAGAGAAAAAAAGGGGGGTCTTAAAACTGGTGTCTTCATTGTTGAGGCATCACACATCCCAAATCTTTTAATAAGCTCCTTAGCATATTTAGATTGGGAGATGAAGATACCTTCAGGTGATTTCTTCACTTGGAGACCAAGGAAATATGAAAGTTCACCCATGTTACTCATCTCAAACATTGAATGCATAAGATCAGAAAACCTTTGGCATAGTTTGGGATCAGTTGAGCAAAATATTATATCATCTACATAGATTTGAACTAACAAAATTTTATCTTTATGATGTCTAATGAAAAGGGTCCTATCTACAATGCCTATAGAAAACTTATGCTCTAACAGGAAGCTAGCTAAGTTCTCATACCAAGCTCTTGGAGCTTGCTTTAAACCATAGAGAGCTTTATATAATCTAAAGACATAAGAAGGATGAGTTGGAGAGATAAAACCTGGTGGTTGCTCCACATATACTTCCTCTTTTAGTTCACCATTGAGGAAAGCACTCTTTATATCTATCTGATAGACTATGAACCTCTTGTAGACATCATAAGTTAAGAAAATTATTATGTCTTCAAGCCTTACCACTGGAGCAAAGGTTTGGTCATAATCAATTCCTTCCTCCTGTGAGTAGCCTTGAGCCACTAGCCTTCCCTTGTTCCTTATAATATTGTCATCAACATCCAATTTATTTCTGAACACCCATTTGGTTCTAATGACTGGTAGTCTTTGGGTCTAAGAACCAAATTCCAAACTCTACATCTATCAAATTGATTGAGCTTCTCGTGCATTACAATGATCCAGTGGGGATCTTGCTCTGTATTTTTGATGGAATGGGGCTCAAGTTGAGAGGGGAAACAAACAAGCATCAAGTCAGGGTTGATTTGATGCCTTGTTTACGATATGTCTCCAATCACTTGAGATGTGGGATGATCTCTAAGTGTGATAAGATCAGTGGGAGGAGTTTGAGTAACAGATTTATGGGATTAATTCCTCTTATGGAATTGGGTTAGCTATTTGGAGGGTGTCAGCAACATCCAAGATATCTTCTTCACTGTCATCTTCAACAGCTTGTGGAGAGGGATTAGATGGCACATCTTGGGTGAGGTTTATATCATCCAATCTCTCACACAAGTGTGGTACCTGTAATGAGCTACTGGTAGAAATTTCTTTCTCCTTGTAATACATATTAACTTCATCAAAAGTCACATGAACTGATTCCCCAATTTATAAAGTGAATTTATTAAAAACCTTATAAGCCTTGCTGACTTGGGAATATCCTAGAAAAATGTCATATGCAGCTTTAGCTTCAAACTTTCTAATATCTTTCTTGTTATTATTATGAATATAACATACACAACCAAATACTTTAAAATAAGTGATTTTAGGTTTCTTTCCTTTAAGAAATTTATAGGGAGTCTTATTCTTAAGTTTATGTATTAAACTTCTGTTCAGTACATAGTTTGTTATGCTCACATCCTCTTCCCAAAAGGAGAGGGGCATGTAAGCATCTGCAAGTAATGTGCCTGCAACCTCAATTAGGGTTCTATTCTTCCTTTCAACTACCCCATCTTGTTGAGGAATTCTAGGAGCTGAGAAGTATTGCTTGATACCTTCCTTCTCACAGAACTCTTACATAAGAAGAGATTCAAACTCAGTACCATGATCACTTCTGATCAATACAACTAGAGTAGAGTACTCAATCTGTATGGTTTTGAAAAAATCTGTAAGAACCTTGAAGTTATCTGACTTAGATCTCAGAAAGAACACCCAAGTGAATCTTGAGAAGTCAACTAAAATAACTAGAGTATAAGATTTCCCTCCTAGGCTTTGTACAGCAATAGGGCCAAAGAGGTCCATATGCAACAAGTACAAGATCTTAGGTGAATCACTTTTATTTACAGATTTAAACCTAGATTTAGTTTGGTTGCCTAATTGACACGCCCTGCAGAGGCCTTCCTTCTTGTAGGGACCAGAAGGCAATCCACAAACAAGGTTGTCCCTATAAAGTTTTGCAATGTTTTTTAGGTTTATATGACCTAGTATTTTATGTCACAAATCATTTTGATTGCTAACCAGATTAAAAAGACAAATTTCTGAAACAGCTGATTGAAAATTTACTACATATATGTTGCCTTGTCTATTTCCAATTAAAACAATTTTGTCTATTTTCAATTACCCGATAACCTTCATCACATAATTGACTTATAGAGATGAGGTTATGCTTTTGTCCACTTATATATGCAACCCTTTTGAAGGTTACTATCCTAACCATGACTTATCTAAAGCCTTCAGTCTGGCCACAATTGGAGTCACAAAAGATCACCTTTGGTCCCAGCTTGGACTTGTAATTAAATAAGTTGTCCTTATTGTCAGTCATATGCTTGGAGAACCCACTGTCCAGATACTATTGTTGATTAAAAGCTGGATAGCTCTTCACCTCTATAAATAGAAGTTAGTTGTTCTTGACCCAGGTTACCTTGGGTCCTTTATTTTTCTGATAAGAAAAGCTGGAAATAGTTGAAAATTCTAGTTGGCCTTTATATCCTAGTGGGTGATATCTCCTAGGTGGAATTTTCAAACTAGTAAAATTATTAATAGGTTGTCTTGTCAGATTATAGTTTCTAATTGTATTGAAATTTTTGTTAACTCTGACTAGGTTCGACGAATAATCATAAGTTCGTCGATCTGTGTTCGACAAGATGGGATGAGATCGTCGATCTTTGCTCAGAGAATGAATATATTCATTTTCTCTGTCCCACGTTCGTCGATCGCTGCTCGAAGAACCATATAAAGTTCATCGATTGCAGTAAGACAAATTTTTATTATTATGATTAGCGTTCATAGATCGTCGATCTTGGTTCGATGAACTATACACATTTCGTTGATCTGAGTTCGATGAAATCTGTTGAACATTGTTTTTATTCAGATTTTGATTTTTCTTGTTGTTTCTCTTTCGATTTTTGGATTTGTGAGAAGCTTCTATTGTTTGATTATTATATATTATCTCTTTTCCTTTATCTGATATAAATTTTATGGGGGTTGATAATATATTCTTATTAAGTATGGGAGGTAATCTTGATGAAGCACCTAAGCCCAGCTTGACATTTAGTCTGGCATTGACTGTGCTTGTTGTGATGTCCATCAGCTTAAGGCTTCTCCCATTGAGAGATTCCTCAAGTTTCTTGGCCTCACATAGTTCTGTTTTAAGAGAAATGATTTGTTCATTTGCTAAAACTAAATCATCTTTAAGCTTAATATTTCCAGCAAATAGATTATCAAATTCAGTTTGCCTATCTCTAAGTATCTTGATTTCTTTTTCAGATTTTATTAAGTCATTACATAATGCTTTGAATTCAATTTTAAAATTAATAGAATTAAAATCAAAAGAAGAGATTACCTGATCCTCTTCTGACTCACATTCCTTTTCTGATTCCTCAGATTGTATTTCTACTTGATCTTCAGCATCAAGACAGTTGCATGAGGCATTGATTGCCATGAGGCAGACTTCCCTTGCCTTGGCTTCTTCTTCATCTTCACTAGAGCTGGAAGATGAAGACTCTTCATCAGTATCACTCCAGGTTTCAGCAATGAAACCTTTCTCCTTTCTTTTATGTTTGCTGGAGAAGTGTTTGCTTGAGTGCCTGCTTGAATTTTTCTTATTCTCCTTCTCTTTTCTTCTGTCTCTTTTTTTAGCTTCTGGGCATTCAGGTAGAATGTTCCCAGGCTTTCTACATCCAAAGCATATAATCTCCTTTGTAGGAGTCTTGTCATATCTTGGTTTGTCATCATTTCTGGATGACTTCTCCTAAAATCTTTCTGGGCCTATTTGTAGAACCTTTTGGCTAGCAAGCTCATCGGCTTTTTATTGGAAGGAAGGGCTTCTGACTCTTCATCAACCTTGAAGGCTATGTTGCGCTCCTTTCTTGAGGATGTGGAGGTCTTATGTTCAGCAGCCTCTCTGGATTTGATCAACTGCTCATAAGACTTGAGCTTGCCAATGAGAGATTCAATGGAAATCTCATTTAAGCTTCTGGCCTCCTTGATTGGCCATATCCTAGAATCCCAAGTGCTAGGGAAGCACATTAGAATTTTATCATTTATCTCAGTTAATGAGATGTCTTTATCCAGGGTTTTTAGCTCACTGATTATAACACTTAGTCTGTTATACATCTCAGCCATTGATTCTGAATCTTCCTTTTTGAAGTTATTATATTAAGAGATTAGGAGAGATCTTCTGTCCTTTCTCTCATCTGCTGAGCCTGCCACCATCTAGTTTAGAGAGTCCAAGATTTGTTTTGCTGAAGTGCATTCAGCCATCTTTTGGAATATATCATCTGACATGGTTTGAGCCAGTATATTAATAGCTTTGCATCAGCTATCTTGGCTTTCTTCTGTGCATAAGTCCACTCAGGTGGTGGAACTGCATGTGTGTCAGTTGTTGTTATAGACACTGTTATAGGTTTAGGAGGTCCTGTCAAAATTGAATTGAAAATATCCTCATCAATAGAGTTCATATAAAGCTTAAATAAGTTTGCAATCCTTATTTTGTGCCATTCTGTGACAACACACTAGATAGAAGACAATCTAACAAGGATCTTGGTTCAGATGTTAATCTGTAAAACCAAAGGAATAACCCTCTGATACCAATTGAAATATGGTATGGCAATACCACTTAAGGAGTTAGATCAGCTTATCTCTAGAGGGGGGTGAATAGAGATTTTAAAACCTTTTTACAGAATTAAATTTGCGGAATTAAGGTAGTAATATTACTATGTGTAAATGATGAAGTGCAGAAAAGAAAAATACAGCATACAACACACATCACAATAAGTAAAAGCTAGCAACACAGACGACACAAGAAATTTATAGTAGTTCCCCTAAACTTGGGTACATCCACTCTTCTACCACCCTGGTAGGAATCCACTAAGGTTTTTGATCAGGTGCCCTGCCACCAATCAGGTTTTTGCTCAGGTGACCTATCACCACAAGATCTATTTCAAGGGAGATCTAACAACCCTTTAGGCTTTTGATCAGATGCCCCAAAACCAAATCAAGTCTTTTGATCAGGAGACTTGCAACCAAGATGAATAACTTTTGAAGGGAGTTAAGAAACCCTTTATACAGTAGGTGAAAGTAAAACAAAAAAATAGTATGGAGTTCTTCTCTTTTTTAAACAACTGAGAAGACTAGTGGATTTTCTTGATAATGTCAAAGCTCCTCCTGAGATAGAAATTTGATCAGGAAGATGGAAGCTTTGTAGGGTGTGTAGGTCTTCTTGAGAATGATCTCAAGAAAGCTTTAGACTAATGGTGATGGTTGTCTCTTGAAACTCTTTGGAGAAGCAGAAAACTGATGATGAAGAAATGTTCTCAGTCACTTGTATATTCTTAATAGTATCACTTCTTTACTTGTACTATTATCCATGCTCTTAAAAACTTATTTTATATTTATTATATTTTCCCGACGCAAGGTTTGAATTTCCTTCCTTAATTGACTGCTGATTTCTTAGAACTTGCACAAACGGCTAGAAGGCCAATAAATTAATTCCTTAACTATCCCAAGGAATTAGTTGTATATTTACTCTGTGAATTCCAGTAATTAATGCTGCCATTTGAACAGCTATATTCAGAGAATACAAGCATTAATTACTCAGAGTAAAATAAGCAAACATATAAGCCTTAGTCAATCTGAAATAACTGCAGAGAAATAGAAAATGAATTGACAGATGTCGTCGATCTGAGATCCAAGATCGTCGAACTTAAACCTCTAATTCGTCGAGCTGAGCCTTGAGAACTCTGAACTGAATTGTTACTTTCCATTCTGGGCTCCAAGTTAATCGAACTGAGATAGAAGAACGTCGAACTCAATCCTGATAGAAGATCAGAGTTCGTCGAGCTCAGTTCATCTTTTGTCGATCTCAGTTCAGAGAAGAGACACTGAGATCGTCGAACTGAGAACGAAGATCGTCGATCTCACTTCAGAGTTGATCGACCGCTTTCTACAATAGAGAAAATTTTGCCTTATTCTGATTTCTTCAGTCTTCTGAGGGATTGATCTGATCAATATGACTTGTTGACCTATCCTATAATATAATAAAGACCTATGACCCTAGACTATACAAAGTGGGTCAATCTATGCAACCCTAATATTGAACCTTAGCCTAAATCCCTAAAATAGGTGGGGTTCTAACAGAATAGCTAGCCACAATTATTTTCTCCCTCCCTAGCCTCTCTTCAAGATCCCTGATGAGACTATCCTTGTACTTGATGGAGCCTATCTGGAAATCATTCATGACCCTAAGTTGGCTAAGTTCCTTGTCCTTCTGATCTAGTAAAGATGTTATTTCAGTTAGTTGGGAAGCAGCCAGCTGTAGATAGGCAATCTCCACAACTTGCTTCGTAGACAACTTCTTACACTTCTTGAAGGCATCCAAAAGTTATTCATACTTGTCAAACAATTGATTTACATCTCCTTCTAATTCAGAATCATCTTCACCATTGGATGAAGAGGGTTCTGTACAGGGACTAGTCTAATATCCAGACTCAGAAGAAGAGCATGATAAAGATTTTACCTTGCTTTGACCAGGTTGATCCTTACTGGTTTCCTCATCAGTCATTGCCATCAGCCCATAGCAGTTGTAGGCATCTTCTTCAACCATCTCTGAATCACTGTCTGAATGTGGTAGAGGGGCCCTGATACCTATCTTAGCAGTAGGATAGTCTTCATCTGCTGCTACAGCTTTTTGTTCAATAGCGGCAGTAAGCAGCCCAATATATGCTTCTTCTTCTTCAGACTCGGATGAAGATGAGTCTGTCCAGCTCTTATCTTTATTAAGAAATGAAGGACTTCTCCTTCTTTCCGTTGTACTGGTGTTGTTTCTTCTCAATAGCTTCCTTCCTCTTCACTGGGCAGTCAACTATCACATGCTCTGCTTTGTTGCAATAGTAGCAGAAAACTTTAGAATAATTATATTTACTAGATTTAGAATCATACCTAATAGCCTTAGAATGATTCCCCCTGTGATGAGAAGAGGTGGAAGGTCTGCTCTTCCACTATTTCGTCTTCATCATTTTCTTAAAGTTCCTAGAGAAGGCAACAAAGTCCTCATCTAACATGTTGCATTCTAATGCATCTGACTCTGAGCTATATGAATCAACTGGTCTTCTTAGAGTAGTGGGAATCCTCTCCTTACTCTTCGTTATGTTGTCTTCCTTGAATGCCAATAACTTCTCCATCTTGGGATCTTCTGGTGGCCTCCTCCTCTTTTTTGGAAGCTAGCTGCATCTCATAGGAGAGCAGCTTTCTAAACAACATTTGGGGAGGAGTCTCAGCAAGCTTATCCACCACTCTTATGACACAAATCTTAGTATCCCAGTCTCTAGTGAGAGATCTTAGGAACTTCTCAATTATTTCATAATGACTAAAGACCCTCCCATAGGTCCTCAGTTCATTAGTGATCCTGAAAAATCTTTCATAGCAAGTAGCTATGTTCTCTTTCAGGGATTACCTGAAAGCCTCATACTCCTGGTTGAGCATGGACTTTCTATCATCTCTTACCTCTTCAGTACCCTCCATATAGACCACAAGGGTGTCCCACATCTCTTTGGATGTCTGGTAGTGGACCAAGTTCTGAAAGGTAGAATCATCAATAGCAATGACTATGATGTTCTGGGCTCTCTTGTCCAAGGCAGACAACATAACCTAATCTTTGGTCATTTCTGAATAAGTCTAGGGTGTCTGGACATTGGCATCCATAACTGATACCTTCATAAGGATAAAGGGTCCCTTATTGACTGTAACAAAGATTCTTGGGTCAGTGGCTTCCATAAACAGCCTGACCCTCTCTTTCTAGATTCCAAAATTCTCCTTCCTGTAGATGAGGAGTTTCATGGAACCTAGCTCCTTATTGTTCTCTCCAGAACCCATAAGTACAGAACTATAGCTACCCTTGGAGATCACTCAAACTATTAAATCATTTTTGAGCAACCTCTCTCTTATACCACTTGAAAGTCTTTTTTTTCAAGGTAGCTTGCAACCTACAGGAAGTGAATAGGTTTGTTGGCATCTAGTAACTTTATTTAAGTGCTTGGTGTATTAGCAGTTATTAGATTTCAAGAACCTGCAATAAGGAAATAATACAGAAAAACACACACAAAATATATAGTTGTTCCCCAAATTATGGGTACATCCACTTTCCTCCCACCTTTCTAACTTTCAATTAGACAAGACACTTCTCCAAAATTAAGCTCAAAGAGCTTACACCTCGGATCCCTCAGGATCTCTCAGTCACTAAGCCCTACAAATCAGTGATCAACTGATCACCTACCTCAGGCCAAATGCCCTACTACTCAGACTGGGAGGACAGCCCTACCTCAGAGCAAACTTGCTCCTACCACAGAGAGAATTACTCTCCTACAACTCAGGAACAAAGGCCCTTTAGATCCAAAGGATCCTACAGCTCAAGCACAAGTACCCTAAAACTCAGAGAGAATGACTCTCCTACCTCAGGCCCAAAGGCCCTACAGCTCAATGATCAAATGATCACTAACCTCAGATCCAAGCTGGATCCTACTCTCAGAGTGTATAATTCTCCTACAGCTCAGACAAATTTGCCCTACCTCAGGCTCAGCAGTCCTATAACTCGGATCCAAAGGATCCTACAGAAATACAGTGGTTTTAATTTCTTTGACACATTGAAATTTCTCTGTGTCAACTACTAGAGCTGAGTTATCTCAGCTCTATCTGACTTCATAGCAGCAGGAAGATATTCTTCAATAAAAGGTTGCCTCTGCTGTAAGTAACTCAGAATGTTGTTCCTGAACTTGCTATAGAATACTGAAGAACGGTTAGGTCTTGAGTTCTTCACACAGCTAACTGAACCTGCAGAAGACTAAAGGCTCTCCTCTCTTAA
This sequence comes from Platanthera zijinensis, assembly GCA_039513925.1. Classification (NCBI taxonomy): domain Eukaryota; kingdom Viridiplantae; phylum Streptophyta; class Magnoliopsida; order Asparagales; family Orchidaceae; genus Platanthera; species Platanthera zijinensis. Next base: position 24,082,148 of record CM077084.1, on the reverse strand, counting down.
TTTTTTAAAAGAATTTCTGAACTTGTTGTAGCAAATGAGAATGTTATAGCTAACTGAACATTTTCGTTATACTGGTCGTCTTCAAGCATTTTCTCGGCAATAATGGCGAGGAAGATGAAGTCCAGCCGCTCTTTTTCTTTTTGGATAAAATCCTAAAAAGTTGAGTTCAACATTCAAAGTTGTCCCTTTATATCTTCCGCTGATCAACGGCTCCAAGAAGCAGTAGGGTCCACCTACAGCAGACAGCTGCACCTTACTTTAACGGATGAAGACGTACAGTAAACCTCCGATAGTATTTGTCGTGTTTTGTAGCTTTTCCACACTTAATTTGAACTCTGTTTACTTGTTGACTTTGCTGACGTAATCATCTGTAGACTCAGCCAAAATCAAACATCCTTAGTATATATGTTGAGTGAGTAAGCTTCACTCAATGCCAAAACACTTAAATAGATTTTCTATCACTAGGTGTTGAGTTAGCAACCTTCACTAAAAGTCAAAACTCTTAGAAAAATTTATCTGCCATTAGGCATTGAGTGAGCAACCTTCACTCAAATCCAAAACACTTAGAAAAGTTTTCTTTCATCATACATTGAGTGGGCAACCTTCACTCAACGCCAAAACACTTAGAAAAATTTCTCTTTCACTTGGCGTTGAGTGAGTAAACTTCACTCAATACCATAACACTTAGATTTGATTTTAGTCACTTGGCAGAGTGAGTAAGCTTCACTTAACGCATTTGGACTTAGCCAAATTTCTGTGAGATCAAAGTCTCTGACTGGCTTAGGTTCACATGGCATTGAGTGAGTAAGCTTTACTAAATTCCTGTAGACTTAATCAAATATCTACACAGATTTTTTGTGTCGTTGACTGTCTGAGCTATACTCAACAATTTATGTTGTATGACATTGAGCGAGTAGACTTCACTCAATGTCTGTGGACTTAGCCACATTTTTGTCTGTTTCTTCTTAGGATTTCACTACCTTAGCCTATCTCACAGCTTTTGTTGTATGGCGTTGAGTGAGTAGACTTCACTCAATACCAGTGGGCTTAGCCATATTTTCAGCTTGCCAATTGTTTGGCTTTGACTGTCTTAGCATGTCTCACAACTTTTTGTTGTATGGCATTTAGTGAGTAGACTTCACTCAATGCCTGTGGACTTAGTCACATTTTCAGCATGCCAATTGTTTGGCTTTGACTATCCAAGCTATATTCAACACTTTTACTCACCTAGCGTTGAGTGAATAGACTTCACTCAATGCCTGTGGACTTAGACAGATTTTTGTCCCTCCACATCTTTACTTTGTGACCATCTGTCACATCACTTGGAATACATGTCCTAGCAATATTTCAAAGACTAACCTGCATGCATGAACTTAAGCATACATCAAATACAAATTTATGTACATAATTGACATGATTGACTTCTTTAAATCTGGGATATTGTGGGCAATGAACCCAACACCAAGCAAATGAACAATCTAAGCCTCAAGTTCTCGTCGGAAAACTTCAAAGCTCTTTCTAGGCTTTGGAGTTATTGTGCAGGGACGGAATTTATGCTAGCAAATGACGTCACTCCATTTTGGTCACCTAGATACCAATTTTGGCAAAAAGACAAAAGTGCCCCCCAGGCGGTCTGGGATGCCTGGGATGGTTGCCTGGCGGTGGAGGTGTTCGAAGGCGGACGGTGATGGCGGGGAGACCGATAACGACATCGGTTGTCAGTGCGCACACGTAGGGCGCACGCACCTACACAATGCGCGCGTGCGCAAGGATCATGCACGGGCGCGCATGCACGCGCACTACATATAGGCGCACGCACTCGCGGGAGCGTGCATACGCACAGGGAGCGCGCGTGTGCCATGTGGGTGTGTTGTGCTTGGTTCTACCCCTTCTTTTTTAGTGATTTCAGTTCTTTGGGTGAGCATGACTAGATGTGCATGACTCATTCGAACAGGTTGTATTCTATTTATGGCTTCGTTCAAAATCTTCTCGGTTTGATTTAGAATAATTAGAGGGAACCCCATCAAATTCCCCCAAATTTTTATGGGTTATGATCCTCAAAAGAGACGAGCCCAAAAATTTCTTATTTTGATCACCTGGCCTTGGGATTGACCGCTCGTACATCAACCTCATATGATATACGGCGGTGGCAATTTCTCAGTCAAGACGTGGAGGGATTTTTTGCCCCATTATCTTGATGTAGTGGAGGGACCAATGGGTCTATTCTTTCTAGAAGATGGGGAAGGACTTGGCATCTACCGTTATATGGAAGCATAGAAAGACTTGGTGTCCATTTGTGCCTTGAAAGGGCATGGGGTCCGCTCTACTATTGGTGGAGGCATTGAACCTTTGTTCATTTGCTTCTTAGGAGGACCATAGTCCATTTTTGGTGGAGAATGTGAGGAACCTTTGTTTGTTCGTGCTTCTAGTGGACCTGGTTCCATCCGAGTGGAGGTGGCAAAGAACCTTTGCTTATTCGTGCCTTAGGAGGGCCGAGGTCCATCTGGGTGGAGATGGTGAAAAATCTTTGTTTGTTCCGCCTCTAGAGGACCGGGGTCCGTTCGAGCAGAGATAACAAATAACCTAAGTTTGCTCGCGCCTTGGGAGGACCAAGGTCCATCCTTGTGGAGGTAGAAAAGAACTTTTATTAGTTCACACCTCAGAAGGACTAAGGTCCGTCCAAGTGGATAAGGAGAAGAATGTTTGTTCGTTTGCGCCTTAGAAAAACTTAGGTTTGTCCAAGTGGAGGTGGAAAAGAAACTTTGTCCGTTCGTGCATCAGGAGGACCGGGGTCCGTCCGAGTGGAAGTTGTGAAGATACTTTTTTTCATTCGCGCTTCAGGAGAATAGGGGTTCCTCCAGGTGGAGGTGGCAAAAAAACCTTTGTTCATTTGTACCTTATGAGGATCAGGGTCCGTCCGGCTGGAAGTGGCAAAGAATCTTTTTTGTTCCTGCCTCAGGATAACCAGGGTTTATCCAGGTGGAGGTGGCGAAGAACTTTTGTTCGTTCGTGTCTTAGGAGAATCGAGGTCCATACTGGTGGAGGTGAAGAAGAACCTTTGTTCATTCATTCCTTAGGAGGACTATGGTCCGTCCGGGTGGAGGTGGCGAAGAACCTTTGTTCATTCGCACCTTAGGAGAACTGGGGTTTTTCCATAGTGGAGGTGGTGGAGAACCTTTGTTCGCTTGCACCTCAGGAGGATTGTGGTCCATTTGGGTGGAGGTAGCGATTAACCTTTGTGCTTTCGTGCTTTAGGAGAATCGGGATTCATCCAGGTGAAGGTGCAGACGGACCTTTGTCTATCTTTCCTAAGAGGTGCATACAGACCTTTGTCTTGTCTCGACTAGGAGGTGTATAAGGACTTTCTTCCATCTCGCTTGAGAGGTGCAGAAGGACTTTCATCCATCTCGCCTGGGAGGTGCAGAAGGACTTTTGTCCATCTCGCCTAGGAAGTGCAGAAGGACTTTAATCTATTTCACATGGGAGGTGCAGAAGGGATTTCACGGAACTCGCCTAAGAAGTAGGGGTTGTGGGGTTCGAGCTCTAAAAATGGTCATTGCAGTAGATTAAATCAAAGTTCTTAATGCTGAAAAAAGATATAAGGGTGCGCAGGTCCAACCATGCGGCTTGTTATTCTTGCAGTCACGGAAGAGTAATCTATGGAGGGTGGCGGAGTTTCCTATGCAAGCTCTGCGACTCAAATTCTGACAGCGTCTCTTAGGAGTTACATCCTACACTTGGATTCTTATGGTGTTGCCTTGCGCAAGTAGGCCCGATCGGAGAGCCCTTAAAAGCGGTCCTAGGAGAGCAGCGGTTTTGGGGGAGTCTGGCTTGGCCATGGTTGGGCGTGCTCCGAGGTGCCACGACCTGTCTAATAGCAAAAATCAAAGTGTGTTATGGGAGGGTCATGATGCCATAGGAATGGCCAGAAAAAATTCCATGTTTGTTAGGTGGGAGCTGATTTAATATTATTAGATTTAAAATAATTAATTTAGGAAAACTAGCTTGTTTTTATGCAAAAGCTTTAATGTAAAGTGGTGAAAGAAGTTGATGCATATGTACTTTAATAAAATCTCATTCCACACAGTGCTGGTACAAAATATTAATTTGATAAACCAAAGAGATGAACAAGTCATTAGTATTGAATTTAAATATAAAAATACAGCATAGTAGCTGCCCATGAAATAAAAGAAAAGTGTTGATTATAACCAGTACATAATAATCAAATCTGACAGTACTGGAAACAAAATACATAGAACCCGACGAAGCAACAACAAAATAAACCCCAGGAATCCAGAAATTTGATGCAGCTTGGGTTCAGGTAGCAGGCAGCACAGTCATGAACGCTAAGGCCAATTCCAAGACAAGAAGGAAAAAGCCTCAGAATATTAAAATAATAAGTGAGCAAAGTAAAATATAATACAAGTCAGAGAATCAAATACAAGTACAAAATTTATCTTGAAGCGAAGCTTGTAAAAACAGGCAAGTAACAGAGTCAGGCAAAAATATTCAAAATTATTAGCTTATTCCAGAGTATAACACAAAATCATTCTTGTAATGACATAAGCTGCAATCAATGAAATGTGTATGTGTTTATAGTGAGTGCACATGGTTCATACTCAAGTTCAGGTACAAGTCTTATTAGAAAAAATTCATGTTTATCGTGACCATACAAACAAAGAGTTGCACCAATTAAACACTACCTTTCAAGATTTATTATAACATTTATGATTTAAATAATTCATAATTTTTAGAGGCTTCTACCATATTATGATATGCTAATGAGTAACGATTCATGCATTGTCGCATACGGTTTATAATTAAGGAATAGGTACGAGAAATCTATATTCAATGTTTGTATGGGAGTGGAAATTCTCCACTTGTCTTAAGGTAAAGCCAAAATTGTTGGCAACAGCTAAGCGACGCAAGCAAAGTCAAAGGCTCTATTTGAACCTAATCAAGATCAATATATATGATATTCAACTTAACAAAATTTCTACACATATACAGGCATTTGTTTATCGCATAACTCAACAAGAAAGGGGTTTAGAAATTTACCTCCCTTAGAGGTGAGTGGAGAGGAGATACAACAAATGATCAGGGATTTGGTGGCGCTTGGGTGACAAAAACCCTAAATCGAGGGCTTGAAGAGATTCCACTGATAGGTTTGATGAACGACGCCAGAAGTCATAAATACAATATCGTTAGATGATTATAAGAGGTGCAAAAAATCTAAATCACAAATTATACACAATTGAGAACACAAATATGCAAAATAATTTCAGAAAAATCTACACAAAGGATATTGGAGGAGTTCCTTACCCAAGAATACCGAATTCGGGCCCAAAAATCTGAGTAGAGGAGGTTTTGAGAAAACCCTAGGAGTCCCCTTCGGAAAGCTCGACCAAAACGAACACAAAGAGGGCCAGAGGAAGAGGTGTGTCTGCCGGCCTTGAGGGGAGGGAAGAAACTGCTACCAACATCCAAAAATGGAGAGGAGGAGATTACCAGCCCCTTGGAGTGGAGGGGGTGTAGCCAACTGAGGAAAGGAAGAGCTGGAGTTGCAGTCAAGCCAAGGGAAGGAGAAACCATCAACTAGAGGAGAAGGAGGGGCCATGTTGCACGCCTGCGGGAGATGGATGGGTCAGCAAAAACGAGAGACGGTTAGAGGCAGGATCGAGAATAGCAGATCAGGAGCAGTGTGTGGGAGAAAAGCAGAGAGCATAACTAATTTGGAATTGGGGTGGGAGGGGGGAGGTCAGCTTGATAAGAGATGGGGAAAAACATAATCTCCTAATTAAAAATTTCCGCTCTCCATACATATTTTTTGTTTTAAATATATACATATATGAATAAGTTATTACATTATCCCCTATTTAGGAAGTTTCGTCCCGAATTTTTGGAGGATTCCCTGAATGAGACTTATCATGACGAAGATTTAGATGACATTCATTCCAATAAGATTTGCAAGTCAAGACATGGAAGTTAACTATGAATATACTGAAATAGAAAGAGGAACAAGCGTGAATACATACCAAGATCAAGAAAAAAGTTGTGGATACTTGCTACGCATGTCAGATTCAAGTTCTCAAGTGTACTCCTCAGACTTGTCATGCATTGAAAGCACTCTGACTAGAGGATTGGTTCTCCTTCAAAACTTGAACTCTTGATACTCCATGATCTTAATGGGTTCGATCAGATAAGAAATATTGGCTTTAAGAATCACAGGAATTTCTTCAATGATGTAGGTATGATCATGAATGTACTTCTGAAGTTGTCTAACATGAAATACATCGTGAACACAGACCAAAGAAGCAGGTAGCTCAAGACGATAGGTCGATCCTTTGATACAGTCTGAAATGGAATACGGTCCCTCGAACCTCAGGCTGAGCTTATGATGGAGACCAAACCATTCCACCCTAGGAGAATGGGAAACCTTCAAAAACACTTGATCACCCACAACAAATTCTAACAGACAGAGACGCTAGTTTACATACCTTCTATGTCTCTCGATGGTACGACTGAGCTGACATCGAGTCTTCTTTGTGGCTTCTTCCATTTCTTGAAGTAACTCGGTCCCCAAAACAACTTTTTCATCCACTTCCGACCAATAAAGAGGGGTCCTACAATGACGCTCATATAATGCTTCGAAGGGAGCCATCCTGAGGCTTTCTTAATAGCTATTGTTATAGGCGAACTCGATTAAAGGTAGGTGCTCATCTCAAGCTCCCTTGTAGTCCAAAATATAACACTAAAGCATTTCTTCAAGAATCCAGATAACTCATTCGGTCTAGTCTGTTCGTCGGATGGTAAGCGGTTCTCAGGTTAAGTTCGGTGCCCAAAACCTGTTGAAATCCTTTCTAGAAATGAGATACAAATCTTAAGTCATGATCTGAAAAAATCCACAAAGGAATCCCATGGATTCTAAAAATATCCAAAACATAGATCTGAGTCATCTTCTCGGTGGAATGACCTTCCTTATACGGTATGAAGTGGACCACTTTAGTCATACAATCCACTATGACCCAAATCGCATCAACCCTCTCAGAGTATGGGGAAAACCAGTGATGAAGTTCATTGAGATGCCTTACCACTTCCATTCTGGGATATGCAAAGGTTGCAAAAGACCACCAGGATGCTGACGACGAGCTTTCAACTTCTGGCACGTCATACATTGAGAGACTAAGAGATCAATTGAATTCCTCATACCAGGCCACCACATAATCTTCTTCAAGTCATGATACATCTTATTATTGCCTGGGTGACTAGATGTGCGGGATTCATGAGTTACTTAACAAATACTATCAATCATTTCAGGAACATCAGGAATGCAAATGCGACCTCGGAAATGCAGAACATCGTCAACAATAGAGAAATCTAGAAGAGACCCAAATTTAGCCTTTTGGCGGACGCGCTGGAGTACAGGATCAGATGACTGCAAATCCTTCACTTGTTCCACCCATAATGGACTAGAGACTTCTTCTTGAACCTCGGGTAAGATAGATATTTCCATCCATTCGAGGTCATCAACCAAGGTTGAAAGAGTAGTGAACATGGGTGCACAAGCGGCAATAGAAGCCTGTCGGCTCAATGCATCTACCACAGAATTGGCTTTACTGGAAACATACACAAGCAGCAAGTCATTATATGCTATGAATTCGAGCCAATGCCACTGACATAGATTGAGATCTATATGAACAAAGATATTGATGTAGGCCACGGGTTTCGACACCGTAACGACTAAGGGATTCACACGCTCGCTTAATTATAATTACTATTACGCTCACACGAAGAATAAACACAGCCACTACGCAAGTTGCAACAATTAATTTAATAGGATTCGGGGGGGTTCGCTAGGCCCCTTAAGATAATATCAAGGCTATAGGCCAAGATCCTCTCAAGCGAAATGAACCCACACGGTTCGATCGAGCGTACGTTGTACCAAAAGAGACACCATCGAAAATAATGATTCGGATAACGGGTGGTTCTCTCCCAACGAAATAAAATGAGGACCGCCACGCCTCACGAATTCAAATGGAAATCAAATAACAATAACAATAATTTAATAGATATTATCCACGAAAATTCTACCAACCACAAATCACATGAAATGCTAAATGCCCAAAGAAAAGATCTAAGAGAGAAACACACAAGAGTGGAGACGTTCGTTACCCAACCGGAATGGATGATTCCGATTTAACTCTCTTTGGATCGCTCCGTTCCGGATCCACCGAAAGCGTGCCGGTTGGAGGGAAACTCCAAGTTCTTCGTTGCCTTCCGACGTCGTTGAAGTTTCACAAGATTCACCACAAGCTTGGGCCGATTCTTCTCTTGGATTAGAAGATGGGGGAGGAGGGAAGGAAAGGGGGGAGGCCGAAATTTTGGAGAGGAGGAGAGGAGAGGAGGAGGAGGAAATGAATTTTCCAAGAGGGGAAGAGAGAGGAGGGGGAAATTCAAAATTTGAATTTTGGTTTTCAATTTTTCATTCTCTAATCCATCATGAAAACAACTTGCCTATATATAGGCTACATCATTAGTTTGGCTATTTGCAGCCCATAATAACTAAATAAAAACAACACTCATTATTAAAAAAACACAACATGGCATAAACATTGCCAAATAAAAACATAATTAAAATCTGAAATAATATTTAAAATGACGTGGCGATGGCGGTGGATGTCGCGGCAAAGTTCCAACATTAAAATGACGCGGCGATGGCGGTGGATGTCATGACGCGGCGATGGCGGTGGATGTCGCGGCAAAGTTCCAACATTAAAATGACGCGGCGATGGCGGTGGATGTCGCGGCAAAGTTTCAACATTCCGACTTGCGGCACGGTCATAAAGATCTTCAAGCTCCATATGGCGACGAGTAACGGCACCAACAAGTAAACCATCATCTCAAGGCGGCGAGGGAACATCAAGTGTGAGCCGGCACCAACATCAACCGGGTCACCATAGTCATCCGGAAGGGGATCTTCTGAAGCAACATGACGCGGATCTATGACATGTACCGGGTCACCATCATCGTCCAGAGGATGACGCTCCAAATCAACAAGCCGAGGGATGACGGCGCCATCAATCCTCCCCCTCTCAAAAATACTCATCACTGATGAGTAGTACCGTGTATGATCGTCGAGGAAGAGGAACCTGCAAGGCAAAAAGTGGTCTTGGGGGGACCTCAAAGACGCATTAGTCAAATAAGAACAAGGAATTTCCACAACATCAATCAACATACCTCCGATGGAGACCGGAGAAGAGAACGATCCAAACAAACTATCACCACCCAACCCAATAGAAGGCATAGTGGAATATGTAAACGGAGAGATAGACTTTTCAAGGGGCATAGAAGCATGACGCGTAAAGTATGAAAAGTAGAAAATAGGAGTGATGCCTCAATCAATGGAAAATTCTATAAGAAATGTCATGCTACTAAATTTCCATAAGATTCGCAAATAATGGACTGGCCGGTTCATAAATATTTCTGAGATGCCCGGAGGCATCCGTTCAGGGACGAGACAAACCAAAATCAAATCACTTATATAACGGTAGGAAACGCTCCGATTCCAACAAACAATCTTAGAACTGTGTGGGGAGAACCCATGTGCAACGTGACTTGACTTAACAGTGGGCAGTAACGGGACCAAGTCAGGTGGCACGGGTGCTATAAAAGCAGTGGCGAAATTAACGCCATACAACGTCGTAGTTTTAGATTTAAACTTAAATTTAAATTTTAAAACGTCATGAATAAAAGCTAACGGAAAGCACTCATCACTATATATAGAACGGGGTGCTCCCGGATTTGACATGACGTGCGGGCAACACAACTTAACATTCGTAACTACGTTCACTAGCGTGTGCGTGCACGGGTCATCAAAAGGCGGGGGATAAATGCATGCGACCGGGCTTGGCAAATAAGTTTGTCGAGGGGACATCACGTCATACGGCACCATCGCCAAGGTACCACTAGTAATCCAATTCGAAACCTCAAAACACGGATTTGACTTCCAATAAAGATCATCCGGTCGCAACCCAATAAAGTCGTAAGAAAATTCAAACAGTGGATTCGCTCTTACGGAAAAATCATCCGACATGTCTTCTAAATCTTGTGGTAATTCATGTATTTCAGATTCAGTGATCGGATCATAGATCGGCAACACTACAATGAGATCAGGCGTTACAAACGGTAGAGAGTTAAAATCACATTCAAGTTTAGGTAAAAGAGTTAGCATTATGGGATGCTCATCCGGTTCCACTTCAATATCGTATTCCAAAAGTTTAACTCCTTTACTAGAACAATCTTCCAACACATCAGTCCTAACATCAGTTACAGTGAAAATCTCAGAAACAGGCACTTCGATACGTCTCGGACTAGAAATAGCAAGCTCATGTCCTAACAGATCGTCAAATGAATCACGACTGAGTAAGCTCTCAGCAGACTGTAACTCTTCTGACTCAGCTAGAATATCAATCGACTTAGGATCATCAAAAGGCTTCACAACAGTCAAAGGGGATGGCTCCAAAATGTCATCGAAAGGGAGTGGAGAGGGTTCCTCAAATGAGAAATCCTCATCCAAGTCACTCGGGTAACCAATCTCCTCATCGTCACTCATGTTGTCAACATTAACAGCATCGTCCTCAGTGACGGGCGTACTCGTAATCGCAAGCTCAGATTCAATCACGCTGATAGGAACACTCTCGTAAACAATAAAGGGTCTAGTGCCCAGGCGCGGAGAACTAAAATCATGAGACGTCCTCATACGGGAGTACGAGGGAACATGCTGGTTCGATGTAGGCAAAATCTTAGGCGACGACTCACTCAAATAATCAGACGACGGAGAGCGGCAGTATGGAGGGTAATACTCATCCGTTAATAAATTCTTCATAATCTGCCAACCTATACGTGGGTCGACGGAGGGCATTCCTAAACGTCTTTCCTCATTGAGCCAGAAAGTATGGGCCCGACCAAATAATTGCAGTCTCGCAACGGGAATCCTGTGGGGATCCACAATACGATATTGCTCAAAATAATGCTCCATGTCGTTCACCCAACACAGAAACACTCGCGGTCCACCTAGCCCATCATATGTCAGAGCAGGAATCCTAACACGCCTAGAGGTGCGCGGAACAACTTGATTAGCCTTTAGTTGGCAAATCAACCCCTTAATCTCTTCCACTACCGGGCAATGGACTGGCTTTCTAACTTTCATGACAGAACCTAAAGATTTCATTCGGGAAACGTGAACATCGTAGGCCATTTTTTTGTTTTAATTTTCAGCGGGAAAATGGGGATAGACTACTCGGATTAAGTGCATAAATACAAAGAAATATAGTCTGGTTCTATTTAATTTTCAAAGATCGATTTGTTCCCGCTAATATTTCAAAATAATATATATATATTTTTTGATATTCTTGCTGGCAAAAATATGGAGATTATTAATTATTTTTTTTTCTGAATTTTTGCTGAAAAATAAAAATTTAGGCTGTTATTGGCAGACCACAACAAATATTTTTTTTTCTTTTTTTTTGTTTGAAAAATTTTGTGCACGTGCGTGTCGGCCTACTAAAATTAATTAGGATGGTGCCAATTAAGAAATCGACACAACCTTCCTCTGATACCAAATTGATGTAGGCCACGGGTTTCGACACCGTAACGACTAAGGGATTCACATGCTCGCTTAATTATAATTACTATTACGCTCACACGAAGAATAAACACAGCCACTACGCAAGTTGCAACAATTAATTTAATAGGATTCGGGGGGGTTCGCTAGGCCCCTTAAGATAATATCAAGGCTATAGGCCAAGATCCTCTCAAGCGAAATGAACCCACACGGTTCGATCGAGCGTACGTTATACCAAAAGAGACACCATCGAAAATAATGATTCGGATAACGGGTGGTTCTCTCCCAACAAAATAAAATGAGGACCGCCACGCCTCACGAATTCAAATGGAAATCAAATAACAATAACAATAATTTAATAGATATTATCCACGAAAATTCTACCAACCACAAATCACACGAAATGCTAAATGCCCTAAGAAAAGATCTAAGAGAGAAACACACAAGAGTGGAGACGTTCGTTACCCAACCGGAATGGATGATTCCAATTTAACTCTCTTTGGATCGCTCCGTTCCGGATCCACCGAAAGCGTGCCGGTTGGAGGGAAACTCCAAGTTCTTCGTTGCCTTCCGACGTCGTTGAAGTTTCACAAGATTCACCACAAGCTTGGGCTGATTCTTCTCTTGGATTAGAAGATGGGGGAGGAGGGAAGGAAAGGGGGGAGGCCGAAATTTTGGAGAGGAGGAGAGGAGAGGAGGAGGAGGAAATGAATTTTCCAAGAGGGGAAGAGAGAGGAGGGGGAAATTCAAAATTTGAATTTTGGTTTTCAATTTTTCATTCTCTAATCCATCATGAAAACAACTTGCCTATATATAGGCTACATCATTAGTTTGGTTATTTGCAGCCCATAATAACTAAATAAAAACAACACTCATTATTAAAAAAACACAACATGGCATAAACATTGCCAAATAAAAACATAATTAAAATCTGAAATAATATTTAAAATGACGCGGCGATGGTGGTGGATGTTGCGGCAAAGTTCCAACATTAAAATGACGTGGCGATGGCGGTGGATGTCATGATGCGGCGATGGCGGTGGATGTCGCGGCAAAGTTCCAACATTAAAATGACGCGGCGATGGCGGTAGATGTCGCGGCAAAGTTTCAACATTCCGACTTGCGGCACAGTCATAAAGATCTTCAAGCTCCATATGGCGACGAGTAACGGCACCAACAAGTAAACAATCATCTCAAGGCGGCGAGGGAACATCAAGTATGAGCCGGCACCAACATCAACCGGGTCACCATAGTCATCCGGAAGGGGATCTTCTGAAGCAACATGACGCGGATCTATGACATGTACCGGGTCACCATCATCGTCCAGAGGATGACGCTCCAAATCAACAAGCCGAGGGATGACGGCGCCATCAGATATACTTCAAGCTCTAATGGTCGGTGAAGAAGTGACACTTTAAGCCATAGAGATATTGTCACCAAAGCATCAATGCAAACACTACCGCCGCGAATTCCAAATCATGAGTGGGGTAGTTGCACTTTCAACTTCCTCAACCCATAGTATAACACGATCATCATACATTAAGAAACATCCCAATCGAACTCCGGAAGCATTAGTGTAAACTGAAAAATCTACCCCCTTGGAAGGAAGAACAGGCGTCGAACACATATGTTACTTCAATTCTAAGAAGGCCATCTCATATTGATTTGACCACACGAATCTAGCATGCTTTTGAGTTAGCTCTATTAGAGGAGCAGTAAGAGAGGAAAAACCCTTGACAAAACATCAGTAGTAGCCATTCAATCCAAGATACTGTAAATTTCAGTAGGAGTATAAGGTCACTTCTAGTCATAACTGCAAAAATTTTGGCAGGATCAATGAAATTCCATCCCCTTAAATGATATGGCCAAAGAAGGCAACACGATCCAGCCAGAACTTATATTTTACCAGTATCGACACTTATGAAGTACGGGTGGTCTGGTGGACTAGTCTCGACGGTCTGCTGATTTGGCAATCTAACGGTTTGGCTTGGTGGACTGGTTGTTTAGCAGATCCTGGCAGTTTGATAATCCGTAGTGAAGTATTGGTGGTTTGGTAAACTATAGTTTTTGGTTGGCTTCCTGCAAAGCTGTCCAGGAGGTTTGCCTACTCGAGTTGCAGTCTGGAAGGCAATCCACATTTGTGGTTTGATGGCAACACGCAGTTGTGTTCTAGTGGCAATCCACAACTGCGGTCTAGTGGCAACCCACAGTTCCGGTCTGATGGCAACACGCAGCTGTAGTCTAGTGGCAACCTGCAACCGCGGTCTGGTGGCAACCCGCAATTGTGGTCTGATGGAAACATGTAGCTGCAGTCTGGTGGAAACCCACAGCTACGGTCTGGTGGCAACCTGCAGTTGCGTTCTGGTGGTAATCCATAATTATGATATGGGCAACTATCCTCTGCTGCAGTTCGGTGGCATCACAGGACTATAACCGCGTAGTTAGTCCGCATTGTATATCCTTGCGGTTTGACGCTGTCAAACCGCATAGCTTGCGTGGCTTGTAATTAGTCTCATATCGTATGTTGTATTCTCCTCTCTCCATCATCTTCTATAAATAGAGGGGCATAACTTTGTATTATTAACTTTTTTGGAGCAATAAAATTTGCCTTTTAATTATCACTTTTTACCTTGTATTAGAGCTAAACGGTTCTTTGCTCCAGTTTGCTCTGCCGGCTTCTTGATAGAGCTCACAATTTCTCTTTCTAACTGCTTGTAATCTCCTTCCCGCCCTCCCTTTTCTAGTCGCTCCTCCCGCGATTTGTTCTTTGCTCGAAGCCTCGTGTTCCGCGGTCTTGCTGCGTTCGCGTTGCTTTGCCTTGTTCGTGCGGCCTTCAATCTTTTTCTAACCGTGTAGTTAGAGTTTCTTTTCTTCTCCACACAATTAGTTCATGCGGTTTACTCCTTATGTTCGGATTTTCTCTTTTTTCTTTGCAAACTCCGGATCTCTCTTCTTCTACTCTATACGCTCCTCTTTCTCTCACCACTTCTTCTGCTTCCACTCCTTCTGGTAATTTGGGTACTGCTTCCATGTTTATTCGCCCAAATTATCAAGACTACAGTGTTTCTTTTGTCTTTTTGTTGCGCTCTCGACGTAAGCGCCATCATCTGACTGATGAATCTCCTGTATATGGGTCTGCTGCCTTTGATGATTGAGATGCTAGTGTTTTGGTGAGAATGTGGTTGGCTAATAGTTTATCTGATGAGTGTCTTCCTATCATTCAATATGATGCGACGGTCAAGGCTGCTTGAAATCATCTTGCTGCCTTGTACTCCAATGTAACACAAACTTCACGCATATATACTTTGTATGTTGATCTTTTTGGTCGTCCCGTCATGACTCCAGCTGTTGCTTATCAAAAAGTTCAAACTCTTGGTTCTGAACTTCTTCAGCATCGACCATTTTCTACAAACCTCGCTGAACAACATAAATACTTTAAGGAACTTCTTGATGTCTGCTACTTGCTTCGCTTGACGGAATCTTATGATATGATTCGACAACAAATTATTGGAGAAGCTGGCACTCCTACACTGGATGCTACTACTGCTCGCATTTTTCATTATTACCACTCTTCTTCAGCGTTCTTTGCTTTCCTCTCCACCTCCTCCTAACATTGTTGCTTATCAGGCTCGTCATAATACTCCCAGTGGTCGGGGAGGCCTCTCTGGTAGTCGTGGCTTCTCTAAATATCTCTGCTCTCACTATGGCATAGTTGGTCATCTTGTTGATCGTTGTTGGGCCAAACATCCTCATCTTCTCCCTACTTCGGCTTATACTAACTCGAAGAAGCTTACTTCTTCTCTTGCTACTTCTTCGGATGCTGCTCAGTTGGGCACTACGGGTAGGTGGCTCATTGATTCTGGTGCTACTAGTCATATGACGGGAAATCCTTGTGTTTTCTCTCATCTAGACAAACATAACTGGTTACCTCCGGTTCTTATTGCGGACGGTTCTCTGTCTCCTGTGTGTGAATTTGTAACAGTGCATGCCACTCCTTCTCTCTAGCTTGAGGATACTCTTTATGTCCCAAACTTTACTTGAAACTTACTTTTTGTTACTTCTCTTTATAAATAGTTGAATAGCATAACTATTTTTACCTCGTCTATTTGTTCATTTCAGAATCCCCACTCCAAGGAGATGATTCCTACTCAGACTGAAAGCGGCGGTTTGTTCTATCTTGACAATGTATCTGCCTTTTCTACTTCCTCTTCTGTTCTACAGTGACATCTTCTCCTTGGACATCCTCCTTGTATTTTGTATCAGCTTCTGCATGTTCTACCTTGAGGAGATTTTACTCTCAACTATGATGCTTGTTAATTTAGGAAACACTGCCGTTCCACTTTTCCAGCAAAACAAGAACATAGTTCATCTCGTCCTTTTGACCTTGTTCATTTTGATATTTGGGGTCCTGCTCCTACCAAGACTGTTGGTAGGGATAGTCTGTATTTTGTTACTTTTATTGATGATTTTTCGAGATGTACTTGATTGTACTTGTTGTGAGAAAATAAGTAAATAACAGAACTTTATTGCTTCAACAAGTTACATAATACATGGGTATGCTCCCATATTTATAGAAAAAGGGGGGAAGAGAGAGAAAATAAGAAAGAGAATAAACAACGTCTGTCACAAGCGACCGGACAGTTACACAAAATCTTAACCCCTCAAAACAAGCGGTTAGAAATCAACTAGTTGTACAACTACAGAACTCTATATTAGCTTGTCATCTGTCCGCCTCTATTGAGCAGTTTCCTACTTCCTAAACAATAGTAGTGAATAGCACAATCTAATCGACGGATATAGCTGCGGTCTGCGGTTAGACAAAATCTAACCGCCAGAACATACGAGAAGCTTGACAACATCGAACACCAACTGCGGTTTGAACTCTCAGCAATCCGCATAACTATCTTAGAAACATCGATAGACCGCCAGACCGGTCTATCTGTTTTCCAGTGCTAGCCGTAAGAATGCATAATAGCACAGGTTCTGACCGGTAGTATTTATTTAAGGTTGACGCACCCGCATTTTGTCCTTCAACCTTGTCAGCGATCTGGACGAGCATACTCATAATCTGATCGAATTTAGCTCTCATAACCGGCTTATCGGGGTTGCAAGATGTAACATCCCAAAAACTGTAAATAGAACTTAAAGGTGGTTATATCCTGGCGATAGTGGGTATCGCTGGAGATAAAAGTCGACGCTTTCAACGAAGTGTTGAGTAGACTCAACGAAGCGTTGAGTAGACTCGACGAATCGTCAAGTAAGCTATTGGAGTGGCGATAGTGAGTATCACGCGGCGATACCACTCGACGCTCTCGATGCTCTCGACGCTCTCGATGCCTTCAAAGAGTTGTCGAGTGAGCTATCAGAGTGTCAAGAGTGGGTATCGCGTGGCGATAGTGCCACATATGGTTGGACACGCTTCAAATGGCCGGACGGCGGCTGAAGAGCGGTGGTTGGCTGGGTTAAATGCGGCTACCGATGATATTGCCCAGGCGATAGCGGATATCGCCCGGCGATAGTGATAAATTTGACTGGTCAGCTGAAATTGTAGTCATTCATTCCTATTGAAGAGAGGATCCTGTGGCTGCAATAAATCCCGAGATCACTTCAGCAGAGGAGTGGAGAAAAGAGAATTCATTTCTCTTCTTCTCACTCTCTCTCCTCCTTTTCATCAGAACTCTTGAGAGAAAAGAGCTAAGGAAGAAGAAGGTTGAGGGTGAGCTTAGCAAGGCTTATAAAGGATATCTAGGAGTTGGAATCAAGAACCGAGGCAAGATTCTTAAAGGGGAAAGTGAGGCGCTCCTTTCCATTTGGATAGAAAGTTTGCTCATGGCTCAGAAACAAACTACAAGGGTAATGATCTTCTTTCTTAGATAAGTGAAGTCCTCCTTTTTGGTATATGCATGGAAACCCCCGCCAAAAGGTGGAGAATCGATGGAATTCTGATGGGTTGATACGTGATATCCCCGGGTGATTTTGCATATAGATCTAGAAATCGCAGTACGTAATAGGCATGCTGTGTGAAGCCCATCTGGACAAGTTGGTCTGGATTGGTGATGCTTTATTTTGTGCACCGGAGAAGACTATGCATTTGAACAAGTAGTTTACGGGGTCTGTGAGTTGTACCTGTGAATTGAGAGTAGCAGGAAGTACTGAAGGTGTGCTCCAAGAAAATACCCAGAAAATATCACTGTTTGCATAACTGTTGGATATCGCCGGGCAATAGGGAGTATCGCTGGCGATAGATCTTGATGAGCTCTGAATGATGTGAAAGACCAGTTTTCTGGCACTGCAGGATGTTGCAAGGTTTTCTGGACAGATGTTCCAGTTATGGCTGAATCTGGGTATAGAAAGAGAAATTCTATTATTTGGTGCTCCCAGATAGCATTTTATTGAAAAGCCTTTCTCTGGGAGACCGTGAGGCTAGCATGTGAGTTGTGAGCTTGGTGCTCTGCTCTGGTGGCTGTGAGTGCCATCGTTGTTGTAGCCATCGTGCTTCAACTGAAAAGGCCAGTGAGCCGAACGGGCAAGGGGAAGCTGACCCGCATAAGTCTTATTTATAACTGACAAATTTAGCAACGAGCAATAGCTGAACCATACCCGCGTTATGTTCGTCTGACTCAAATGCCTAAAGTACTTGGCATCGCTGGAACGTATAATGAGAGTCTTAGGCCTGTGCGCCACAAAGACTAATAATGCTCAAAGTTGACCGTCATGTCTCGGACCTTTGAACGGTGGTGGGACCCTTGATTTTCTGGTACACTGAGAATGTGCCCTGAGTGCACGGAGCGTTTGGCCGTTGAGGCAAATGTTTGTGATAAATTGAATGGTGCTTAAGTTGTACCTTCATGTGATATATTTGGATATATAAATGTTATTCCTGTAGGGAAGGAATACCGCTTCACCGGGAATGGGGTAAGGTCATTATAAATTGGTCAGCTAAAAGCTGACCGTTGCCCTATTTGCCACCATCTGGTGGATTGTCCCTGTGCAGGTGCTGGAGAGACGAGTGAGATATAGTGGGTTGCAGCCCTGAAGCTATGTCGGCCCTCGAAGGCCAAGCGAAGTTTTATTGCTTTCATGTGTAGCCGGCCTGCACGCCAATGTCTACAGACCACACTTTTAGAGAATAATTGTACGGCCTTAAGGCTGTAATAATTTAACTACTGTTGACTATCGTCGGGCGATAGTGACTATCGCTGGCGATAGCAACTTTTGTGTATTTTTGTAAGAACATTCCAGTGTTTATATTGTGGACATTGATGTGATACTTGAGTTCAAAAAGTTAATCCTTGAAGCTTCCGCTAGAATGCTCTGAGTTATAATCCATTTAGTCTTTGATATTAACATGTAACTCCGTCGACTGTTAGTGGGATATGACGTGGATCCCCGGTCGTACCCTCTTTTATATTTCATGTCACGGATGGAGGTGTTACAATTTGGTATCAGTTTATCTTGGTCTTCCTTCTGCGAATTCATGGTCGAATTCTTTTGAGAGGTGGCGAGCACGTGGTTGTGCTTACCGTTATAACATAAATAAACTCAAGAATATCTACTTAAGAATGAAAATACACGTGTTTGAGGGACCTGCGCGTTCCTACTAGTCATTGTTTGCTTTTAAGTAATTTCTAAATTGTGTATTTTACACTTATAGGTGACTAGAAGTGATGTGCGGCATTCTGAACCCTAACATTTTATTGAGAGTGCGGCGTCAGCTGATGTGCTCACACCTCCTCCTTCTGTGAAAACAATTCGCTTAGTTGTTAAGGCAGTGTTAGCAATGATGAATGCACAACTGACTGGGCAGGTGTGACCTGCGATGGTGCTAGTACAGGTTAGTGTAACTGAGCCTATAGTTCCTAGGCAAGTGCTTGTTGAGGCTTTTGTTGAGGCTTTGGTCGTTCGTTTGAGAAAGATATGAAGAGGGCACAGGGCAAGAGGGACTTAGCTGTGATAAAGCCCGAGTTCAAAATGTCGCGTCCTGGAAAGTCTGACAACCGCAAGAGATGGAATAAGAAGTCCAAGTCTTCTGGACAAGCTCCTTCTACTGGTACTTCTGGAGCAACATTGGGGAGAGGTATGCTCACATGTTACACATGTGGCAAGGTAGGATACATAGCCCAAAATTTTTGGAGTTGCCCTCCAAAGGAGGATAAAAAGGTAGGAGCATCTTATGTTGAGAAGGGAAAGGCGGTGGAGTCCACTGCATCCCAACATATTCCAACTCAGCTAAAGGTGTATAATGTTGGCCAGTAGGAGGCCATAAAACAAAGTGACGTCATAACATGTATGAGTTAAGATACAATTTTTACTGCTTTCCATACTTAGTACCTTGTATGTTGCTTGTGTATGAATTGTTTGCATATAGGCTTTGTCCTTATTCGAGACTATCCAGTGAGAGCATTGTTTGATACATGTGCTTCTCATTCATTTTTATCGGAGAATTTCGTACCACGGATCGGAGTGCCTACTCTTTTGTCAACAGATAAAATAAAGATGTTTTTACAAAACGGATGTGTTATCCGTGCGGATAGGTCTTACTATCTTGAGGTGCAGATAGGAAGTCGGGATTTCTGGTTGGAGGCATCTGTGTTGCCGATATCTGAGTTCGATGTAATCTTTGGTATGGACTGGCTCTCGAAGCAGCATGCCTGTATAGATTGAAACTCTAAGGAAGTCACACTGGGATAGAAAACCGAACGAGAGACTAAGTTTGCTGGTATGCGAGGATCGAACAAGATATTGATGACTTCTCTCCAGGTAGTCAAGGCAGTTTGGAAGGGCGTGGAGTTATTCTTCACGGTGTTGGAGGCTGCTGAGCTGAGGCCCAGTTTGAGTGACGTTCTTGTTTATGTCGGTGTATACAGATGTATTTCCTAAGGATCTCCCTGGGTTACCTCCCTAGTGGGAGATTGACTTCGTTATAGAGTTGGTTCTAGGTGCGAAACCTATAGCCCGCTCGTCATACCATGTTGCGCCAAAGGAGATGGCGAAACTAAAAGATCAATTTCAAGAATTGCTAGAGCAAGGCTATATACGTCCAAGCATGTCACCTTGGAGTGCACCGGTCCACTTTGGGAAGAAGAAGGACGGAAGCTTGCATCTATGTATTGACTATCGGGAAATAAACAAGCTGATAGAGAAGAACAAGTTTCTGATACCATGGATTGATGACTTATTTGATCAGCTAGTAGGATCAACTATCTACTCGAAGCTGGATTTAAAGTCAGGCTATTAGCAGTTGAGGATTCAGGAAGATGACATTCCCAAGATGGCGTTTGGTATACGCTACGGTCTTTATGAGTTCACTATAATGTCATTTGGGCTAACAAATGCACCATCAGTATTCATGGACTTGATGCATCGGACCTTTTGGGAGTACTTAGGCCTATTTGTGATCGTCTTTATTGACGGCATATTGGTGTACTCTCAATCCGAAGAAGATCATGTAAATCATTTGCGGATGGTTTTGCACACCCTGAGGAGAAACAAATTCTATATCAAGTTCTCAAAGTGCGAGTTTTGGATGTCGTCGGTGGCTTTTCTTGGCCATGTGGTTAGTGGAGAAGGTATTGATGTGGATCCGGCTAAGATAGTTGCTATACGGGAGTGGCCTATGTTGACTACTGTAGCAGAAGTCAGGATCTTTCTTGGACTTCATGGCTACTATAGGCACTTCACACAGAATTTTTCACGGATAGCCTTACCTCTCACTACACTGACGAGGAAAGATCAGAAGTTCATTTAGATGCCTAAGTGCGCACGAGCTTTTGATGAGTTAAAGAGTCGTTTGACCACAACATCTATCTTGAGTTCGCCATGTGGTACGGACGGCTATGAGATTTATAATGATGCTTCAGGGAGCAGCTTAGGCTGCATTCATCTTCAGTTCAGAAAGGTTATTGTTTATAGCTCACGCCAATTGAAAGTGCACGTGTGAAATTATTCGGTCCATGACTTGGAGATGGCGGCTGTGTTCTTTGCACTTAAGTTGTGGCGCCACTACTTATATGACGTGAAAGTTGACAACTTCACGGACCATAAGAACCTTAAGTATTTAATAGATCAGAAAGATCTAAACATGCGGCAGCGGAGGTGGATGGAGTTCCTCTGGGACTACACCTTCCAGATACATTACACTCACAGGAAGAGAAATATGGTCGCAGATGCCTTGAGTCATAGGAATCAAGCCAAGGCAAGTTGGTTGCAGTGGCATGATGAGCGTCTAATCCAGAAGTTGGAGGCCTTAGAGATTTCTTGTGTTAACAAGAATACCATTGCAAATGTGTGTTTGAACTAGACGGAGGTGCAGTATGACCTCGCAGACAGGGTTCGACGAGCAACGGAACTCGATGAGAGTATGAAGCGCTATGCAGCGGATGATTCAAATTCCCAATTCTCCTTGGATGACAGTCTTTTGAGAAAGGGCGGTCGTTTTTTGTCCCGAATGTGAGTAAACTACGGGAGGAATTGATTGTTAAAGCAAGTAAACCGACTTCTCCTAGAGTTCGGATCTAAAGTTGCAGCTCACACGTACTCCTCCCAAAATCATCCCTGGACAAGAGTCTTAAAGAAACAGATCGTGGGCTTCAGCTCAGAGGTCCCACCTCTTACCCGGAAGAACTAAAGATTCTTCCCCTCCCTATCCAGTGCTGAACTAGGTGCCTTAGTGGAAGAAGAAGAAGGGTCAGCAACCTTCTACCAGGAACCTTTCCGGTCTATTTATAGGCCTCTGAGTTTGAACTGCCAATAACCATACTGAACCGACCTGAAATTACCAAAATACCCTGGGTTGGGTCTGCCAACAGCCAAACTCCGCTATTTTAAAGAGCTATATGCAGACCACCAAGGACAAAAGTGTAAAATCACCTGGGGCTAAAGGTAAACCACCTTCCAACTGAACCGACACTCGACCAACCATTGAATCGGTGCTAGGCCCCTCGCCGAACTGGCGCTCAGCGAGAGCGACGTCTTGCGAGCGAGAGCTCTCCCCCCCCCCCACCCTGACCCCCTCTCGCCTAGCGAGCAGCTCTCGCCCCGCGAGTGGCCCTCTCTTTGGGCCCTTCTCGCCTAGCGAGCGGCTCTCTCCTTGGCCCCTCTCGCCTAGCGAGTGGATCTCGCCCCGCGAGTGGCCTTTTGCCTCGAGTGGCCCTTTCCCTGGGATCCACTCGCCTAGCGAGCGGCTCTCGTCCCGCGAGTAGCCCTTTCCCCGGGATCCACTCTCCTAGCAAGTCAGCTCTCGTTTGGGCCCCTCTCGCCTAGCAAACAACCCTCTCCATAAACCCATCTCGCCTTCTCCCCTCTTTTCCTGGAGCCTTCTACTCCCGCGAGCCCGAGGTTGTACATAATCCCCGCTCTTTTCGAGGTTACCTTAAGCTCGGAAAGAAATTCCAACCGAGGCTCGTGTCATTAAAGAGTATTTATGAAAGAATCTTTTGTGGGGCCCCTCCACCGGAGTCTATAAATATACGACCCCCACTCCACGTAGAGAGTGCCCCCCTTTCTTACTTCTTCCTTCCCCCAATCCATTGTAGTCATGTCACATAGCCAGAGCTTCCGCGATCGTCTCGCGATGGTGTACAAGCGAAATAAGGCCAACATGGCCGCTCTGGCCCCAAATCTGGTTCGCGCCCCTACTTAATTACCATCATCGTCGTCTCGCCCAAAGAAAGTTAAGACAGCTGGCCCCCCTTCTCGGCCGAGGAACCCACTCGCGCTTCTTTGGAAATGCCTCCACCTCCTCCTGCATCTCCCAGAGAGAAAGAGGTGGATTTTCGCTTTTGCCTCTATTTTTCCTATACTCACATCTTCTTATCTACTATCTGCTTTACCAGGGAGATCTCGCACCTCATCACCGACCGCAAAGCCCACAAGATAACACCATCGTCCACCACCAAGACTCTGACTCGCCTCAGCCATCTTCCCCTCCATCTACTCCTCCAAATATGAGGAATGTTGACCCTTCTTAGGTCGACGGGACCTCTCGCCATCCCGGTAAAAACCTTCCCTTTTGCTCTTCTGTCTCACTCACCACTTCCAAGCCTTCCTGCGAGAACCCCTCTCACTCTGCCCTTTGGCTCCTTGTGCAGGCACCCCGGTTGACTCGCCCGCAGAGGAATTTTCTAGGCAGATCGTCGTATCGCCCCCTCCTCCCCTAGACGAGATTGAAGACTACTTGGGCGACCCTATGGACCCGCTAGAGATGAAGCGTAGGACCGCCGAGCTATTCCGGAAGTACATGTGCATTATCCGCGAGATGGAACGAGACAAGCAAGCGGCCGACAGGTGAATCGACTAGCTAGAAATTGAATGTGCGCGCCTGTCCTCCAAGATCGACGCTGACATCGAGATAGATGAGACTGGCCCTCAGACCATCCTAAACGGGGTCGACCAGCAACTCCGTCTCGCACGTCGTGGTATTGACGTCGCTCGCACCTTCCACCTGCCTGGTCGGCCCCCTGTGCGGGATCTCGCGGTGGGCACTTGAAATGGCACAAATACTGAAGACCCTCCTCCTCGCCTTGCTCGTTTAAATAGTCTCGCTCTTGCATCCCTAATGCTGTAATAATTCTGTAATATACATTATGTTGTCGTCTCGCCTATAGCTTAGGCCCCACGAACATGCTGCCCGTCTTGTGCGGGATGGGACAATTTAAAAATTATTGTTTATCCTGTTTATTTCAAGGCTTAGTATTTATCGCATAGCTAGGCTCAGTTAATTTCATTTCATTCACTGTTATTTGCTTTTTTGGTATGCCTTCTGAGGAAGCCCGCGTTGGGCTACACGAATCGTGGTTAAGAGAGAGTATGAAACGTCGGCCGACTCTCCCACCTCCTCCATATGTTTTTCCCGCCTATTTTTTCCACCGACCATATCCTCTATAAATACCTCGGCCCCAAAATCGGAGAGATACCCGTGCTCTTACCCCTGTTGCGTCCCATACCTTGCCCTTTTTCTCCCTCCGTCTCGCTTATTGCTCTCGCTTTCACTTCATCTCGCTCCTTTCTCCTTCGACTGTCTCACTGATTCTTCTTCTCGCTATTTTCTCCCTTCAATCGTTCGCCTCCGACCGTCTCGCCAAAAATGGGAAATAAGAAAGCCGATGAAGGTGAGGGGCGCAGCCGCTGTGGGAAAAGGTTTACCAACCATGACTTTCCTCCCGGCAAGATCTCTGAAGAATACTACAACAGCTTTTCCCACTAGTTCTTGAGGGAGGGGTTTGAATCGCGGCCCCCAAAGGTCGGCGAGGCAATCAACATCTACTATCCTAGAGAACTCACCTTCCCCGTATCGCACTTCGAGGCAGGGTTGAAAATACCTCTCTGGTCGGAGGTAAAGCAGGTC
This sequence comes from Platanthera zijinensis, assembly GCA_039513925.1. Lineage (NCBI taxonomy): Eukaryota > Viridiplantae > Streptophyta > Magnoliopsida > Asparagales > Orchidaceae > Platanthera > Platanthera zijinensis. The sequence continues at coordinate 24,057,180 of CM077084.1, read as the reverse complement.
CTGAAGTACTTTGGCGCAGTCCCAGCGCAACTAAACCCAAATGCCATTTCGGTGTTAGTTTCTTTCGCTAGCTATATGCGTCGGGAGCACATCGAGTTCAGCTTGACAGTCTTCCGCAAGTTGTTCATCTACCACGCCAATGCTGACGGTGTCTCCTATTTCACTGGTCAAGGACTCAAGGTGTGCGAGACACCCAACAAGAACCACCATTGACTCACCCGATTCTTCTTCATCCGCGGAAACTTTGGGGGCGTCCCGCTCATGCCTGTGTCGCCTCCCGAGGTGTTTTATGTGTCCCCATAGGTGGGAGGCATGGATAAGTTTCTATAGGATTTCTTCATCGGCAAGAACTTTGAGGTCCACTTCTTGAGGCGGAGCCTCGACTGGCTACTTCCCGTGCTCCCTGGCGAAGGTACTCTCGCTTTCCTTTTGTCTCGCATTTGTCATTTTGTCTCGACATCTTATCACCCAATTGCTTGTTTAGGAGAGCAGAACGTCCCAGTACATCCCCCTTATAGGATCAATGCTAAGCCGACCAAGGGTCTTGCTCTCACAAGCATGGCAGCCGAGGCAGCGAAAGAGTCTTTGGACCCTTCCCTCAAGAAGCGGCCCGCCGAAGGCGCCGCTCCCTCTCGCTCCAGCCCCAGGAAAAAGATGAAGAAAGTTGTGAGTTTTCCTAAGGTGAAAAATGAGAAGGCCCCGAAGGATAAGAAAGAGATGTCGGGGTCCCTGAGCCCCATCTCTGTAGGAGAATCTCAATCTCCTCGATCGCACCCTCGACATGCCGTCTCGCCTTCCCGCGAGATGGCTCTACTCGACCAGCCTGCCCATATTTCGATTCAACCGGCCGGATGTCCCTCTCGCGAGGCCGCCTCAACCAGTCACCCAACCCCTTCTTCTCATCAGAATTTAAACATGGGTCCCACGGTACAAGATGCCGCCAGCAACCCAGTCCTATTATGGTAGAAGGATGCAAACCAGGTGTCAGTCTCCACCCTCCTTCCCTCATGGAAGGAGAAGGCGCCCCCACTAGCCACACCTTCTCCCTCGGCTATGGACTTTATGGGGGTCCAGGAGCTTACTCCGTCGAGAAGGAGTCCTCGCGAGACCTTGTGTTGAAGACCTCCCACGCCCAGCTGTGCGCCTTGGAGCTCTCGCACCGCATCTCGCGTCGCCTAGTTTTCAACAATTAAAAGTGGAAAGACGCAGAGGCGGGCCTGGCGGGGGAGCACGAGAGGTCGGATGATCTTGAAAAGAGGCTGGAAGTATCTGAGGCCCTTCTCGCCAAAACCCAGGGTGGTGTGGTAACCCCTAGACTTTACCCTTGATTAGTTTCTTTCAAGCACATTCCTTGATAACTAACGAGCGTCTCACAGGATGCCGAGATGGCGGAGCGAATGCGCCTGTGCATGGCGGCCCTGGAGGAGGAGAACAAAGATTTGAAGGCCCAGAATGCCCTCCTTCAGGACAGTGCTCTGTCATCATCTCGCCACGAACCCCTCCAGGCTCCCCCGCCACATTATTCTTTTGATGAAGTAGAAGAACTCTGTCGAGACGCCAATATTAAGACGGCTGAGATCGTTCTAAAAATGATGAAGGAGCCAGGGGTCGTCAAAAAGTACTCTGAGACGGTTACCGCTCGCGATCTAGCGCCCCAGCTCTACGGCGAGGAGGGTGAGGATTCCTCTTCCAGCGAGGAGGAATGAAGTACTGCTGGCGAGATCTAGGGCCCCTCTCCTCTTTTTGCATCTCTGTAACATTTTACTTAGTTTCTTTTTGTGATCAAAAACTTGAAAGCATGTATTCATAACGCTCTGTAATGAACAGTTATATCGATCAAATATATAAACTCTTGTCTTTTCTGCTCTGTTACTTTATTTATTTATTTCAAGACAATTCTTAGATTTGCTCACGTTTGCGAGACGGGGCCACTCCTCGTCTTGCCGCCTCACTGGAGAGTTGATTTTGCTCAGAGTGCAAGTCGTTACTTCCCCCACCGCACTTGTGCATGAGGCCGACTTATTTCTCCTCTCGTCTCGCCTCAAGATACCTCTGGTGCGAGTGGTCTCGAGGGGTTAACCTGCCCCCTTCTTAGGCAAGGCTTTCCTTCCCCTTGATTGCCTACTCTCCATAGGCGAGACCTTCGCCCGGGTGGCCGGCTGGGAGTGCACCCACTTGCACTGCTCCAACTCTTTTCTCCCCCATTATCATTTTATGAACTTTCCTTGTTTGTTGACCATTAGGGATGCTTCTTTAAGAGGTCTCACCGCTTACTCTACCACTTAGCCTGCCCACGACCCTGTCAGCTTGGTGATCCTGGTCAGCATGTCTTCTTAGGGCCTTGTCATTCAACCTGCTACCGAGTGATCCTACAGTCCTGCCAGCTTGATGAGAGCCTGGTCAACGGGTCTTCTCGGGTCTTTTCCTTTCAACCTGCCACCGAGTGAGCCTACAGTCCTGCCAGCTTGATGAGAGCCTGGTCAGTTGGTCTTCTCGGGGCCTTGCCTTTCAACCCTCCACCGAGTGAGCCTACAGTCCTGCCAGCTTAATGAGAACCTGGTCAGCGGGTCTTCTAGGGGCCTTGCCTTTCAACCTACCACCGAGTGAGCCTACAGTCCTGCCAGCTTGATGAGATCCTGGTCAGCGGGTCTTCTCGGGGCCTTGACTTTCAACCTGCCACCGAGTGAGCCTACAGTCCGTCCAGCTTGATGAGAGCCTGTTCAGCGGGTCTTCTTGGGGCCTTACCTTTCAACCTGCCACCAAGTGAGCCTACAGTCCTGCCAGCTTGATGAGAGCCTGGTCAGCGAGTCTTCTCTGGGCCTTGCCTTTCAACCTACCACCGAGTGAGCCTACAGTACTGTCAGCTTGATGAAATCCTGATCAGCGGATCTTCTCAGGGCCTTGCCTTTCAACCTGCCACTGAGTGAGCCTACAGTCCTACCAGCGTGATGAGAGTCTGGTTAGTGGGTCTTCTCAGGACCTTGCCTTTCAACCATCGCAATCTCATCTCATGGAGGAAACACCTGGAATTGAATTATATCAGGAAACTGCAATAAATTTATAAGTATTGGAAAAGATAAAAAGTTAAGAATAGAATCTTTTTAGTTCATCGCCGCTTCGGGCGCGATCGAGGGGTATCCCGTCCACATCCTGGAGGTGGTACCCTCCTGACTTCAGGACCTCCCTTACTATAAAGGGTCCCTCCCAGTTGGGGTTGAGCTTCCCCACTGAGGCTCCTCTGCCCGCTGCATCTACTTTCTTGAGGACCAAATCACCCTTCTGGAACTGTCAAACACTGATGTGTTTGTCAAAATATTTGGCCATTTGGCGCTTGACTTCTTCTTGCCGGATTGATGTCAGTTCCCTGAGCTCCTCTACCAAGTCAAGGGAGAGCCTCTGCTCTTCCTCATTTTTTGCTTGCCATCCTTCGTCTCCCTTCCTTGCCGCAGCTACCCGGGGAGATTCCACCTCGAACTCTATAGGTATAACGGCCTCCGATCCATGGGAGAGTTTGAATGGGGTCTCTCTCGTGGCTGTGCTTGGAGTAGTCCTCAAAGCCCAGAGAACGGAAGGGAGCTATTCCACCCAACTTCCCCTTAGGTTCTCCACCTTCTTCTTCAAAAGATTCACAATGACCTTGTTTGCCGCCTCCACCTGCTCATTGCTTCGAGGATGATGAACTGAGGCGAAGCGGAGGTCTATGCCCAGCTGGGCACAAAAATCCACAAATTCCCCACTAGCAAACTGTGGTTTGTTATTTATGATGATGGTCAAAGGGATCCCATGCTGGCAGATGATCTCTCCCCACACGAAATTCTTGACCACCTGCGACGTCACCTTAGCTAATGCATTTACCTCCAGCCACTTGGAAAAGTAATCCACTATGACCAGCAGGAAACTTCCTCTGGCCATTGGCTTGGGGGAATGGGCCCACTAAATCTAGCCCCCATATTGCAAAGGGCCAGGGAGCCGTGATTGTGTGTAATCTTTGGGCAGGGAGGAGTTAAAGAGGGGAGAACTCCTGGCACTTCTTACATCGCCTTGCAAACTCTTCAGCATCCCTCCTGAGGGTAGGCTAGATGTAGCCTTGCATCAACACCCTTCCTTCCAAGGTCTGACTTCCTGAGTGGCTCCCGCATTCTCCTGAATGGATTTCTTCTAGAACTCTTGAGGTCTCCCTCTCAGATACAAACCGAGCCAGCAGGCCCGATAGTTTCTTTCGATATAGTGTCCCCTCCTTTAATAGGTAGTACGTTGATTTGTACCTGATCTTCTTCTTATCAAGGTTTCTCCCAGGAAGACATCCCGAGGTCAAAAAGGTGATGAAGGGATCCATCAAAGACCCTTGCTGGTCCACTTCCATCAACTCTCCCTCTTCTATGGAGGGCCTAAAGAGCTCCATCATGGTTCCTACCGCCCGAGGAACATGCTTGGCAAGCAGGTCAGTCTGAGCACTCTCTTCTCTGGGGACATGTTGAATTGAAAAGCTGCGGAACTGCCCGATGACACCCTTCACCTTCATCAAATACAATTGGAGGGTGGGCTCCCTCTCTTCAAAATCCCCATTGATGTGTCCCGCAACCACCATAGAGTATGTGGAGACCTTGATGTCCTGTATGCCGAGCTCCCGAGCTAGCCTAAGCCCTGCAATGATGTCTTTGTATTCCTCCTGGTTATTGGTAATGGTGAAATGAATCTTCAGGGCTTGTTCAATTCTGGTTCCCTCAGGACTTACTAGGATCATTCCTCCTCCAAAAGAAATTTTTCCCGAGGCTCCATCCACTAGTATCTCCCAAGCCACTAGGAGAGGTGCCTCAGCTTCTCCGACCTCGACCACATAGTCTGCCAAGAAGTCCACCACTGCTTTTGCCTTGATAGCTACCCGAGGAGTAAAAGTGAGATCGAACTCACTGAACTCTATCGACCACTTGGCCAACCTCCCCGAATGCTCCACCCCTTCCAGGATGCGGCGAAGAGGATGATCTATCATGACCTGGATTGAGTGTGCCTGAATGTATGGCCTGAGCTTCCTGGTTGAGATGATGAGAGCGAAGGCCAGTTTTTCAAGGATATGATATCTGAGCTCTGCCTTCTTCAGGACCCTGCTTACATAATAAATCGAGAACTGCTTCTTTCCTTCTTCTCGCACAAGGACTGAGCTTACTGATCCAATCCCTACTCCCAGGTATAAGAACAAGCCCTCTCCCTCTCATGGCCCTTGGAGTAGCGGCGTTTGGGTGAGCTGTTGCTTCAGAGCTCGGAAAGCCTCTTCACACTCAGGGGTCCATTCAAATTTCTTTCCTCCTCTCAATGTTCAGAAGAAGGGTGAACACTTCTCTCCCGCCCTAAAGAGGAACCTGCTCAATCCATCCAATTTTCCGGCGAGACGTTGGACCTCTTTAGCACTCTTCGGAGATTCCAATTCCAAGATCGCCTTAACTTTGTCCGGGTTAGGCTCCACTCCTGAGGGGGTGAGGAGATGTCCCAAGAATTTTCCCCTGTTGGCCCCGAATACACATTTCAGAGGGTTGAGCCTCATCTTATATTTTCTTATGGTCCCAAAGGTTTTTTTAGATCTAGGACATGGGATCCAAGGTCCCGGCTCTTGATCATCAAATCATCCACGTAGACCTCGAGTTTCGGCCCCTTCTGTTCCTGGAAGATCCGGTCCATCATTCTTTGATAAGTCGCCCCCGCGTTCTTCAACCCAAAGGACATCATATTGTAGCTGAAGCACCCATCCTCCGTGATGAAGGTGACATACTTGACGTCTGGGAGGTGCATGCGTATTTGATGGTACCCTGAAAAGGCATCTAGAAAACTCATTAGTGAAAAACCGATGGTTGAATCAACCTGCGCGTCGATTTGAGGCAGAGGATAACAATCCTTAGGGCATGCTTTATTCAAAAGGGAAAAATCAACACACATTCTCCATTTTCCCTCCCCCTTTTTCACCATTACAAAATTACTCACCCACCTCGGGTACTTGCTTGCGGATATGAACACCGCCTTGAGCAGCTTCTCCACCTCCTCCTCGATGGGCCCATCCATCTTGGAAGCGATGGCTCTCTTCTTCTACTGAATTGGACGAGCCTTGGGGTCGAGGTTGAGACGGTGGCATGCCACGTCTGTGTCGACCCCTGACATGTTGGCTGCGCTCCAGGCGAAGATGTCGATGTTCTCTTGCCTGAATTTCCTGATCTCCTCCTGGTCCACGGGTCTGAACTTCCCACTGACTTTTATCTTTTCCTTCCTTCCTTCCTTAGTGAGAATTTCCATCTCCAGTACCTCAACCGCCTCCTTCAGCCTTGAGGGCTCCTCCTCTCCCTCCTACTCCCTCAGCCTAACCTCCTGCTCCCTGAGCTCACGCTCTACGGCTTCACGCCCCTCAACGGCCACAGCCACCTCCCTCAAGAACCTCTCCACCTCTTCATTAGTTGCCCCCCCTTAACGACGAACCTCTTCTCCCTTCCGGCTGAGCCTCCACCCTGGATGACTCCCCCACTTCCCTTATCTTTCTTTTCCCTCTCCTTCCCCCTTCCTCTCCTCCTGCCTCTTCTACCTTCATCTCTCCCTCATTCTCTCCTGTCATTTCCGGCTCCACCGCAATGCTTCTCTCCACTCCTACAACTTCCTTCTCCTCTTCTACCTCTCATCCAACCTCTTGCTCTCCTGCCATTTCTAGCTCCCTCGCAATGCCTCTCTCCACTCATACAGCTTCCCTCTCCTCTTCTACCTCTCCTCTGAACTCCTGCTCCCAACGCTCCATCATCTTCTCCAGCTCCTTGGCATCACCTTGCCAAGAGATGGTATTTACCGCCATCACGTAGCACTCCCTGGCTGCCTTGGGATCTCCTCGCACTCTGATTTGAGTCCCTTCGGCGTTGAGCTTCAAGCATTGATGGAAAGACGATGGGACGCACCTGAAGGCGTTAATCAGAGGACGCCCAAAATGGCGTTGTAACTACTGGGAGCGTCCACTATCACAAAGCAGCAATTCCTGGACAGCCCTCCTAGAGTTACCTGAAGTCTCACTCCCCCCTCGACTTCCTTCCTTTCTCCTGAAAACCCGAACAACGGTACATCTGTTGCCAATACCCTTTTGGCCTCTACCCTCATCTCATTGAATGCCTTCTTGAAAATGACATTCACCGAGCTCCCATTATCAACCAAGATCCTCGATATAGTGAATTTCTCGATGGCAGTCTGAATCACCAATGCATCGCAGAATAGATCTTCGTGGTACGACAAGTCCTTCCTAGAGAAAGTGATCTTCTCATCCGGGGGAGGGGCTTGTGACGTCGAGGCAATGCTCCGACGATATATGGTATGAATGCTAGCCTTACGGGTGGCCTCAATCCCCACTCCCCCATGGATCACTCTGATCCCTCCTTGATCTCCAACATCAGATTGATCCACACACCGGTCCTCCTCCCCGATCCCAGTCATCTCTACTATCCGCACAGGTAGCTGTTGCTCCCTGCTCCTCTACCCCTCTTCATCTCCAGAAACTCTGGGCAGGTAGTCTTCACGTGACCTTCCTCCTCGTGGAAGTCACAATACGGCAAGGTTACCTCCCCATCCCATCTACCCTCCTGGTGGTTCCTCCTTCTTCCAGCTCCAGCTCTCGCTCTTCCCCGCTCTCTTCCTCTTCCTCTCCCTCAGTCAATGGTCATAGCTTGTTGAGGCTAGGGCAGGGGTGGTCTAGGACCATGTCCCCATCCTGGCTAGTTGAATATTCCTGGTCCTCCCTGGTAGTTCATTACCCCTTGGGGAAAACCTTTCCCCAGCCCTTAAACAGAGCCTCCTTGCAACCTCCAACCCAGCTCTGGGTACATTGGAGCCCTCGGCTCTTCCCTCGTGCTTCCTTCCTGCTGCCTTGCTCCTCCCGATTCTCTCGACTCCACCTCCGTCAACCTTGCCAACTTCCTAGCAAACGCCGGGTTCGCGGCCTCCATCACTATCTCCTTCGTTGCTTTCTCCATCAATCTCTCAAACGACAACGGCGCCTTCCTGGTCAAACTCATCTTGAAGAATCCCTCCCTCTGCCCAACAGTGAAGGCCATCTGGAGAGCAAATCCTGGCACCTCCTGAATGTCCAGGATTTCTTCCTGGAAGCGGTTCACGTACTAGGCCAAGGACTCATCGGCCTTCTTCCTGATCAGAAAAATCAACTTTGGGTTCCTCTTCCTCTTCTTTGAGGTCGAGAAGCGCAACTGGAAGCTCCTACTCAAGTCCTCGAAACCATATATTGACCCCATCGTGAGTTGATGAAACCAGTCCCTAGCTTTGTCCTTCAAGGTGATGGCGAAAAGACGGTACTTGAATGCGTCCGTCAGCGGCCTGATGGAGACTACATCTTCAAACCATTACAAGTGCTGGAGGGGGTCTTCTTTCCCCACGTAGTAGGTCATCTCTGCCTCGCAGAACCCCTCCATTACGGGGGCTGAAAGGATCAACTCGCAAAAAGGGGACCCTCTCACCGGAGGTCTCGCCACCTCCACTCGCGCGACAACCTCCCCTGGTGAGACGGCACTCGCGGGGCTGGCGAACAGCTCCTTGCCCGCCAGGTCTTTCCTGCTTCCTTACACCACCTTCTCTTTCCCCAGCCCCCCCCCCCCCCCCCCCCCCCGGCGCGTCCTCTCTGATTCTTGCCGAGATGAGCCCTTCTTGAGGCGCGAGACCAGACGCCTGAGGCAGGGGGTCGAGCAATCACCTCGCTACGAGATCTGTTATAGCATGTCCATGATGCCTCCGATGGATGCCATGAATTCCCCTCTCCCAATGTACCCTCCCATGTTCTGGGACCCGCCCTCGTCTCCTTCTCCAAGATCTCCTGCCATGAAGTGGTTCGAGATCCTTCTGTGTAGGCTGCGATCCACACTCACCGCACCAAAAATATTGAAGCCAGTAAACCGACTTCTCCTAGAGTTCGGATCTAAAGTTGCAGCTCACACTTACTCTTCCCAAACTCCTCCCTAGATGAGAGTCTCAAAGAAACAGATCGTGGGCTTCAACTCAGAGGTCCCACCTCTTACCCGGAAGAACTAAAGACTCTTCCCCTCCCTAGCCAGTGTTGAGCTAGGTGCCTTAGTGGAAGAAGAAGGGTCAATAACCTTCTACCAGGCACCATACCGGTCTATTTATAAGTCTCTGAGTTTGAACTGCCAATAACCAATCTGAATCGACCTAAAATTACCAAAATACCCTGGGTCGGGTCTGCCAACAGCCAAACTCCGTTGTTTTGAAGGGCTATATGCAGACCACCAAGTGCAAAATTAAAGTGTAAAATCACCTAGGACTAAAAGGTAAACCACCTTCCAACTGAACCGACACTCGACCAACCACTGAACCAGGGCCAGGCCCCTCGCCGAACCGGCGCTCGGCGAGAGCGACGTCTCGCGTGAGAGAGCTCTCCCCCTTGGGCCCCTCTCGCCTAGTAAGCGGCTCTCGCCCCACGAGTGGCCCTCTCTTTGGGCCCTTCTCGCCTAGCGAGCGGCTCTCGCCTGGGCCCTTATCGCCTAGAGAGCGGCTCTCGCCCCGCGAGTGGCCCTTTCCCCGTGAGTGGCCCTTTCACCGGGATCCACTCGCCTAGCGAGCAGCTCTCGTCCCACGAGTGGCCCTTTCCCCGGGATCCACTCGCCTAGCGAGTTGGCTCTCGCTTGGTCCCCTCTCGCTTAGCAAACAACCCTCTCCATAAACCCATCTCACCTTCTCCCCTCTTTTCCTGTAGCCTTCTGCTCCCGCGAACCCGAGGTTGTACATTGATGTATGAGGCACATTTCACAAAATATTCAATCTACACAGGGAGCACAAAGATGTACAAGGACATGAAAAAATTATTCTGGTGGCCGGGTTTAAAGAAAAACATAGCTCTTTCTGTGGCGAAGTGTCCGAAGCCTGGAGGTTTCCTGAAGTCGTTACCAGTTCCGATGTGGAAGTTCGATGATATCTCTATAGATTTCGTACATGGGTTGTCAAAATTACAAAGCGGGAGTGATACCGTGTGGTTGATCATTGACCGATTGACAAAGGTATCACATTTCATACCGAACAAGAAGGATGATTCAGTTGAAAAACTAGCAAATTTGTATGTTGACAACATAGACATTTGTACGGTGTGCCCCGTAGCATCGTCAGTGATTGATATGGGCGCTTTACTTCGAATGATTGGAGGTTAATCCACTAGTGGTTGGGTACTCAACTAAAGTTCAGTACAACCTTTCATCCGCAAATGGATGGTCAGACCGAGAGGACCAACATGACAATAGAGGATATGTTCCGGATGTGTGCCATGAATTTCGGGAAGAGGTGGGAGGAGCATCTATATATGATCAAATTTGCCTATAATAATAGCTATCAAACTAGCATTCAGATGACACCCTTCGAAGCTTTATACGGTAGGAAGTGTCGTACTCCTTTAGCTTGGGCGGAAACAGGCGAATCGAAATTGTATAAGCGTAAAGAAGTCGAAGATGCAAATTATACTATATGCATTATACAAGAGCGGCTATTGGTAGCCGAGGATAGGCAGGCAAAGTACTGCAATGCCAAGCACCGAAACATGGAGTTTACGGTAGATGATTGAGTATATCTGAAGATAAATCCATTCAAAGGGATGTCCTGGATTCGGCGCTTGAAAAAGTTGAGTCTGAGGTATCTTGGTCTGTTTGAAGTGATTGAGCAGATTGGAGAAGCTACCTATCGATTAGCTCTTTCAACAGAGCTAAGTGATTTGCACGATGTGTTTCATATATCGGTGTTACGGAAAGCTTTGAAAGAGCCGACACAAGTGGTGGTTGATGGTCAAGTACTTGTCGATGGTGTGCTGACGGTGAAGGTTAAACCCATTCGGATCGAGGATACGGAGATCAGGTAGCTACGAAACAAGATAATCAGGATGATCAAAGTCTGTTGGGACAACTGTGGTCGGCAAGAACTGACATGGGAGCATGAGCAAACCATGTGCGATGAATTTCCCGAGTTATTTTTGTAATATAAAGTTATAATAGTTTTGAACTATTTTTCCTGCAGATGAAGCAAATTTCGGGACAATTTCTATAAGGAGGGGAGGTTTGTAACACCCCAAAAACTGTAAATAGAACTTAAAGGTGGCTATCGCCAAGCGACAGTTTGTATCGCTGGCGATAGCACTCAACGCTTTCAACGAAGCGTTGAGTAGACTCAACGAAGCGATGAGTAGACTTGACGAATTGACGAATGAGTTATCGGAGTGGCGATAATGAGCATCGCGCGGCGATACCACTCGATGCTCTTGACGCACTCGATGCTCTTGACGCCTTCAACGAGTCGTCGAGTGAGCTATCAGAGTGACGATAGTGGTTATCGCGTGGCGATAGTGCAACATATGGCTGGATATGTGTCGGATGGTTGGATAGCAACCGAAGAGCGGTGGTTAACTGGGGTCAAAGTGGCTACCAATGATATCGCCCAAGCAATAGCAGATATCGCCCGGCGATAGCGATAAATTTGACTTGTCAGCTGAAATCGTAGTCATTCATTCATATTGAAGAGAGGATCATATGGCTGGGATAAATCCCGAGATCACTTAAGCAGATGAGTGGGGAAAAGAGAAGTCATTTCTCTTCTTCTCACTCTCTCTTCTCCTTTTCATCTAAACTCTTGAGAAAAAGAGCTAAGGAAGAAGAAGGTTGAGGCTAAGCTTAGCAAGGCTTGGTGAAGGAGATCTAGGAGTCAGAATCAAGAACCGAGGCAAGATCCGTGAAGGGGAAAGTGAGGTGCTCCTTTCCATCTGAATAGAAAGCTTGTTCATGGCTCCAAAACGAACTACAAGGGTAACGATCTTCCTTCTTGAACAAGTGAAGTCCTCATTTTTGGCATATGCATGGAATCCCCCACTAAAATGTGGAGAATCGAGGGAATTCTGATGGGTTAATACGTGATATCCCTAGGTGGTTTTGCATATAGATCCGGAAATCACAGTACGAAATAGGCATGATGTGTGAAGTCCATCCATACAGGTTGGTCTACATTGGTGATGTTTTTTTTGCGCACTGGAGAAGACTGCGCGTTTTAATAAGTAGTTCATAGGGTCTGTGGGTTGTACCTGTTAATTGAGAGTAGCAGGAAGTACTGGAGGTGTGCTCCAGGAAAATACCCAGAAAATATCATAGTTTGCATAACTGTTGGATATCGTCGGGCGACAGCGATTATCGCTGGAGATAGCTCTTGATGAGCTCTGAATGATGTGAAAGACCAGTTTTCTGGCACTACAGAATACTGCAGGGTTTTCTAAACAGATGTTCCAGTTATGGCTGAATCTGGGTACAGAAAGAGAAATTTTGTTGCTTGGTGCTCCCAGATAGCATTTTATTACAAAGCCTGTCTATGGGAGACTGTGAGGCTAGCATGTGAGCTGTAAGATTGGTGCTCTGCTCTGGTGGCCAAGAGTGTCATCGTTGTTAGAGCCGTCGGGCTTCCACTAAAAAGGCCAGTGAGCCAAACGGGCAAGGGGAAGCCGACCCGCGTCAATCTTTGCTTGAACTGACGAATTGAGCAACGGGTAATAGCTGAACCGTGCTCACGTTATGTCGGTCTGACTCGAATGCCTAAAGTAATTGGCATCGTTGGAGAGCATAATGAGAGTCTTAGGCATGTACACAGAAAAGACTAATAATGTTCAAAGTTTATCATTATGTCTCGAACCTCTGAACAGTGGTGAGACCCTAGATTTTACGGTACACCGAGAATATGCCCTGAGTGCACGAAGCGTTTGGCCATTGAGGCAAACGTTTGTGATATATTGAATGGTGCTTAAGTTGTACCTTCTTGTAATATATCTGGATATATAAATGTTATGTCTGCAGGGAAGGAATACCGCTGCCCCGGGAAATGGGTATGGTCGTTATAAATTGGTCAACTGAAAGCTAACCATTGCCCTGTTTGCCACCATCTGGTGGATTGTCCTTGTGCAGGTGCTGGAGAGCCGAGTGGGATATAGCGGGTTGCATCCCTGAATGTATGCTGGCCCTCGAAGGCCAAGCAAAGTTTTATTGCTTTCATGTGTGGTCGGCCTGCGCGCCGATGTTTGTAAACCACACTTTTAAAAAATAATTGTAAGGCCTTAAGGTTGTAATAGTTTAACTACTGTTGATTGTCGTCGGGCGACAGTGACTATCGCTGGCGATAGTAACTTTGTGTATTTTTGTATGAACATTCTAGTATTTATATTGTGGACATTGCAGTGATACTTGAATTCAAAAAGTTAACCTTTGAACCTTCCGCTAGAATGCTCTGAGTTAGGATTCGTTTAGGGTTTGATATTAACAAGTAACTCCGCCAATTGTCGGTGAGATATGGCGTGGGGCCCCGGCCGGACTCTCTATTATATTTCATGTGAAAAATGAAGGTGTTACATAAGAACCCTTGGGCAAGTTATCAAAAGAGTCCCGTCTAGGGCTGAGCATATTATTCGAAACTCGAAATTCGCTCGAAAATGGAGTCGAATCGGAATCGATTAAAATTGATTCGACTCAATTTGAGCCTATTCAATTTGACTCGAATTTGATTTCGAGCCAAATAGGAATAAAGAGAAAAATTGCTCAATTTTGAGCCGACTCGATTCGATTTCGAGCCGAATCGGATTTGAGCCATTTCGAGTCAAGCCAACTCGACTCGAAATCGATTTCGATTTCGAGCCGAGCTCGAGCCGAAAATTTCGATTTCGAGCCGAGCCAAAATCGCTTGAACTCGACTCGATAGCATTTTATTACATTTTGAGCTGAAAATTTTGATTTCAAGCCGAGCCAAAATCGCTCGAACTCGACTCGATAGCATTTCGATTTCGAGCAGAGCCAAAATCGCTCGAACTCAACTCGATAGCATTTTGTTGCTTGGTGCTCCCAGATAACATTTTATTACAAAGCCTTTCTCTGGGAGACCGTGAGGCTAGCATTTGAGCTGTGAGCTTGGTGCTCTGCTCTGGTGGTCATGAGTGTCATCGTTGTTAGAGCCGTCGTGCTTCCACTAAAAAGGCCAGTGAGCCAAACGGGCAAGGGGAAGCCGACCCGGGTCAGTCTTTGCTTAAACTGACGAATTGAGCAACGGGCAATAGCTGAACCGTACTCGCGTTATGTCGGTCTGACTCGAATGCCTAAATTAATTGGCATCGTTGGAGCGCATAATGAGAGTCTTAGACATGTGCGCAGAAAAGACTAATAATGTCCAAAGTTGATCGTCATGTCTCAAACCTCTGAATAATGGTGAGACCCTGGATTTTTCGGTACACCGAGAATATGCCCTGAGTGCACGAAGCGTTTGGCCGTTGAGGCAAACGTTTGTGATATATTGAATGGTGCTTAAGTTGTACCTTCTTGTGATATATCTGGATATATAAATGCTATGTCTGCAGGGAAGGAATACCGCTGCCCCGGGATTGGGTAGGGTCGTTATAAATTGGTCAACTTAAAGCTAAACATTGCCATGTTTGCCACCATCTGGTGGATTGTCCTTGTGTAGGTGCTGGAGAGCCGAGTGGGATATAGCGGGTTGCAGGCCTGAAGCTATGTCGGCCCTCGAAGGCCAAGTGAAGTTTTATTGCTTTCATGCCTGGCCGGCCTGCGCGCCGATGTTTGTAAATCACACTTTTAAAAAATAATTGTAAGGCCTTAAGGCTGTAATAGTTTAACTATTGTTGATTGTCGTCGTGCGACAGTGACTATCGCTGGCATAGTAACTCTTGTGTATTTTTGTATGAACATTCCAGTATTTATATTGTGGACATTGCTGTGATACTTGAATTCAAAAAGTTAACCCTTGAACCTTCCGCTAGAATGCTCCGCCAATTGTCGGTGAGATATGGCGTGAGGTCCCGGCTGGATCCTCTATTATATTTCATGTGACAGATGAAGGTATTACATAAGAACCCTTGGGCAAGTTATCAAAAGAGTCTCGTCTAGGGCTGAGCATATTATTCGAAACTCGAAATTCACTCGAAAATTGAGTCGAATCGAAATCGATTAAAATTGATTCGACTCAATTTGAGCCGATTCAATTTGACTCGAATCTGATTTCGAGCCAAATAGGAATAAAGAGAAAAATTACTCAATTTTGAGCCGACTCGATTCGATTTCGAGCCGACTCGGATTTGAGCCATTTCGAGTCGAGCCAACTCGAATCGAATTTCGAGCAGAGTTCGAGCCGAAAATTTTGATTTCGATCCGAGCAAAAATCGCTCGAACTCGAATCGATATCAGCCCTAATTCCGTCTAGGATTTGCAACCACTCTTTCTTCGATCACTCGAATCTAAAGGCGCGTATTGAATTGTGGTTGCGTTCTTCACCTAAATTCCACACAACCCTTTTGAGATGTGTCTTCATGTTCCAACTAATTGTTTGCTTTAGTTGCGAGGTTATGAGACGAGGATTGAGTTTTTTAGTTGGAGGCCGTTAATTATTTAGATGATTCGAGCACTGCTTTCGGATACTAGCGAGCTCTTTTCAGGGAAGGAGTACTTAAGAACTTTGAGCTAGTTTCCCACGCCTATCTAGCTACAATATCGGCCCAATTTATAAGCTCGAGGCGACTGTCCTACGGGCAACTTTCATTCATTTGGGCTGCCCGCCTTCTAAGATAGTTGTGGTGGATTCTGGCACCCTTCCAAGGTGCACCAGGTGGTGCTAGATCGATGTGCAAGTACTCTAAATATACGCGAGTTATTTCTGGTCAAAGGATCCTTCTGGGTCGGTCATTCTAATATGGGGTCTAGTACGAGAACTTGAAAACTTGTGAGTATACACCCAACCACCCCTCTTCTGGCGAGTACAGCTTTGGCGAGAACAAAAATCTAAAACCGATTCCTTGCTTCGGAAAAATGGGCACGGTGTAAACAGCCCAAACACTCTTAGGCTTTGTTTGGCACAAGCTTATTTGCTCTAGTGAGTTTGGTCAAAAACAGCATTATCATAAAATGTATGCTCGAGAAGACAGGTTATGACCGCCCCAAAGAAAAAAAATTAGTTTTGAGCATAAAATGCATGAATTTTTTTAGGTGAGGTTCGATGTTCACGGACAATGGTTCATGACCACCGTATTCACGACCACCACCACCGTGCCAAACGAAGCCTTATAGTTTCCTTTTTTGCTTTCGAGGAACTAATCTGTCGAGCTGAATAAAGAAAGATTGGGCATCAAAGGATCCTTCTGGGTCAAGTACGAGAACTTGACCCATAGTCAAAGGATCCTTCTGGGTCGGTCATTCTAATATGGGGTCTAGCATGAGAACTTGAAAACATGCGAGTATACACCCAACCACCCCTCTTCTGGCGAATACATCTTTGGCGAGAACAAAAATCTAAAACCGATTCCTTGCTTCGGTAAAATGGGCACGGTGTAAACAGCCCAAACACTCTTAGGCTTCGTTTGGCACGACTTATTTGCTCTGGTGAGTTCGGTCAAAAACGACATTATCATAAAATCTATGTTTGACAAGACAAAGGTTATGACCGCTCCCAAGAAAATAAACTTGTTTTGAGCATAAAATTCACGAACAACAGTTCATAACCACCGTGTTCACGACCACCACCACCGCGCCAAACGTAGCCTTATAGTTTCCTTTTTGGCTTTCGAGGAACTAATCTGTCGAGCTGGAGAAAGAAAGATTGGGCATCAAAATAATAGCATATTATGCTCGATGAAAATGTGAAGAGAGGCAGAGAGCAACACAATAAAATGAATGGAGAGAATAGCCAGCCATCACTTTCAAAAGAACCAACTATTTTATTTACCTTCGCAGCTTCGTCACAAGGGTAGTTTGCAATAGGGATCCTTGGGGATTTTAACTATTTTATTTACTTTCGAAATCCACTCGACGATTTTAACTTAAAATGTTGTGCTAGCATACGACGTTGAGTTGTGTCGATAAATCTTGATGATTCGTCGAATAAGAATATTTACTCGACGAATTGGACCTGGCAGATTTTCTGGCGTTGTCTGCTCACAAGCCGGTCTGAACCGTACTTTTGGGATTTGCGCCAAAATGAGTATAGTGGGCGCGTCTTTTCAATATGACGTATTTAAAGCTATAAAGAGGCGGTCCAATAGCAGGCCGACAAGTGGCTAGTAGTTAACCCTAATTCCTAATATAAAAGAGATTTACATAAACGAACCCTAGATGTCAATCTCATCATTCTTTCTTGTCGAGCCTATTTCCTGCGCCGAAACCGGCGGAAGAGGAGCAGATCGCCGGAGCCAACCTTCTTTCCCGTAAAGAACAAACATCAACGAAGGAGAAGAAGATGTCGTAAAGAAGAGTGACGAGGTCCATGGCCGGAAATGCCGGAAATGAGGTGTGCTTCCTACCCTCTCCCTTGGTGCTAGATCTTTAGTTATTCCTAGGAGAGATATCGACTCAAAGGAGTAGTGATTTGCGAGAAGAAAATTTTCTAGGGAAGGGGCCATATTAGGACTTGTGACCTAAAGATTAGACGTCTTCGACCTCTCCTTTCTTCAATATGAAGATGGGGGCGGGTTTCGTGAAGAGAAAGTGACCCTATGAGGGTGAATAAGAGAGGAGGATTTCTGGATGTGATTTGGAAATATCGGTTAGAGAAGGAAGACGAACCGATGCTGTTCGTTTTGCTTTAAGATGCGGGCAGAAATCTATTTTCTGCGCGCAATGAACTTCGAGGTCATTTTCGGACACGATGCGTCCAGATCTGGGCTTTCTACTAAACACGAAAGTCGTAGACCTTGAAAATACCTTTCCAACGAGTGGTTACATGTCTTCATGCGAGGTCTGTAGCTACAGGAAAGTCTTATCGAACTTGCTGGACTGTAAATGTACAGAAACTTGTTTTCTTCACGCAACAGACTTCGAGGCTGATTTCAAGTACTCTATTGTCTGATCTGGGTGCTGGACCGAATAACAAAGTTGTAGTCCTTGGAAATACCTTTCCAACGGATGGTTACACGTTTTCATACGAGTCTTGTAGAGTCAAGAATGTCCAGTCGAAGTTGCAGTACAGTCAAGTCTTATGTACACATTTTTGGGTCAGTGTAGGGCCGGGTTTTGAATCTGGCAGAGAAGTCATGATAAATTAATGGTGAGGTTGGCTTGAAGTTTGTTGTGCATGATTGGTAGTAATTGCAATGAAGAAATGGTTGTTGACATTTAGATGATAGATCCATATGTGCACGAATGGTTTGAACTTGGTAAAGAGATGGTATCCAGTCAAGGTTAAAGTTAGGTGACCATAGTCTATATGTAATTATGATAATCAAATGATTGATGAATATGTGAAGTGCCCTTATGTTGTTATGAAGGAAATGTGGAAGGGTTGGAAGTGCGAGGGTGATTGCCGCACTAAAACGACATGTTGATAAGGGACTAGGTTTGGAGCCCTTGCGTGTTGTTGAGCACGAGATATGGTTAAACAAAAAGGACTCGAAGTAGAGCCCTTATATGTGAAATTGCATGTTGTGTGAGTTAACACGCGGTGTCATAATCCTGGGTTAAGGATAATGTGGCAGGTCTATGGGCTCGCTAGTCGTCACACCGACGGGAGCTGACAGATATACTTGCACGGTTGGGCCTTGGTCCTCAGTATTTACTTCCCGAAGCACCCTCCGTGCTAATGGACGGTTGGCCTTGGTCCTTTGGTGATATGTTCACAGAGGCACCTTCCGTGCCACGATGATAGGCCAGTTTGGGCTGTGTTCTTGGTGCACATCTAACCAAGACCCCTCTGAGCCGTAGTACGCATGTGAGTTCCGCTATTGTGTTTTTAGCTTTGAGGCATACGGAGGCCTAGGCCAGGTAGTGTGGATACCAGCCTAGTAGTGGAGAAGCCCGCTCTACTGTCACCGTCTGGCCACGACGGATGATGCCTGAGAGGTTAGCTACCTGCTCGAAAAGCGGGAACTACAAGTCTGTGTCGACATAGCAATTGCATGTGCATGATCATGGATGAGTCATTGCATTCATATCATTGCATACATTACATACACAAGATCCTCAACGTATAAGTTTGTATGGGCACTCCTATACGATGAGTTATTTTACTGTTGAACTGATCCTTAACTTATATGTCTGTATTGGCATTCATATAAATTAAGTTACTTACTATCATATATTCATACTTTATACTACTGTTGATGGTAGAACTGCTAAAGTAGATTATTATACTCATTTTTTGTACTCACTTTGATTATTCACTGATATTGATTGATCCCTTCCACCTGTTTGTACTATTGTTTATATATATATTGTACCCTTATTCCCTTCTCCGCTCGGTGCCGAGGAGTCACCGGGGGGATGTGATAGCCACTTAGTATTTTTGACTAACGGTTGATACGTCTTTCTTTTTAGGAGGAAACCCCACAGATAGAGCAGCAGGTTTTGCAGGAGGGCAACTAGGCCAGGACGATAAGGCCTGATGTGACGGTACCGTCGTTGCCGTCCATTACTGATGTGAGTCTTTGAGAGATTTCAGTGATAGCTTTTGGGCAATGTTGTACTAGTACTCTGATATTATAGAATCTTATTGATGCTTCTTTTATTTGATGTACTTTTCTTTTGGACTATTATACTTATGTGTGGATTTGACTTCAATTTTATATTCTTGGTTGGCTTGGCAATGGATGATATTGATTATAGTCGGCAGGATAGGCGTCTTGTAGTACAGGTTAGCCCGTGTGCTAACGCTACCGCAAGGCGGTTGTTCTGGGCATAAGACTCCCCTCGTGTCGTGCTTTGTGTTCCGGGAGGGGGGGGTCTTACAATAAGAGCCTTAAGTATTCAATAAATCAGAAAGATCTGAACATGCGGCAACGGAGGTGGATGAAGTTCCTCGGGGACTACACCTTCCAGATACATTACACTCCCGGGAAGAGAAATGTGGTCGCAGATGCCTTGAGTCGTAGGACTCCGACAAAGGCAAGTTGGTTGCAGAGGCATGATGAGCGGCTAATCCAGGAGTTGGAGGCCTTAGAGATTTCTTGTGTTGATAAGAATACCACTGCAAATGTGTGTTTGAACTGGACGGAGGTGCAGTACGACCTCGCAGACAGGGTTCGACGAGCAACGGAACTCGATGAGAGTATGAAGCGTTATGCAGCGGATAAGTCAAATTCCCAATTTTCTTTGGATGACGGTCTTTTGAGAAAGGACGGTCGTTTGTGCGTCCCGAATATGAGTAAACTATGGGAGGAATTAATGTATGAGGCACATTTCACGAAATACTCAATCCACACAGGGAACACAAAGATGTACAAGGACATGAAAAAGTTGTTCTGGTGGTCGGGTTTAAAGAAGGACGTAGCTCTTTACGTGACGAAGTGTCAGAAGCCTGGAGGTTTCCTGAAGTCGTTACCAGTTCCGATGTGGAAGTTCGATGATATCTCTATGGATTTCGTGCATGGGTTGCCGAAATCACAGAGCGGGAGCGATGCCGTGTGGGTGATCGTTGACCGATTGACAAAGGTATCCCACTTCACACCGAACAAGAAGGACGATTCAGTTGAAAAACTGGTCAAGTTGCAAGTTGACAACATAGTACGTTTGCACTGTGTGCCCCGTAGCATTGTTAGTGACCGAGATGGGCGTTTTACTTCGAATGATTGGAGGCTAATCCACCAGTGGTTGGGTACTCAACTAAAGTTCAGTACGACCTTTCATCTGTAAACGGATGGTCAGACCGGGATGACCAACAGGACAATTGAGGATATGTTCCGGATGTGTGCCTTGAATTTCGGGAAGAGGTGGGAGGATCATCTCTATATGATCGAATTCGCCTATAATAATAACTATCAAGCTAGCATTCAGATGGCACCCTTCGAATCTTTATACGGTAGGAAGTGTCATACTCCTTTAGCTTGAGCGAAAACAGGCGAATCGAAATTGTATAAGCGTAAAGAAGTCGAAGATGCAAATTTGACTATACGCACTATACGAGAGTAGCTATTGGTAGCCTAGGATAGGCAGGCAAAGTACTACAATGTCGAGCACTGAAACGTGAAGTTCGCGGTGAATGATTGGGTATATCTGAAGATAAAGTCATTCAAAGGCGTGTCCAGGATTCGGCCCTTCAAAAATTTGAGTCTGAGGTATCTTGGTCCGTTTGAAGTGGTTGAGCAGAGTGGATAAGCTGTCTATCGATTAGCTCTTTCAGCAGAGCTAAGTGGTTTGCACGATGTGTTTCATATATCGGTGTTGCGGAAAGCTTTGAAAGAGCCGACGCAAGTGGTGGCTGATGGTCAGGTACCGGTCGATGGTGGGTTGACAATGAAGGTTAGACCTGTAACGACCCCATCCGTTAAATGACGTATAGTAGAAGGTCCGGCCGGGGCCCCACACTATATGCCACAAACAGACGGTGAGGTCACAGGATAATACCAAACCATACGAATCCTAACTCAGAGCATTCTAGCGGAAGCTTTACGTTACAACTTTGAACTCTCAACCGGAATGTCCAATATATAAACCCACCTTTATATATATACTATGGAATGTACACAACCACAAGAGTTTGGCCTTAAGGCCTTACCGTTCCTCTGAACATACAACATGTTTTACAAACCTCGGCGCGCAGGCCGGCCATACATGAGTAAACGAGAAAACAAAACAAAGCCATTCCCTTAGCCTTCACGGGCTAGCCGCAGCAGCAGCAGCAACAGCAGTAGGGCTTCAGCCCATCACTTACCACTTGGCTCTCCAGCACCTGCATGGGAACAATCCACCCAACCGGTGGCAAACAATGCAACGGTCAGCATTCAGCTGACCCAATTATAACAATCCTACCCCTTTCTCGGGGCATGAGCATTCTTTCCCTGCAAGCATGGCATCATCAAATAGCAACTATGTGCGCGCAGGCACATTCAAGCCATCACAACCATCGGCCACCCGGCCCGACAGTCCGTGCACTCAGGGCACATTTTCGGTGTACCGGAATACCAGGGTCAACACCACCGTCTACACGGTATTTGAGCATTTTAGTCTTTCCGGCGCGCGGGCCTAAGACTCTCATTAGGCGCTCCAACAAAACCTATAACCAGGCTTCCAAGTCGGACGGACCTAACGCAGGTACGGATCAGCCACCCCCCGTTGCTCAAGTCGCCGTGCCACCTCGAATACGGAAGTATCCATGGCTATTTATAGGCGCGGGTCGGTTTCACCTTTCCTGTTCGGCAATCTGCCTTTTATCGAGTTGCAGCCCAACGGCTCAACTACTCACAAAGTGGCAACACACGGCCACAAGAGTTGCATCCAACCCTCTTCATTTCCTGGACACCGTCCAGTACTTCCTGTCGCACCAAGCAACAGGTAGGAACAAGGCATCACAAGCCATAGGCATCACAAGCCATTATCACGGAGCCTTCTCCGATATGCAAACAAGCATCACCAATCCAGATTACATCCAGATGGGCTTCACACAGCATGCCTAGAGCCGTACTCCAATTCCGGCCTCTAACAAGGGGGACTTCACATATCTACCCCAAGGGACACCACAACCCACCGCACACTCGCGGGGAAGGGTTTTCCCTATGCAATGCAGAAAAGAAGGACTTCACATGTCCAAGGAGGGAGATCGTTACCCTTGTCGATCTCTTCGGTGCCATCGAAAACTAGCCGGTGAGAAAGAACCGCAGCAGCCTTGCCTTCACAACGCCGGCTTCGGATCACGAATCGGACCACGGGAGCTCCGCCGGTGGCTTGCTTTCCTCCTCCTTCTTCTTCCACTCTCTTTCTCTCTTTCTTAAGCACAAATGAAGAATGACCTCTTCATTCTTCCCTCACGATTTAATCCAGCCAGGAAACCACCTGAGCCCTTGGATCAAAAGAGAGAAAACTGAACGGCCAAGATTTTCCCAAAAAAACCAATTTTTGGCCGACACGGCCTGTGACACGCCCGTGTCACAGGCCGTGTACCCTTAAGCGGCACACACAGTTTGAACCGACTGAACAACACGGGCATCGACACGCCCGTGTCGGACCTGACACGCCTGTGTCAAACCTGAGACACGCCCGTGTCTCCTGCTCCATCGAGCTGCAACCAGTATACGGGTCGGAACATGGCAACTGACACGCCCGTGTCCAGCCTGACACGCCCATGTTCAAGGCCGTGTTCAAGGCCGTGTCCGGCTCTGACTTGAATAGGCCAATTTCGAAAAATAATTCGAACACGCCCTGGGACACGCCCGTGTCCCAGGCCGTGTACACCCGACACGCCCTGGGACACGCCCGTGTCCCAGGCCGTGTCAAACAGCCTGCTACTCAAATTTTTAGATGAGTCTTTTTGGGGCCTTTTTAGGGTGTTACAACCCTCCCCCCTTAACAAAATTTTGTCCCGAAATTTGCACGGTAAGGAAACAAAACCCAGCAATGCTATAACTCTATTATAACAAAAAGTACATGGTCTACAGTTTATAGAAATAACTCGGGAAACTCAGCTCGCATGGTCTGCTCTCGCTCCCATGTTAGCTCTTCACGGCCACAATTGTCCCATCGGACCTTGACCATCCCGATCACTTTGTTCCGCAACTGTTTCTCGGCTCGATCCTCGATCCGAATGGGTCTAACCCTCGTCGTTAGCCCATACTCGACCGGTACCCGATCATTCTCCACCACTTGAGCTGGATCCTTTACCGCCTTACGAAGGACTGAGATGTGAAATACATCATGTAATCCACCCAAGTCCGCTGAAAGTGCTAGTCGATAAGCAGCTTCCCCAACTCGCTCCACCACCTCAAACGGACCAAGATACCTCGGACTTAGCTTTTTCAAACGCCGAATCCTGGACACACCTTTGAAGGGTTTGATCTTCAAATATACCCAATCACCCACCGCGAACTCCACGTTCCGATGTTTGGCATTGTAGTACTTTGCTTGACGATCTTGGGCTATCAATAGCCTCTCCCGAATAGAGCGTATGAGCAAAGTAGCTTCTTCGACTTCCTTTTTCCCATTCAGCTTAGATTCGCCTGCTTCTACCCAAGCTAACGGTGTACGGCATTTCCGACCATACAACGCTTCAAATGGTGTCATACCAATACTCGCTTGGTAGCTATTATTATAGGCAAATTCAACAAGAAATATATACTCTTCCCATCGCTTACCAAAGTCTAGGGCGCACATGCGGAGCATGTCCTCCATCGTCCTGTTGGTTCGTTCAGTCTGGCCATCCGTTTGGGGATGAAAGGCCGTACTAAACGCTAACTTTGTACCCAACATTTGATGAACGAGCCGCCAATCATTCGATGTGAACCGCCCATCACGATCACTAACGATGCTCCGAGGAACACCGTGCAGTCGAACAACCTGCTCCACATACAGCTTGGCCAAGGTTTCCACTGAATCGTCTCTTCTGTTTGGAAGGAAGTGCGCCACTTTCGTCAACCGGTCCACAATCACCCAGATTGAATCATGACCGCGTTGAGATCTCGGCAACTCGTGCACGAAATCCATCGAAATATCATCGAACTTCCACTCCGGAATAGGTAAAGACTTCAGGAAACCGCCAGGCTTCTGGCACTCTGCTTTCACCAACGCACAGGTAGTGCATTCAGCCACATAACGTGCGACATCTTTCTTTAGTCCGGGCCACCAGAACAGCTTTTTCATATCCCTGTACATCTTTGTGCTCCCTGGGTGAACTGAGTACTTTGCAAAGTGCGCTTCGTACATCAACTCTTCCCTCAATTTACCCACACTTGGGACGCACACTCGACCATTTCTCCGTAACAACCCGTTATCCCAAGAGAATTGGTCATCCGGCCCATCTTTAGCATAGCGCTGGAGACTTTCATCAAGCTCCGTTGCTGCCGAACTCTGTCCGTAAGGTCATACTGCACCTCCGTCCAGTTCAAGCATGCATCGGTTGACACACCCTTGTCAACACACGATATCTCCATTGCTTCCAATTCCTGGATCAAACGCTGATCATGCCTCTGCAACCAGCTTGCCCGTACCGGAGTCTTTCGACTCAAAGCATCAGCGACCACATTTCCCTTCCCGGGGGTATAGTGAATCTCGAAGGTGTAGTCCCCTAGGAACTCCATCCATCTTCGTTGTCGCATATTCAGATCCTTCTGATCCAACAAATACTTTAGGCTCTTGTGATCCGTATAGATATCCACTTTAACGTCATATAGATAGTGCCGCCACAACTTGAGCGCAAAGATTACCGCCGCCAACTCCAAATCATGGACGGGGTAATTCCGCTCATGCACTTTCAACTGACGCGAGCCATAAGCAATCACTTTACCAAATTGCAGAAGAACGCAGCCTAAGCCGCTCCCTGATGCATCACTATAGATCTCATACCCATCGGTACCACATGGCGATATCAACACAGGCGCCGTGGTCAAACGACTCTTCAAGTCGTCAAAAGCTCGCCCGCACTCCGGCGTCCAAATGAACTTTTGATCTTTTCTCGTCAGCGTGGTGAGAGGTAAAGCAATCCGTGAGAAGTTTTCCACAAACCGTCTATAGTAGCCCGCAAGTCCAAGGAAGCTCCTGACCTCGGCCACTGAAGACATCACTGGCCAATCTCGGATGGCACTTATCTTCAACGGATCCACCGCGATACCCTCTCCGCTTACCACATGGCCTAAAAAGGCTACTGAAGAGAGCCAGAACTCACACTTTGAGAACTTGGCAAAAAGCTTATTCCTCCGCAGGGTATACAAGACCAACCGCAAATGGTTTGCGTGATCCTCTTCCGACTGAGAGTATACTAAGATGTCATCGATAAACACAATAACAAACAAATCCAAATACTCTCGGAACGTTCGATGCATTAGGTCCATAAATACCGAAGGCGCATTACATAGGCCAAACGGCATTACCGTGAACTCATAATGACCGTAGCGTGTTCCAAACGCCGTCTTGGGAATGTCACCTTCCCGAATCCTTAGCTGATAATATCCCGATTTCAAATCCAACTTGGAATAGACCGTTGATCCCGCAAGCTGATCAAAGAGGTCATCAATCCTCGGAATCGGATATTTGTTTTTCTCCGTCAGCTTATTCAACTCGCGGTAGTCAATACACAACCGTAAGCTATCGTCTTTCTTTTTCACAAAGAGAACAGGCGCGCTCCAAGGTGACATACTTGGGCGTATATATCCCTGCTCCAACAACTCTTGCAATTGGACTTTCAACTCAGCCATCTCTTTTGGCGCGACGCGATATGGAGAGCGGGCCACAGGTTTCGCACCTGGCACCAACTCAATAGAGAAGTCAATCTCCCGCTGGGGTGGCAACCCAGGAAGATCTTTGGGAAACACATCGGCAAACTCTGACACAACTGGCACTTCACCGACACTGGCCTTTGGCTCAACAGCCTGAATTAGCGTGAAGAATAACTTCGCGCCCTTCCGAACAGCATTGACGACTTGGAGTGCAGACAACAGAGTCCCGCCAACTCCTCGCATACCAGCGAACTTCGTCACAAGCCCGGTATTCTGGCCCAGTGTAATCTCCTTGGAGTTGCAATCAATAAAGGCACGCTGCTCCGAGAGCCAGTCCATACCAAAGATCACATCAAACTCCGATAACGGTAGCACAGCTGCACTCAAACCGAAATCCCGACTTCCTATTTGCACATCCACATCGCAAGTCCTATCCGCAAGCATCATACAGCCATTCGGCAATAGCACCCTTGTACTATCCACCGTCACATGACTTGGTACCCCAATTCGAGATACGAAATCCTCAGACAGAAAAGAATGTGAAGCACCCGTATCAAACAGGGCTCTCGCTAAATTATTCCGAATCAGGACAAAGCCTGCAGCACACACACATCATGCACAAGCTAAACATAACCAAAACCAAAAGCACCAGCAAGTAAACTAAATCAACTCGTACCTGTGATGACGTCACTTTGCTTAATCGCTTCCTGTTGGCCAAGTTGATAGATTCGGGGCTGCGCCTAGGAAGCAGAGGAATCCACCACCGCTTTGCCCTTCTCAGCATAAGATGCACCCGTCTTCTTTTCCCCTTTGGGCTGCACAACCCGACAGTCACGAGCAATATGCCCCACCCGGCCACAGTTATAGCATGTACGAGCATCCGGCCTTGATGTCGCTCCCGACACAACGGTCGTAGTCACTTGCCCAGATGGCTTGGACCTCTTACCCCCTTTCTTCTGGTAAAACGACTTGCTTGGGCGAGGTGCTTGAAACTCTGGCTTCGACGCAACCAAGCCCTTATTCCCTTGCACTCGCCTCATGTCCTTCTCCAACGCGCACGCAGTATCAACCAACGCCTGAAACCCTTGGCTCACAGAACTCGAAAGCAGGAATCGCAACTCATCCCGCAATCCTTCATAGAACCGATTCGTTTTCCTTTGGTCATCCGCGAAGATTGTTCCCGCATATCGTCCCAACCTGGCAAACTCGTGCAAGTAGACATCCACACTATCTTCCCCTTGCTTTAACCGTTGGAACTCATTTTCCATAGCAATGCGTTGCGCCGCTGGGACATGTTTCGTCAGAAATAATCGAGAGAACTCCTCAATCGATACTTGTGTTAATTGCCTGCCCGCCAAATGGTGTAGCTCAACCTCGTCCCACCACAACCGCGCCTCCCCTTCAAGCATGAAGGTGGCCAAGGTGACCTTGAGAGTTTCCTCCGCCCTGATCGCTGTCATTATCCTCTTGACACGCGATAACCAATCTTCCGCCTGCGTTGGGGATCCCATTCCCGCAAACATAGGAGGACTGAAGCTCATGAATTGCTTCAACTGTCGGTCAGCTGCTCGTGGATCTACAGCCTCAACCGGCTCGGGTCTTACATCAACACGAACTGGCACTACTGCCGGCTGCGCCTGCCCGGTCGGCTGAATCATGGCAAATAGCGCCTCAGCCACTAAGCGAATAGTTTCCGCAGATGGAGGAGGTGTTGGCACCTCAGCTGGTGCCGCACTCTCATCAGAGCGCTGGGGCTCAGACTGCCCAGCACCACTACGTGTCACCTATAGGTGGACAAGACACACATTAGCGAACGTATGCAAGCAAAACAACACAAAAAGGAACGCGCAGATTCCTCAAACAAGATTTTGTACATTCCTTAATGGACATTCCAGAGTTCATTAGCGTTACAGCAGGTCGCACAAACACGTGCTCGCCACCCCACAAAAGAATTCGACCACGAATTCGAAAGAGGAAGACCGACAAAATCTGATACCAAAATGTAACGACCCCATCCGTTAAATGACGTATAGTAGAAGGTCCGGCCGGGGCCCCACACTATATGCCACAAACAGACGGTGAGGTCACAGGATAATACCAAACCATACGAATCCTAACTCAGAGCATTCTAGCGGAAGCTTTACGTTACAACTTTGAACTCTCAACCGGAATGTCCAATATATAAACCCACCTTTATATATATACTATGGAATGTACACAACCACAAGAGTTTGGCCTTAAGGCCTTACCGTTCCTCTGAACATACAACATGTTTTACAAACCTCGGCGCGCAGGCCGGCCATACATGAGTAAACGAGAAAACAAAACAAAGCCATTCCCTTAGCCTTCACGGGCTAGCCGCAGCAGCAGCAGCAACAGCAGTAGGGCTTCAGCCCATCACTTACCACTTGGCTCTCCAGCACCTGCATGGGAACAATCCACCCAACCGGTGGCAAACAATGCAACGGTCAGCATTCAGCTGACCCAATTATAACAATCCTACCCCTTTCTCGGGGCATGAGCATTCTTTCCCTGCAAGCATGGCATCATCAAATAGCAACTATGTGCGCGCAGGCACATTCAAGCCATCACAACCATCGGCCACCCGGCCCGACAGTCCGTGCACTCAGGGCACATTTTCGGTGTACCGGAATACCAGGGTCAACACCACCGTCTACACGGTATTTGAGCATTTTAGTCTTTCCGGCGCGCGGGCCTAAGACTCTCATTAGGCGCTCCAACAAAACCTATAACCAGGCTTCCAAGTCGGACGGACCTAACGCAGGTACGGATCAGCCACCCCCCGTTGCTCAAGTCGCCGTGCCACCTCGAATACGGAAGTATCCATGGCTATTTATAGGCGCGGGTCGGTTTCACCTTTCCTGTTCGGCAATCTGCCTTTTATCGAGTTGCAGCCCAACGGCTCGACTACTCACAAAGTGGCAACACACGGCCACAAGAGTTGCATCCAACCCTCTTCATTTCCTGGACATCGTCCAGTACTTCCTGCCGCACCAAGCAACAGGTAGGAACAAGGCATCACAAGCCATAGGCATCACAAGTAGAGCTGTCACGGTTCCGGTTCGGTTCCGGTTTTACTAAAATCATGAACCGAACCAATAAGGTAACTGTTCTTCAAATTAGAACCAAAACCTTATTTGATTTGACCGGTTCTGGTTCTGGTTCCGGTTCTAGCTTAATTTTTGGAACCGTCGTGTCAACGGTTCCGGTTCCGGTTCAACAAGAACCAAAACCAAACCGGTCACTATCGGTTCGGTCCAGTTCGATGCGGTTCGGTCCGGTTGCAATCGGTTCCAACTAAAACCAAAATTAAACTTGACGGAATGAAATAAAAGCGAACTACAAATAGGAAAACTCAAAACAATATCAAAATAGAAATAATTATGTTGTCCACTTCTCGACGGTCTTTTCCATGATCGGTGGGATAGTATCAATTGTATTCTTACACGTGTAGATTTGCCACAAATTCTAGTTGGTTTGCGCACGTCTCGTCGACATGCTTAACCGTAACAACCGCCTACAATTAGTTGTTTTTCATGATTACTAATAAATAGTAATTGTATATGTTCTATATTTTTTAAATAAAATATTTCAAAAAAATATGTAGGTAAAATTGAAAATATATTATATAATTGTATAAAAATAAAAAATGCATTGTAAAAATTGATTTCAAACCGCAACAATGTCAAACCATACCATGCGGTTTTTATGCGGTGAAGTTTTGTTCAGTCAAAAATCGCACCCCTTTAGTGCGATTGCGGTTTGGGTTTAATCTGCACCAGCTTCACTTGTGATAGTAAGTATAAATATTATAAATAAATTATAAAATAATAACAATATAATAATAATAATGAACGGGTTGCGGTTCGGTTCAACTTCGGTCCGGTTCTGATCGGGTCTAAAAATCTTGAAACCGCTTGAGACTTGTATCTTGCGGGTCCGGTTCCGGTTCCGGTCTGGATAATAATATGTAAGAACCACACCCGGACCAATCTTGTTCACGGTTCCAAAATTCAAACCGGAACCCGAATAATTTGCAAACGGTTCGGTCCGGTTCTTTGCGGTTCCGGTTCGGTTCCAGTTTGGTTTGCGGTTTTCGGCTTTAAGTGACAGCTCTAATCACAAGCCATTATCACGGAGCCTTCTCCGATATGCAAACAAGCATCACCAATCCAGATTACATCCAGATGGGCTTCACACAGCATGCCTAGAGCCGTACTCCAATTCCGGCCTCTAACAAGGGGGACTTCACATATCTACCCCAAGGGACACCACAACCCACCGCACACTCGCGGGGAAGGGTTTTCCCTATGCAATGCAGAAAAGAAGGACTTCACATGTCCAAGGAGGGAGATCGTTACCCTTGTCGATCTCTTCGGTGCCATCGAAAACTAGCTGGTGAGAAAGAACCGCAGCAGCCTTGCCTTCACAACGCCGGCTTCGGATCACGAATCGGACCACGGGAGCTCCGCCGGTGGCTTGCTCTCCTCCTCCTTCTTCTTCCACTCTCTTTCTCTCTTTCTTAAGCACAAATGAAGAATGACCTCTTCATTCTTCCCTCACGATTTAATCCAGCCAGGAAACCACCTGAGCCCTTGGATCAAAAGAGAGAAAACTGAACGGCCAAGATTTTCCCCAAAAAACCAATTTTTGGCCGACACGGCCTGTGACACGCCCGTGTCACAGGCCGTGTACCCTTAAGCGGCACACACAGTTTGAACCGACTGAACAACACGGGCATCGACACGCCCGTGTCGGACCTGACACGCCCGTGTCAAACCTGAGACACGCCCGTGTCTCCTGCTCCATCGAGCTGCAACCAGTACACGGGTCGGAACATGGCAACTGACACGCCTGTGTCCAGCCTGACACGCCCATGTTCAAGGCCGTGTTCAAGGCCGTGTCCGGCTCTGACTTGAATAGGCCAATTTCGAAAAATAATTCGAACACGCCCTGGGACACGCCCGTGTCCCAGGCCGTGTACACCCGACACGCCCTGGGACACGCCCGTGTCCCAGGCCGTGTCAAACAGCCTGCTACTCAAATTTTCAGATGAGTCTTTTTGGGGCCTTTTTGGGGTGTTACAAGACCCATTTGGATCGAGGATACGGAGATCAGGTAGCTACGAAACAAGACAATCGGGATGGTCAAAGTCCGTTGGGACAACTGTGGCCAGAAAGAACTGAAATGGGAGCGTGAGCAAACCATGTGCGATAAATTTCCCGAGTTATTTTTGTAATATAAAGTTATAATAGTTTTGAACTATTTTTCCTACAGAAGAAGCAAATTTCGGGACAATTTCTGTAAGGAGAGGAGGTTTGTAACACCCCAAAAACTGTAAACAGAAATTAAAGGTGGTTATTGTCGGGCGATAGTGGGTATCGTTGGCGATAGCACTCAACGCTTTCAACGAAGCGTTGAGTAGACTCAACGAAGCGTTGAGTAGATTCGACGAATCGTCGAGTGAGCTATCGGAGTGGCGATATTGAGCATCGCGCGACGATATCACTCGACGCACTCGATGCTCTTGATGCCTTCAACGAGTCGTCGAGTGAGTTATCAAAGTGACGACAGTGGGTATCGCGTGGCAATAATGCCACATATGACTGGACACGTGTCGGATGGCCGGACGGCGACCGAAGAGCGGTGGTTGACTGGGGTCAAAGCATCTACCGACGATATCGCCCAGGCGATAGCTATAAATTTGACTGGTCAACTAAAATCATAGCCATTCATTCTTATTGAAGAGAGAATTTTGTGGCTGGGATAAATCCTGAGGTCACTTAAGCAGATGAGTGGAGAAAAGAGAAGTCATTTCTCTTCTTCTCACTCTCTCTCCTCCTTTTCATCCAAACTCTTGAGAAAAAAGAGCTAGGGAAGAAGAAAGCTGAGGCTGAGCTTAGCAAAGCTTGGTGAAGGAGATATAGGAATCAGAATCAAGAACCGAGACAAGATCCGTGAAGGGGAAAGTAAAGCGCTCCTTTCCATCCTGATAGAAAGCTTGCTCAAGGCTCCGAAACAAACTACGAGGGTAACGATCTTCCTTCTTGGACAAGTGAAGTCCTCCTTTTTGGCATATGCATGGAATCCCCCACCAAAAGATGGAAAATCGAGGGAATTCTGATGGGTTGATACGTGATATCCCTAGGTGATTTTGCATATAGATCCGAAAATCGCACTACGGAATAGGCTTGCTGTATGAAGCCCATCCGAACAGGTTGGTCTGGATTGGTGATGCTTTATTTTGCGCACACTTTGCATAACTGTTGGATATCGTTGGAGCGCATAATGAGAGTCTTTACTTGAACTGACGAATTGAGCAAATACCTAGAAAATACGTATAAAATACTACAGTTTGCATAATTGTTGGATATCGCCGGGCGACAGCGAGTATCGATGGCGATAGCTCTTGATGAGCTCTGAATGATGTGAAAGACCAGTTTTCTGGCACTGCAGGGTTTTCTGGACAGATGTTTCAGTTATGGCTGAATCTGGGTACAGAAAGAGAAATTTGTTGCTTGGTGCTCCCAGATAGCATTTTATTACAAAGCCTGTCTCTGGGAGACCGTGAGGCTAGCATGTGAGCTGTGAGCTTGGTGCTCTGCTCTGGTGGTCGTGAGTGACATCGTTGTTGGAGCTGTCGTGCTTCAACTAAAAAGGCCAGTGAGCCGAACGGACAAGTGGAAGCCGACCCGCGTCAGTCTTTGCTTGAACTGACAAATTGAGCAACGGGCAATAGCTGAACCGTACCCGCGTTATGTCTGTCTGACTCAAATGCCTAAAGTAATTGGTATCTTTGGAGCGCATAATGAGAGTCTTAGGCATGTGCGCAGAAAAGACTAATAATATTCAAAGTTGATCGTCATGTCTCGAACCTCTGAACAGTGGTGGGACCTTGGGTTTTTCAGTACACCGAGAATCTGCCCTGAGTGCATGGAGCGTTTAGTCGTTGAGACAAACATTTGTGATATATTGAATGGTGCTTAAGTTGTACCTTCTTGTGATATATCTGGATATATAAATACTATGCATGTAGGGAAGGAATACCGCTGCCCCGGGAATGGGGTAGGGTTGTTATAATTTGGTCAGCTAAAAGCTAATTGTTGTCTTGTTTGCCACCATCTGGTGGATTGTCTATGTGCAGGTGTTGGAGAGCCGAGTGGGATATAACGGGTTGCAGCCCTAAAGCTATGCCGGCCCTCGAAGGTCAAGCAAAGTTTTATTGCTTTCATGTGTGACCGGCCTGCGCATCGATGTCTGTAAACCACACTTTTAAAGAATAATTGTAAGGCCTTAAGGCTGTAACAGTTTAACTACTGTTGACTGTCGCCGGGCGACAGTGACTATCGCTGGCGATAGTAATTTTTGTGTATTTTTGTAAGAACATTCCAGTGTTTATATTGTGGACATTGTTGTGATACTTGAGTTCAAAAAGTTAACCATTGAAACTTCTGCTAGAATGCTCTGAATTAGGATTCGTTTAGTGATATTAACATATAACTCTGCCGACTGTCGATGGAATATGGCGTGGGGCTCCGGCCGGACTCTCTATTATATTTCAGGTGACAGATAAAGGTGTTACACAAGAACCCTTGGGCAAGTTATCAAAAGAGTCTCTTCTAAGGCTGAGCATATTATTCGAAACTCAAAAGTCGCTCGAAAATTGAGTCGAATCGGAATCGATTAAAAATGATTAGACAATAGAGTAGATTCAATTTGACTCGAATCTGATTTCGAGCTAAATATGAATAAAGAGAAAAATTGCTCAATTTCGAGTCGACTCGATTCGATTTAGAGCCGACTCGGATTCGAGCCATTTCGAGTCGAGCCGATTCGAAATCGATTGAGTCAATTATGAGCCGAGTTCGAGCCGAAAATTTCGATTTTGAGCCGAGCCAAAATCGCTCGAACTCGAATCGATATCAACCCAAATTCCGTCTAGGATTTGCAACCACTCTTTCTTCGATCACTCGAATCTAAAGGCGCGTATTGAATTGTGGTTGGTTCTTCACCTAAGTTCCACACAACCCTTTTGAGATGTGTGTCTTCATGTTCCAACTAATTGTTTGCTTTAGTTGCGAGGTTATGAGACGAGGATTGAGTTTTTTAGTTGGAGGCCGTTAATTATTTAGATGATTCGAGCACTGCTTTCGGATACTAGCGAGCTCTTTTCAGGGAAGGAGTACTTAAGAACTTTGAGCTAGTTTCCCACGCCTATCTAGCTACAATATCGGCCCAATTTATAAGCTCAAGGCGACTGTCCTACGGGCAACTTTCATTCATTTGGGCTGCCCGCCTTCTAAGATAGTTGTGGTGGATTCTGGCACCCTTCCAAGGTGTTCCAGGTGGTGCTAGATCGATGTGCAAGTACTCTAAATATACGCGAGTTATTTCTGGTCAAAGGATCCTTCTGAGTCGGTCATTCTAATATGGGGTTTAGTACGAGAACTTGAAAACTTGTGAGTATACACCCAACCACCCCTCTTCTGGCGAGTACACCTTTGGCGAGAACAAAAATCTAAAACCGATTCCTTGCTTCGGAAAAATGGACACGGTGTAAACAACCCAAACACTCTTAGGCTTTGTTTGGCACAAGCTTATTTGCTCTAGTGAGTTTGGTCAAAAACAGCATTATCATAAAATGTATGCTCGAGAAGACAGGTTATGACCGCCCCAAAGAAAAAAAATTAGTTTTGAGCATAAAATGCATGAATTTTTTTAGGTGAGGTTCGATGTTCACGGACAATGGTTCATGACCACCGTATTCACGACCACCACCACCGTGCCAAACGAAGCCTTATAGTTTCCTTTTTTGCTTTCGAGGAACTAATCTGTCGAGCTGAAGAAAGAAAGATTGGGCATCAAAGGATCCTTCTGGGTCAAGTACGAGAACTTGACCCATAGTCAAAGGATCCTTCTGGGTCAGTCATTCTAATATGGGGTCTAGCATGAGAACTTGAAAACTTGCGAGTATACACCCAACCACCCCTCTTCTGGCGAATACATCTTTGGCGAGAACAAAAATCTAAAACCGATTCCTTGCTTCGGAAAAATGGGCACGGTGTAAACAGCCCAAACACTCTTAGGTTTCGTTTGGCACGACTTATTTGTTGTGGTGAGTTTGATCAAAAACGACATTATCATAAAATGTATGTTTGACAAGACAAAGGTTATGACCGCTCCCAAGAAAATAAACTTGTTTTGAGCATAAAATTCACGAACAACAGTTTTGAGCATAAAATTCACGAAAATAAACTTGTTTTGCATCTATTCTGCACCTTTGGCGAGAACAAAAATCTAAAACCGATTCCTTCGGAAAAATGGGAAGGGTGTAAACAGCCCAAACACTCTAGGCTTCGTTTGGCACGACTTATTTGCTCTGGTGAGTTCGGTCAAAAACGACATTATCATAAAATCTATGTTTGACAAGACAGGTTATGACCGCTCCCAAGAAAATAAATTAGTTTTGAGCATAAAATGCATGAATTTTTTTAGATGAGGTTGGGCGTTCACGAACAACGGTTCACGACCACCGTGTTCACGACCACCACCACCGCGCCAAACGTAGCCTTATAGTTTCCTTTTTGGCTTTCGAGGAACTAATCTGTCGAGCTGGAGAAAGAAAGATTGGGTATCAAAATAATAGCATATTATGCTCGATGAAAATGTGAAGGGAGGTAGAGAGCAACACAATAAAATGAATGGAGAGAATAGCCAGCCATCACTTTCAAAAGAACCAACTATTTTATTTACCTTCGCAGCTTCGTCACAAGGGTAGTTTGATGATGAGCGAGCAAGCAAGCATTCATGGCTAGAACTGACGTACTAGAAGCATTACCTGGTTTTCTATACAAGCAAATTACACTACACATTGAAGGAGGAAGCCGCCTCTTCTTCTTCATGCTGAAAACATTGCCATGGCCGCCGGCCCTAAACTCTGTGAAAAGAAGAAATCTAACGAGGTTGCTGGATGATGCGGCGAGGGCTGAACTTGGGGGGGCTCATGCCATGCACCAGCTTCTCCTTATACCTAGCCGTATCCGCAACAGATTTCGCCGTTGTACTCTTGGGAGACTTCAAGGTTAGGTTCCTGATAAACTCTTCGGATTCAGCCTCCAAACCTGAAAATCGATCGGTTCAGAGAATAAAAGATTGGCTTTTATTGATACATGAACATAAAGAACATTAGGGAACAACTTGCCTGAATTAAAAACATTCTTTCCAGTGTCTATGAAAGCTGCCTGATCCTGAAAATGGGAGAATTCTTCATCAATGCCCAAGTCGAATGAGTCTGGCAGCAGCTTGGCGACATCCTCTTCTTCCTCATCACCGTCGAAAGTCTCTTGCTCCTTGTGCTGATGGAACCAGTGATCGCGAAACCAAGAGGTGGTTTTTACCAGCTCCCACCACTCCGGGGAGAAATCCTCCACCTGTTGAAATGAGGCGGGGATGAAGAGCGGCGCGTTTGGGTTCAACGTGGAACTTCTAACCCCTGATGCAACTGCCATAGTAGCCATCACGCTTGCCTCTTTCTGTAAAGTTGGGAAAGAATACGTTGGAAATTTATGAGTACATCTCAATTTACTCAAGCAGGGCAAAGACGGAGTATATGAAACTTAAATTTAGCAGTGCAAGAAGGATGAATGACTTTGTTATTAAGTTGGGTGATCAAGATATTTCTCATAATGAGTGTTTTAAATATCTTGGATATTCTTGTTTAAAAAGATGGAGATATTGATAAAGATGTGACACGTAGAATTCAAGTAGGTTGGTTGAAGAGGAGAGGCGCGTCAGGGATCTTATGCGATCGGAAAGTACCATTAAAAATTAAAGACAAGTTTTATTGTGCTGCAGTTAGACCAGCGATGCTCAATCTTTCTGAGTATTGGGCAGTGAATTGTGTACATGAGCAAAAAATGGGAGTTGCAGAGATGAGAATGCTTAGGCGGATGTGTGGACGCACAAGATTGGATAAAATTAGGAATGAATGTATCAGGAATAAGACAGGAGTAGCACCAATTGCAGAGAAGATGCGAGAAGCTCGGCTAAGATGGTTTGGACACGTACAAAGGGAGACCATTAGAGACACATGTTAGGCGTTGTGAGAGTTTAGTCACTAGACATGTTAAATAAGGGAGGGGTAAACCAATAAAGACTTGGAATGAAACTATAAGGAAAGACATGATATATTTAGGCATTAGTGAGATTATGACTAAAGATAAGGCACAATGGCGACAAAGTATCCATATAGCCGACCACACTATAATGCGATAAAGGCTTGAATGTTGTTGTTGTATCTCAATTTACTCAAGCATATCAAAATATCGAAGTCGACAGTAGATTTTGTTCATGTAGCAAACTTAGAAAATCAAGGGCAAGAAGCTGATGACCAAGTGATTCCATTATAGTGCTCCATATTTCAATCGAAGAAACCTAGTTCAAAAGGATTTTAGTGTGAATCTAAAACTTAACAGTTTGGAAAGGAATAAGAATTGAATCACCAACAAAATCTGAAAACATATATGATGTGCCTGTAAGGGAGTACTATACAAGTATATTAGCGGCATAGTTATAAATTTGTGTTTAGGAATGTTGGTACGAAGGCTATAAATATAGCCTAGTGATTGTAATAGAGAGGAATGGATTAATAATAAGTTCTTGATCCTATATAGTAGGTCTCTCGTTACTTCTCTCTTCCCTAAACTTCATCCATCTCCTCCGGCCATCCTCTCCGACCTTCATCTAATTTCCCTTTAGCAGTTTCTGTCGAAAAACACGCAGAAGTAATGCAAAATTATGTCTTGTTGTCGTAGTGGTAATCGAGGGCTTTGGATATTAATTCCGCAAGGGTGATGCGTGTTCTGCAGACTTCTGATTGAGAAAGTAATCTCTGGCGATCTTGTAATGACTTTTGATCGTGCCGAATCAAATGGTTCGAAATCCGAATCATCAGCACCGCAGATCAGACTAACAAATGAAATTGCAAGAATGATGAGAAACAAGCGAGAGGCAAAGGAAACTAATGGCGTTATGCAGTTCTATCAAACTAGGCCGGACACAAGAAATCTCCGCCGAAAATCTACACGAATAAATAAATGAAAGCTCAAAGTCAAACTGACCCAGTTGCGATCGTAGAAAAGATTAAGGCTCCGTTTGGCACGGTGGCGACGGTCATAAATGCATGGGTTAAACCGTCATTCGTCGAGGATCACCTAACAAACATCATTCCCTCGAACATAAAAGTGGATGAAGTTCCTTACAATGGCGCTAAAGAATGACAATTTAACCCCGTGTTCATGACCTCCACCACCGTGTCAAACGAAGCCTAAACTCCCCCAAAATTCATTGATCCGCACACCGATAGAAGTCCCTCGAATCAATTAAGGCGCAAGGAGAAATCTGAAACTATGCCCAGAATGGATCTTATCATAAAAGTTGGTGATATGATCCATTCAGGGCTGCCCATTGCTCAGCACGTCCGGGCTACCCGCTGCTCGGCCTGCCGATCCATAGACGGACCCGGCACGGTGATCCAAATATGAATCTTATCGGTGCCGCGGACCATACACCCCAACCCCTCTCCAGTGGCCCACCAGGCTGCTCCGCAATGGATCCATAGCTGGCCCCACACGGCGGGTTGTTGAGGAGGACGCTCGATCCCCCAACCTCCTAGATAAAAGGCGTTCGCAGGCACTATTATATCAAGTAAATTATACCAACATCTACCCAAATCTAGGGCTGGAAATAGTAGATCTCACTATCTCAACACTCATTCAGAGAACACTACAATCTTAAATTCTGCCTTTAAGCGTCTCCATCATTAGATCTACTAATCCCCCAAAAATATCAGAAAAAATCAACCAGATCTGCATAACGCCGGGAAAAAATATCAAAAATCTTTAATAAATTCGAGCAGATCACTAATCCACTACTGTTTCGAGAATCAAAACGCGAAAATCGGCGGAATCTAGACGGCGAAACATGAGGTTCAGGCGCAGCAGCAGATTCACAGGCTAAATAACAACTGAATCAAGGCAAAGAAATCGGATTACCTTCTCGTATTTGCTCTGAAAATATGTTAGGGCGATGCTCGATCGGGCACTTACAGGCGACGGAGGGCGCCTCTATTTATAGAGGCAGGAGATTCTCTCGGGAGGCTGAAGCCGGCGGTTTGGAGTACGGATAAGAGCAGGCCGTCCGAACGGACCTGGTCCTTGTGCCGGCCCGTAGCCACAAAAAAGATGCCGGTCGTTGCGTGAGGACCGGGGTATATTTAATTTTAGCTATTGTTATCCCCACTACAGTTTTGATTAGTCGTATATATTTTTTCCTAATTTTTCGTGTCTTTTGAAAATAGGTCTTGTACATTTAATTTTAGGAAAAGTGTTCAACACCAAAGTTGTAGATCTCATCGAGATCTACAACTTTCGTGTTGAACACTTTTCCTAAAAATGCATGTACATGACGTATTTGTAAAAGGCGCGAAATCTGGGTGTATTTCCAAATTACGTCTTGTACATGTATTTTTAGGAAAAGTGTTCAACACGAAAGTTATAGATCTCGTCGAGATCTACAACTTTTGTGTTGAACACTTTTCCTAAAAATGCATGGACAATGCGTATTTCCAAAAGGCGCGAAAAATTAAGAGAAAACGTGGTGCGAATAACCAAAATTGTAGTGCGAATAACAATCGCCTTAATTTTTTCTTTTTAATATTATAATAGATAAAATAATGTTACGCTTAACATTTTGAAAACCGAACTGATTATCGAGCAAAAGGTTCAAGGTTCAACCGGTTCAACTGGGGTTCAACCGGTTCAACCGGGGTCGAACCGTTATATATAAATATATATATTAATACAAATATATTTTAAGTGTGAATATGTATAATATATATTTGAAGAGTATATATAATGTTATATGGTATATATATTCATTATTGTATATATTTTTGAATATATTTGAATGATATATATTATATATTTATTCATATATTTTAAATTTACAAATATATTTTAAATGCATCATAAAATTATTATTTAAATTTATCATAAATTTCAATCCCTGAACTTTGTTAGATTTTTAATTTCAGTCCCTGAACTTTGTTAGATTTTTAATTTCAGTCCCTGAACTTTCAAAAGAAAGAAATCAGTCCCTAAACTATTTAACACCCAAAATATCAGTCCTAAAAATAACAAAGTTCGTATTAAAGGAGAAATCAGTCCCTAAACTTTTTAGTTTCATTTTCTCTCAGCCGCAGCAATGGCAAACCCATAGGTTTAGGTTTTTTTTGGGCGATTCCGCCAGCGCAACCTGTGCTGCCCTGCTCTCTCGCCGGTGATTATCCCTCCCCAGCGCTGCTCGGCTCCTTGCTGCTCTCCCGTCGGCGACTATCCCGCCCCAGCGCTGCTCGGCCCCAGCGCTGCTCGGCTCCTAGCTGCTGCTCGGCTCCAGCCACTATCCCGTCGGCGACTATTGACCCCTCCACCTTGCTGTTGCTCGGCTCCGTCTGATCCTCTTCCACCAT
The DNA here is from genome assembly GCA_039513925.1 of Platanthera zijinensis. Classification (NCBI taxonomy): domain Eukaryota; kingdom Viridiplantae; phylum Streptophyta; class Magnoliopsida; order Asparagales; family Orchidaceae; genus Platanthera; species Platanthera zijinensis. The sequence goes on along the minus strand of CM077084.1, from coordinate 24,016,462 downwards.
CGCTCCACCGGCTACAACCTTCCCCGCCAACACCGAACAACCATTTGCTCTAGGGTGTTCCTCCATCCAGATTCCTATTAGAGCCCAAACCTTGCTGCTATTAGTCTGATTTCGCAATTAATTTCATAGATCGGGCTGCATTTCAGGCTTGGGTATACTTCTTAACATCTTCTCTAAAATTGTTAGTTTAATTTGATGCCTACATATTTGTTTCACATTAGGCTTGGGTATACATAATTGTTAGTTTAATTTCATAGATCAAACTCTGCTGCTCAGCTTGCCTACATCTTCTCTAAAATTTCAGAGATCGGGCTGCAAAAATGCCTACATATTTATGCAGTAGTTTTGTTCCCCATATGCTTTGTTCCATTTAAATTTTGCATATGGTTGTAGCTTGACCTGTATTAGTTTTGTTCCCCATATGACATATTTCATTTTAATTTGCATATGAAGTCAATGAACAGTGAGGAAGATTTTTCTGAGAATGCATCTTCTAGTGATAATAGTGTTCTGAATATTCATTTTGAGGATGAAGAAGACTTATTTGATGATGTTGATATTGAGAACTTAACTACCAATGAAAAGCGGATTGTAGAAAAAGAGAAGAACGACTAGAAAAATAGGCCGGAAGCTTGAATAACTGAAATTTTTATTATCCAAAAAGATATCATTTACAAAGGTATGGCCTCCCTTTTATAGAATGGAGGAGATAGAGGAGAGTACAAACTAACAATGTGGGACTAAATAAATGTACAAAGACTGGGCGGTTTGACATGTACAGACCGCACAGTCCGCGCAGTTAGATAACAGGCTAACCGCCCGGACAGACCAGAAGAAGATACCGTAGGAGACCGCAAGACTGCCAGACCGCCAGACCGCCAGACCGCCAGATATACAAGTCGCTGGCGACAACCCGCAAGACCGCCGAACCATAGCAGCCACCAACTGGATATTTAGCCCGTCAGCCCCAGACCGCTAGACCGCGCGGTCTCCAGACCGCCATATTCAGACCGCCAGACCGCCTACTTTAACACTCCCCCTCAAGCTGGAGCATAGATATCGATCATGCCCAGCTTGTCACAAATGTGGAAGAATGAAGTAGACACAGGCTTGGTAAAGATATCTGCCAACTCTTTGTCGGAGGTGACGAACGGAGTGCAAATCTGTTTCTTCAAGATTTCTTCCCGGATGAAATGGCAGTCGACTTCAATATGTTTGGTTCTCTCATGGAAGACCGGATTTTTGGATATATATATAGCGGCCTTGTTGTCACGGAACATAGGAAGAGGATAGTCGTAGACCTCTCCTAGATCAAGCATGAGAGCCCGCAACCATTTTAGTTCGCAAGTGGTGGACGCCATGCTCCGATATTCAGCTTCAGCACTAGACCTTGAAACTACAGACTGCTTCTTGCTCTTCCAGCTCACAAGATTACCTCCAACAAATGTGCAGAAACCAGATGTAGATTTGCGGTCATCTTTATCATCAACATAGCTAGAATCTGAGTAGGCTTCAACTCTCAAATGACCATTCTTCTGAAAGAGTAGTCCTTTGCCCGGTGCTGCTTTAACATACTCTAATATCTTCAAGGCAGACTGAAGATGACATTCCCTGGGAGCTTGCATGAACTGACTTACCATGCCAACAGCATAGGCAATGTCAGGTCTGGTCACCGTGAGATAAATGAGTTTACCCACCAGACGTCTATACTTTGTGGCATCAGATATAAGAGGAGAGTCATCTGTCCACGTTTTGTCTTCTCCAGTAGCCATGGGATACCGTGCCGGTTTGGCACCGGTCAATCCTGCATCCCGTAGAAGATCAAGTGCATACTTCCGTTGGGAGAGAACCAGAGAGTCGGGCTTCCGACAGATCTCAATCCCCAAAAAGTATTTCGGGGAGCCCATATCCTTTGTGACAAGATGTTGACGGAGGTGCTTCTTTGTCAAGTCCACCCCAGCTTGATCATCACCGGTAAGAAGAATGTCGTCAACATAAACCGCCAAAACTACAAGGCCCGATGCGGTTTTGCGAATAAACAGGGAATGATCAGCCGTACTTCTTGTAAAGCCAACAGCAGCCACGATGCTGCTGAACTTGTCGAACCATGCCCGAGGGCTCTGCTTGAGGCCATAGATAGCCTTCTTTAGCTTGCATACACGGGTCTCCCCCTGAGCAACATACCCCGGAGGTTGCTCCATGTAAACGTCCTCATGAAGATCCCCATAAAGAAAGGCATTCTTGACATCAAGCTGGGAGATAGTCCAATTGCGGTTGACAGCCACAGAGAGAATAACCCGGATGGTGCTGAGACGAGCAACCGGGGAGAAAGTATCAAAGTAGTCAACCCCATAAGTCTGAGTGAAGCCTTTGGCCACCAGTCGGGCTTTGTAGCGGTCTACAGTCCCGTCTGGGCGAAACTTCACAATAAACACCCATCGACAGCCAACCACATCAGTACCCACTGGAGGAGAAATAAGGGTCCAGGTGCCCCGTTCAGTAAGAGTAGCGATTTCCTCATCCATGGCAGACTTCCAATGAGGAATCACAAGTGCCTCCTGGTAGGTACGGGGAGTAGTAGTAGCTGAAATAGCTAAAGCAAAATGCCGGCGAGAAGAAGTAAGCCGATCATAGGACACAACTGCCGCAAGCGGGTGTTGAGTGCATGCCCGCACCCCTTTCGAAGAGCAATGGGGAGATCCAGGTCGTCGGGGGCTTCAGGGACCGGAGCGTCCGTAGCGGAGAAGGCTGGCCCGGGACTAGAGAGAGACGGCTCCGGAGACGGGCGGGAGGAGGGGGGAGAGGAATAGACAGAGGAGGGGATGAGGAAGGGGGAGGAGAAACGTGGATAGGCTGAGAGGGAACAGACAGGGAGGGAGATGAGTCAGGAACAGGAGGAAGAAGGGGTGGAGAGGAGAAGTAGGCTGCATTTTCGAAGAAGGTGACATCTGCAGAAACAAACTGTTTGCGCAGAACGGGGTCAAAGCAACAGTAGCCTTTCTGAGTGACCGAGTAGCCCAAAAAGACACATTTGGTGGCACGGGGAGAAAGTTTGTCACGGGTAGCAGACGGGGCATGCACAAAGGCTGTACAGCCAAAGATTCGAAGAGGGAGGGGAAAAGGTTCCTTGCCGGGGTAGAGAATGGAGAAGGGAGTCTTACCCTGAAGAACAGTAGAAGGAATACGATTGATGAGATAACAGGCGAGGAGAACAGCATAGCCCCAATAAGAGCGAGGCACATGCATCTGCGTTAGGAGAGTGCGAGCGACATCGAGGAGATGACGGTTTTTACGTTCCGCCACCCCATTCTGCTGGGAGGTGTAAACGCAGGTGGTCTGATGAATAAGACCATGTTGCATACAGAAAGATGAAAAATCACGACTAAGATATTCTTTAGCATTATCAGAGCGAAGACATTTAATAGAGACATGAAACTGAGTTTTAATCATATTATAAAAGCATTCCCAAACAGAGAAGAGTTCAGAGCGATCTCGTAACAGATACACCCAGGTACAACGAGAAAAATCATCAATAAAAGTTACAAAATACAAACTACCCCGACCAATGGTTGGAGTAGGAGCCGGACCCCATACATCAGAATGGATGAGATCAAACGGGCTAGAGGAACTGCGAGCATGCTTGGGCGGGAAGGAGGAGCGGTGATGTTTGCCAAGTTGGCAGGCGTCACAGTTGAGCGGAGGACTGGTAGGCGGTAAGTGGGGCAGAAGATGTCGAAGAATGCGAGCAGGAGGATGTCCAAGGCGAAGATGCCATTGAAGCAGATTAGTAGATGAGGAAGTGAAAGCGGACAGAGCGGAAACGTTGTCGAGGAAGTAGAGGCCGCCGCTCTCAGTCCCAGTAGCAATCGTCCGTTGGGTTCTCGGGTCCTGAAAGCAACAAGAAGTAGGAGTGAATACAACAGAGCACTGAAGTTGCTTGCATAAAGTAGTAACCGATAGAAGGTTGCAAGGAAACTTCGGGACATAGAGAGTGTCCACTAAGCGCAGCGATGGGGTGACTTGAACCATGCCTGTCCCACGAACCGGGGAAGGAGAACCATCCGCAACAAGGACAGGAGGCAACCGATCATGCGTTTCGAGAAGCGAAAAACATTGAGGATTGCCTGTCATATGATTTGTAGCACCAGAATCAATCAACCATTTACCTTGGATAGCGACATGAGCACTACCTGAGGTCGTCGCCACCGAAGCAGACGACCGAGAGGAGGGGTTCGGGGAGGTCGAAGTATCACCAGATGGGCGCAGATGAGGATGTTTCTGCCAACAGCGGTCAATGGTATGACCGGTACGACCACAGTGAGAACAGAGGAACCTGGACGGACCGCGCGCCCCAGAGTGGCTGCGGCCACTATTGCTGCCGCGCTGAGTGTACTGAGCATAAGAGTCCTGCGGAGGAGGGGAGGATAACAGAGGGCGCTGGAGCAGAGAAGTAACGGCGGCTACGCGAGCGGCGGTGGCATCCAAGGTAGGAGACTCAGCTTCACCCAAGATCTGCTGGCGGATGAGATCAAAAGACTCGGGAAGTCGCAGAAGATAACAAACAACCAGGAGTTCCTGGAAGTGTTTGTGTTGCTGAGCCAAGTCCGCAGAGAAGGGGCGATTCTGGAGGATCTCAGCGCCAAGAGCCTGAACTTGCTGATAGGCTGTAGTGGGAGTCATGGACGAACGGGCGAAGAGATCCGCATAAAGAGTATAAATCCGGGAGGTCTGCGTCCCCTTGGAGTAAAGAGCAGCCAGATGAAGCCACGCGGCCTTTACCGTCTCATCATGACGGATGACGGGAAGGCACTCATCAGAAAGGCTATTAGCCAGCCATGTGTGGATAAGCGCGTCACTCGCATCCCATTCGTCAAAGAGAGGAGAATTAGGAGGAGGCGGATCATCGGTAAGATGATGACGTTTGCGCTGAGAACGAAGGAGGAAAGTGAAAGAGACGCTCCAATCCGGATAGTTGGAGCCAACGAGCTTGGAAACAGTGCCCAGATTTCCGGAAGGAGTAGGGATAGAAGGCGGAGCCGGAGTGGCTGCAGGAGTGGTGGCAGTGGAATTGTCAGAGATATCCATAGAAGAAGACCGAAACCGGACGGTTAGGAATCAAGCCGGGCGGTTAAGAGAGAAGGGAAAAAACTGCAGCGGTCACGATGTCAGACACCAGCGGCTAGAGAAGCCACGACCAAGCCGCAGAGCCAAAACAGAGGGTAAGAGGTCGGGCGGTTGGAAGACAGACCGCACGAACGGGAGAGAAAGAGGAATCCGGCAAACAGGCCGGGGCGATAAGAAAGAGAAGAAGAAAGGCTGCGACAAGAACAGATCGCAAGCAGACAAAGAGAAACAGGCCGCGCAGACAGGGCGCAGGCAAACAAGACAGGCCGCGGGAAGAAGAAGCAGGTCGCACGGCTAGAAAGGAGCACAGAATCAGGAGCAAGAGATCGAGTCCTCTGATACCATGTAGAAAAAGAGAAGAACGACTAGAAAAACAGGCCGGAAGCTTGAATAACTGAAATTTTTATTATCCAAAAAGATATCATTTACAAAGGTATGACCTCCCTTTTATAGAATGGAGGAGATAGAGGAGAGTACAAACTAACAATGTGGGACTAAATAAATGTACAAAGACTGGGCGGTTTGACATGTACAGACCGCACAGTCCGCGCGGTTAGATAACAGGCTAACCGCCCGGACAGACCAGAAGAAGATGCCGTAGGAGACCGCAAGACTGCCAGACCGCCAGACCGCCAGACCGCCAGATATACAAGTCGCTGGCGACAACCCGCAAGACCGCCGAACCATAACAGCCACCAACTGGATATTTAGCCCGTCAGCCCCAGACCGCTAGACCGCGCGGTCTCCAGACCGCCATATTCAGACCGCCAGACCGCCTACTTTAACACGGATTAATGAAGATCATTATCAGTCTGATTCTCTGCAATCTTTTAGTAGTGATGAGGAAGCCGCAAGTTCAATCACAAGGAAACGTAAACAACCTTTGTTCACACTATTAAAGGACATGAAACAAATGCATTGGCAACCTGGTTTAAGCATTCTTTTAGTAGTCACCCAAAATGTGACATAGTTGTAAACAACATGGCAGAGGCATTTAATCGTGTCATCTTGGACATGCGTGAAAAACCCATTCTAACTATGTTGGAGGATATTCGTGTATACTTAATGTCTAGATGGGCTAATAATCGACAGAGAATTAAAAAACAAATTAGCGAAGTGAACATAAAAATTGCGAAAAAACTTGACAATGAGGCAAGGCTTAGTGGATTGTGGATGTCGTTATGGTCACATAATAAGGTTTTTGAAGTAATTCATGCACCTGATAAGTTTGTAGTTGACTTGGATAATTATTCGTGTGTTTGTGAAAGATGGAGAGTCAGTGGACTTCCATGCCGCCATGCTATCAGTTGTATGCATTATCTAAACATAAATAAACATGACTATGTGCATGAATGCTTTAAGAAGTCTACCTATATTGCATGTTACAATCATGCCATCATGCCCATAAATGGACCCAATCTCTGGCCAAAGGTAGAGAACATGCAGATTCTTCCACCACTTTTTCGAAGAACTCCTGGACGACCAAAGAAAAAAAGAAATGTTGATGTTGTCGAGGAAAAAAATCCAACTAAAGTAGGTCGTAAGCATGTGATAATTACAACCTCCAAGTGCGGTGTTTCCGGGCATAACAAAAGAGGGTGTCCACTATGACCCATAATAAATTTGTCTTGTATTTTTTAAATTACGTTATGCTATATTTTATCAAAAACTCTTATAACACATTTTCTTTTTGTAGGTTGTGACTTATTTTGGGATGCAGCAAAAGGCTAATTGATTAAGCGATGGAACGAGAAGGATAATCATGATCTTGAAATATTTGCATTTTGTAATGCTATAAGAATTATAATTGTATTTTGAGATGACACAAGATATACATTGTATTTTGTAATGTCTAAACAGAGATGCAGTTGTTTTCCGTCATTTTGTATTTTTGAGGTGGAAAATATAGTGATTTAAATTGTATGCTTGTGTTTTAATGTTTAAATTTTACTATTGTTTTACTAAATTTTATGCTTGCATTTGAAACCCAAAACTATTCAGAACAGAACACAGCTAATGCTACAATAATAAGCAGCAGAGCATAGCCTTCGGAGTTAATTACTGTTTGTTAATTTTACTGTTTTAATTTTAGTTTCATAAACTGTTTGTTTCACTGTATTTTAATAAGCTTGTATGTTAAACTTTAGTTTCATAAACATCAGAATATGGCCTTCGGTGTTTACGATGCGTCGATCAAATCTGTCTTTCCAGTCACCAAAATGCCGAGATTTTGGGTATTTAGGTTAATGGAGTTTGTTTTAATCTTTTTTTTGCCTTTAAGATTAACGGAAAAAATTTTAGGACTGATATTTTGGGTGTTAAATAGTTTAGGGACTGATTTCTTTCTTTTGAAAGTTCAGGGACTGAAATTAAAAAGCTAACAAAGTTCAGGGACTGATTTGATATTTTTGCCTAAATTATAAATATATTTAAATTTATCATAATTTTCTTAATATATTAATGCTTAGAAATATTTATTTTTATATTAGTATATATACTTATATAATATATTCCGAAAAATTTCATCAAAGATCAAATGCTCTAGTTATCTTCAACCTTGCTTGAGCTGAAGGTGGTCCGGGTTCAAATCCCGACCAAATCATTTTTACATGCATTAATAATTGGGCTTGTGGCCCACACGGTTCCACAAAATCGTGTCCAGTTTCCGGTTAGCCGGTCCACCCGCCCGGTTTACTGATTCTTGGGCGGTCCGCTGCCATAGCGGGTTTTCACCCTTGATCGGACCGGTCGGGGGTCCGGTCGGCGGTCCGACCGGTTGAACCGGCCAGTCTGGTCCGGGTTTTAAAAGCTTGGTTACTCTAATTAGGCTTCGTTTGGCCTCCGTTTCGAGCAAACGTCGCCGGAAGGCGGGTAAATAAACAGGCGTAGGCGGCGTTTGCTCCGTTTGCACTCGTCGGACAGAGAAAAAATCATTAAATCGGAGCTTTTCCAGCCCCACCTCCCCCCTCCTGTTCGAAACCTCCTTTAGGACCCGCCGGCTCCTCCCGCAGCGCTTAATCAAGCGAACCTTATATAGTCATGACTATTTAAATAAATTTATTTTTAATTAAAAGAGATTAAGGCTTCGTTTTGCGCTGTGACGACGGTTATGAATGGGGGCTGTCACGAAGTGTCGTCCTTGAACGTCTGACCTCACCTCAAAAATTCATGCATTTTATAATGCTCAAAACTAATTTATTTTCATTGTAGCTGCTATAACCTTGGTCTTCCCGAACATACATTCTATGATAATGGCGTTTTTGACCGAACTAACCAGGGCAAATAAGGAGCGTCAAACGTAGCCTAAGACTCTGATTGGCGCGATGATAGTGGTTGTTGATGGGGTTCTCCAAAAATGATTCCGTCGAACCAACAAGTTTCCGGTGCAACCATAACCAGATCGTTGGTATAATATTGATAGGTCATGTATCACGTAATTCCATGTTTATTTATCCCCAAGCAGGCGATGGAGTGCTCACGCACCCTTGCATGCAAATCGCTCCCTGCCGTGTGCACAGCCGCGACCGCTACAAGCGGCGCTGCATGTGGCGTTGTATGCCACACCGCACAAGGGTCGTGAGTGAGGCATGTCGCCTCAGAAAGCATTTCCGCGCAAAGAGGGAGAGAGGGACATTTCACTGCAGCGAGTACAAGTCGCTTCGATGTAGATGTCGCGTCAGATTCGCCCTACAAAACAAATGATGCGCACTGGAACCCTCTCCCACGGGATATGCGTTGCGCGAGAATCATCACACATGCGGGTGTCATCCCACGCAGCATTTCCCACGCGATCCCCTGTGCCAAAACAATGGGGGCGCCAATCTAGCTCCCCCATTGGCTGGAGAGGGGGCACTCCCCAACAAGGAAGGCGCATGCGAGTGATGTGCGCCCTGATTGGGGAGTGTTACTGCGCACTCCCCAATGGGGGAGTTATGCGGCAGTTACCCCAATGAAACTTCACCCTTGATTCTTGAACGCCCTCGTCGGCACCTCCCGACACCACATTCACCGCAGTCTTTTCCTCCCGACATTGTGTTCACCGTCGTCGTCTCCCGACACCACGTTCAATGCCGCCATCATCACCGACCTCGCCCATCGCTTGCTAGCGACTATCATTGTCGGCCTCCGCCATGGTCGTCGGCCTCGCCCACCGCCTGTCGACCTCCATAATTGTCGACCTCCGTCATCGTCGCCATCCTTGCCCATCGCCTGCCAGTCTCCATAATCATCGACCTCTGCAATCGTTGTCGGCCTCGCCCACCGCTTGTCGGTCTCCATAATCGTCGAACTCCGCAATCGTCGCCGGTCTCTCCCACCGCTTGCCGGCTATAACAACCATGAATTAAAAAAATGAAATGTCTAAGTGCAAATTTGTAACAATAATAATAAAATCCTAATAAAATTTTTCTCTTAAACCTAACCGAGCCAGCCCCACCCTTTTATTTTTCCCGCAAGCTGTAAGCCGCACCCCCACACTTTTCCCGCATCCTGCAAGCCTCGCTGGTCGATACCGCCGACTCCCGCAAGCCCCGTCTACCGATTCCTCCACTCCAACATCGCGTCTTCCGCCTTCCCCTGCTCCCGCCGGCCTCTCCCCTTCTCTTCCTCAAGCCGCAAACGCCTCCACCTTCTCCAGGCTTCGACGACTTCCCTCCTCCTTCCACTGGTCGACGACCCCATCCCCTCCAAGCACCTGGCAACAACGATTTCTCCTCCCCATTTAGGCCGGAAGCCGCCTCCTCTACCTTCGGCGACTCCTTTTGTAACGGCATCCCCATCCCACGGCTCGAAAGCACGACCGCCTGCACCCCCAGCATCATGCTCGAAAAGGTTCAGCTTCAACAAGGTCTGCAGACCATGCACCCCAAAGCCTCTTTGCGCCTGTTTCTCGGTCACGACGCATTGTTGAGGCCGGGTCTCGAACCTGCAACCTCCTTGATAAAGATCCTTCAAACCACTCTTCATCACCAATTGTGATTTGTGTCGCGGCCGAGAAACATGGCGGAGAGGCTTTGGGGTGCATGGTTTGTAGACCTTGTTGAGGCTGAACCCTTTCGAGCTGGATGTTGGGGGTGTCGGCGGTCGTCCTTTCGACCCGTGGGCTGGGGAGACCATTACACCTTTTCTCCCTTTGGCAGTCCTCTTCTTTGTCGTCTTGGTCAAATTTTTGCGAGAGGGATGCCTAGGGTTTCCTTCCCTCTCCTCCTTGAGCCCGATTTGGTTCATATTGGTAAGATTCTCTCTCTGAACCTCTCCCCTATTCGGATTTTTTTTCTTGAATTCCTAGTAGGTTTTGCGCTCCAAATTTCGTATAACTTGTCTTTTTGATTTCCGGCATCGCTCCTTGAATTCAAGTGATGTGAAAGATTTGATTTCAAGATCCTCAACACCTAGAGAGGGGGGTGAATAGGTTCTAATCATTTTTAACAATTAAAGCAATTAACACAAGATCTAACACAACACGAATATCACAATACACAGTAAAACAATCACACAAAGTACACAACACAGCACGCTAAGATTTATAGCGGTTCCCCAAGTTGTGAGTGCGTCCACTTACCCCCCTTTCACCTACCTAGTTGAGAACTGAATTCGGCCAAACTCCCTTCCACTAACTCAGATCCACAGATCTTACAACTCAGACCTGATAGGTTCCTATAGCTCAGACTTCTTCAAGTCCTACCTCAGATTCTTCCCAAGAACCTTACCTCAGGCAATAGCCCTACCTCAGCCTTTATCTTCAAGCCTACACCTCAGACTTCTTCAAGTCCTACCTCAGATTCTTCCCAAGAATCCTACCTCAGGCAACAGCCCTACCTCAGTCATTATCAATTTAGGCTTACAACACAGATCTATAACATATCTTACAAATAAAAGTTTGTTTAAGAAAATAAAAACTTCACCCAGTTCAACAGATAAAAGGGTGAGAACTTCTTGATCAGTTCATGATTAAACTGAATACTCTAGATTCAACCTGACTTAGCTTCTTCAAAGCCCTTGAATTTGAACAAAATAAGGTTGATCTTCAATCAGAGTTAGAGTTGATCTTTAATCAGCTTCCTTCTTGAATTCAGAATTTGATCTGAATTTTACTTGCAGACTGTTCAGGATCTGCCTTCTTCTGGGTTTGCCTCTTGCTCCCCCTCACTGGTTCTCAATCTCTGTTGAGTCAGTTATTTCTTAACTTTATTCTCTTCGACAGTTCTAGTTGTTATAGATCAGCCCTTTATATAGAGTTAATCCATGATTACCGGCTGATCCGGATTATAACGGACTTCTGACAGTACTGATAGATGTGTAAGTCTTGTTACTTATGATAACTGTCAGGTCTTTAGTCGTGACAACCGACCCTTTATTGAACTTCTCTCTCAGCAGGGAACAGTCAGCAAAATACTTCACATGTGTCGACACAGCTTCTGTTGTATGTGTCGACACAACTACTCCTGTTCTTGACATAGCTGATGTTGATAGATGGCGTCGAGTGTATGTCCAGACGTCGTTGAGTGTGTGTCAACATCAGTCCCGTGTGTCGATACAAGCCTTCCAGTCTCAGTATAGTTGTTGTGGATGGAAGGCGTTGAGTGTATGTCCAAACGTTGTTGAGTGTGTGTCAACACAAGTCCCGTGTGTCGGCACAAGCCTTCCAGTCTCAGTATAGCTATTGTGGATGGATGGCGTTGAGTGTATGTCCAAACGTTTTTGAGTGTGTGTCAACACAAGTCTTGTGTGTCGATACAAGCCTTGCTTCTAGTGACGACATAACTCCTGGTTGTCGACACAGCTCCTGCTTCATGTGTCGACACAAGTCCTGGGTGTCGATACAGCTCTTTCTTCTGGTGTCGACACAATTCCTCACAAGTGTTTACACTTATACTTAGAAATTTTTCTTGCATTTCTTAAACTTGCACACTGAAACTCAACATCCCATCAAATACACATTGATGTATATCATTGAGTAAAGTGAGGCTTCTCCAAATCTGGTACACAATTTTCAGTGTACCCAACAATCACCCCCTATTTGGAGAAGTCATAACCCTTAGTCAATGATATACACCACACATAATAAAACAAAGAATAAGATGTATACATTGAATTCACAGCAGAGTAACTTATAAACACAAATAATAATTAATATCATCACAAAATATGTTATCTGCATTAATTAGAAAATACTATAACTTTACAGGATTCTTAAAAGAACAAAAAATTACATAGTTCTTAATGTTAGCCTATCTATCCTAAGATTGATTAGGCTCCTTAATCACTATTCCTTTTCCAGACTTGATCTTAGCTTGCAAATTAGCTTCAGAATCTTCAACTAGATTCTTTCCTTTCAAGTCTCTCTTCTTGAGTTCTTCAGCCTTGATTCTCTGCCTTTCAAAATAATGAAAAGGCTTTGGAAAGTACTTGTTAGGTTCTAGAGCATTAGCAGGTAACTTCCCAGCTTTAGCATTCCTTCTAAACTGAAGTATGGCTTCTTGCCTTGCTTGATACTTATTCCATTCTTGCTCAGAGTACCATTTTTCTCTATCATGCATCTTATCTTTTACAGCTTTCCAAGCAGTAAAAATAATGTTCCTAAAAGTAGGACTCCACTGCTCAAAGTCAGGCTTCAATTCTGCCTGTTCTCTAAATCTTTTCTTAGAGAGCTGGGCCTCTTGCTGAGCTTCCTTAGCCACTTCAGACATTTCAAAATTTTCAATGATGACATTATATGCCTCCTATGGAGGGCTATACATTTCATGTACTTCCTGTTGTACTGTTTCAAAATCTGTTGGAGGATAGATAACTTATGCCACTTCCTACTGAACATCTTCAATATGAGCAGGTTGAACACCAGATTCAGCAGTGTTATCTTCATCATATAGGGGTGGAAATCCAAGGGTGCCTATGATGGTATTAGATACCCATTTAGCATGATCAGAGCTGGCTTTGACTAATACCCTCTCCCCTTTTATGACTTCTCTTATTATATGATCTCTTATATCATTTTTCTGAAACCTTACTTGACCTTCCAGATAGTCTATTCCCTCTTTATAGTAGACTCTGAATTCCTGTAGCTGATCAGAAATAGCATTTTGAGATGTTGCAATTGCTGTGTGGACAACAGCTAGATCATCTTTAATCTGTTTAAAAATTTTAGCTTTTACATCAGTAGCTATACATCCAATTTTTGTGAGAATTTCTTTATGTGAATCTTGGAGATTCTCATTCATTCTGAACTGATTTTCCAGAACATATGCTTGTTTTTCTACCATATCAGCTACTCCAGTCTTTATTTCTTCTTGTTGGGTGGCCAGATATACTACAGCATGACCACTCTTCTCAAAACAATATATCATCTCTTTCTTATTCAGATTAACTTCAAATCCGATGGACTTAATATCCTGTGTCAGTTGCAACTGTAATTTTTTATGTGTCTCATCCACATACTTCTCCAAAGATTGTCTTTGCTCATTTAACTTTACTTGCAGTTGCACCATCAGTGAACTGAAGTCCATTCCTTGAGCAGATGATTGAGAGACAGTTTGTAAGGCTTTCTTATAGCCTGTGCTCCTTTTCCTTATTGTAACCAGCTTCCTCTTCTTAGCCACAGAGTCTTCTTCATTATTAGAAGATTGTGATGAGCTTTATATAGTCATAGTTTCCTTATCAGTAGGGGCATGCTGAGGTATCTCCCTCTCAATCCTTTCCTGCTCCCCCTCAGTTTTTGCTTCATTGAAGTCAGGGAACAGTTCTTCCAAAGTGAACTCCTGCTGCATCTGAACAGAAGGATCCAGGTTGTCTTTTGGAACTAATGGTTCCCCCTGGACATCTAAATCTTTGTCTAGGGTCTTCTCTAAACTAAAGAAGTGGACTTGCTCATCTGGAGCTTGGTCTGACACTTGCACATCCTATGCTTCATTGTTGATTTCTGATTCTATTTCCATAACAGTATCAGTGGCATTTTCACTCTCTAGAGCAGCTTCAGTAACACCTCCCCCTTGGGCAGGCAGCTGTGATTGTTCAGGGTCTTGAACAATTATTACCTCTGTGTTGTCTCCCCCTGGAGTGGAGATCACTTGGGTCTCTTTTGGTTGACTGCTCTCTCCTTGAACTTGAGATTCTTTGTCTTGTTGTGGTGTGGGTGATTTCCTTTGTTGGTCTTCATCTGAGCTGAAGATAACTTCTTCTTCAGAATCACTGGAGGATTTTGCTTCTTGGATAATGATTTTCTTTTTCTTATCCTTCTTTACTGGTTTCTGTGGAGTGGAAACTTCCTTTGTCAAGACTCTATCCCATCTGTACAGAATTCTCAAATCCATCCTCCTCATGTGATTTATCTTCGAGCCTAAAAATTGATTCATTACATCTGGGATAGTGGAAGCTAGATACAAGCTTAGTATCCTACCCAGATTAGGCTTCTTAACACTTTCTTGAATCTTATCAAAAACTACAGATGACCAGTCTGTTTTCACTGTGAATATAACTCTTGTCATAAGTTTGAACATATAGGCAAAGATCCTATCATGTCCTCCTGTCTTGCAGAGAATTACTTTGCCTATCATATCTGATAGAAATTTACCTTGGGAATTCATTCCCTTTCTGGTAATTGAGGATCCAATCTTGATATTTGGATCCAGCCCACACCATCTGAGTGCATCCTTTGTCATGAATGGAGTAATTTCATCATCATCTTTAAACTTGGGGAGTTGAAGCGACTTTCAGATTGTCTTCTGGGAGAGTTTTACCCTTGTACCATTAACAGTGGACTTCATCTTCTTCCCTTGAGAATCCACAGTTGCAGAATAGTAAAATTGAAGAACTTCTCTCTTCTAAATTCTTGAAGGTTCGGAGACCAAATACTCAATTCTATTCTCTGTGATTAAGGTAATCACACCCTTGATTTCTGGCGAAGCTGTCTCAAATGCCTTACGTACCAGCTCGTACCCCTCGTTGATCTTGCCATCCTGTTGTGCCGCCATTAATGAATGAGAGAGAAGAGAAGAGAGTCGACATGAGAATTTCTTTGTCGACACAAGGTCTAGAGTCGAGAGTTTGAAAGCACAGTCGACTAGATTTTATCTTCTTCTATTTATAGTCTTTCTGTAAAGGGTAGGTCAAGAGACGCGCCTATCTTAGGAAATTTACTAGTCGACAAATTTTAAACGTGTCGACAGAGATGACCTAGGTCTCGACAAAGTTTCGTTGTTGTCGACACATCTATGTGTCGACATACTTTAGCCAGAGTAAACATAGACTATCAAAGTCTCGACAGAGTGTGTCGACATTGATTTTTGTGTGTCGACGCAAAAATCTACCAATACAAGGTCTCAATAGAGTTGTGTCGACACCAATTTTTTCTGTCGACACAGATTATACTTCTGTGTCGACACAATTCTTTTCTTTGTCGACATAACTTCCTAACTTAGTCAAAATTTCTTGAAAAAATTTTGGACTTACTGATACCACTTGAAAAACTGATACCACCTGAAAAATTTTGTGCTGACCTATCACCTTATTCTAGGTTCAACATACCTAATTCAATTTTAAAATAATTGAATTTACTTTCATCCAGAGATTTCGTAAATATATCAGTAATTTGTTAGTTAGTGTTGACAAATTCTAGACTTATATCTTCCTTTTCAACATGTTCTCTGATGAAATGAAACTTAATCTCTATATGCTTAGTTCTACTATGTGAAATAGTTTTTTAGCAATAGAAATAGCACTAGTAGAATCACAAAATAATGGAATTCTACTTACCTTGATGTCATAGTCTTCAAGTTGATGTTTTATCCATAACAGCTGAGCACAACAGCTACCGACAGCTACATATTCTGATTCAGCAGTAGAAATAGCCACACTAGTCTGCTTCTTGCGGCTCCATGACACCAACCTTCCTCCTAGGAATTTACATGATCTAGTGGTACTTTTTCTGTCTTCTTTGCAGCCTGCAAAGTATGCATCTGAAAACCCTGTTAGTAAGAAATCTCTATTCTTAGGGTACCAAAGACCTATATTAGGTGTGCCCTTAAGATATCTCAAAATTCTCTTAACAACAATATAATGAGATTCTTTTGGACAAGATTGGTACCTATCATAGACACATATAGCATACATGATGTCAGGTCTACTAGCAGTCAAGTAAAGTAGAAAACCAATTATCCCTCTATGCAAAGGCTCATCAACAGGTTTTCCAGCTTCATCTTTGCCTATAGGCATACTTGTTCTTATTGGGGTTTTCATGGTGGAGGTTGACTCCATACCATATTTCTTAATCAACCCCTTGGTGAACTTAGATTGGGATATGAACAACCCATCATCAGTCTGTCTAACTTGGAGTCCCAAGAAGAACTTTAGCTCACCCATGTTGCTCATCTCAAACTTCCCTTGCATAAGTTTGGCAAACTTTCTACAAAGGTTATTTTCAGTAGATTCAAAGATAATGTCATCAACATATATCTGGACTAGGATGATCTTGCCTTTAGATTCCCTAAAGAATAGAGTCTTATCAATTTTTCCTCTTGAGAATTTATTCACAATAAGGAAAGCAGGCAAAGTTTCATACCAAGCCCTAGGGGCTTGTTTCAATCCATATAGAGCTTTCTTAAGACTATATACATAGTTGGGATGATGAGAATTTATAAAACCTGAGGGTTATTCTACATAGACTTCCTCCTTTAAGTCACCATTTAAAAATGCTGACTTTACATCCATTTGAAAAACTTTAAGACCTTGAAAGGCAGCATAAGCCAAGAACAATCTTATAGCTTCCAACCTTGCCACTGGGGTAAAAGTTTGATCAAAGTCTATCCCTTCTTCCTGTCTGTAGCCCTTTGCTACCAGTCTGGCTTTATTCTTGATTATGGTGCCGTTCTCATCTAGTTTATTCCTGTAGATCCACTTGGTTCCTATAACATTGTGATCCTTTGGTTTACGAACTAACTCCCAGACTTTACATCTTCTGAATTGATTCAGCTCTTCCTGCATGACATCAATCCAGTTTGTATCTAGTATGGCTTCTTCAAACTTCTTAGGTTCTATCTGTGACAGAAAGCTTGAACATAGAACTGTGTTCATGCTTTTGCTTCTAGTTAGACCTCCCTGGCTTGTATCACCAATGATTTGGTGTGCTGGATGATCCTTCAAGTGTGTTCTAGTTGGAGGAAATCTGTCAACCTCTTGGTCTTCTTCACTTTCCTCATTCTGATGCACTTCATTGTCTTCATCTTCCTCTAGTGAGACTTGTACTCCCCCTGGATAATATACATCATTTTCTTCATCCAATCTTACAAGTTGGTCTTCACTAACAGTCAGCTTGTCCATCCTGTCCTTTAAACCTGTGGAACTACCAGAAGTGCTAGACAGTTCACTACTAATTAACTTAGACTCGTCAAATACTATATGGAAAGATTCTTCTACAACTTGTGTAGTCAATTTGTAGATTCTGTATGCCCTACTATTATTGTTGTACCCAATAAATATCCCTTCTAGGGATTTGGCAGCAAACTTAGTTTGGTAGTGCTTACCATTAACTAGGACATAATATTTGCTACCAAAGATTCTAAAGTAGGAAATGTTTGGTTTTCTGCCTTTCATAATCTCATAGGAAGTCTTCATATGTATTTTATTGATGGAAGCTCTATTGAGTACATGACATGCAATATTAGCTACCTCAGCACAAAAGTATTCAGGGAGAGAAGTGTCACTTAATATTGTTCTACTTGCCTTAATTAGAGTCCTATTCTTTATCAGCAACTCCATTTTGCTGGAGAGTTCTAGGTGAGGAGAACTCCTGATGAATCCCAAGTTCTTCACAGAACTTTATCATACACTCAGACTAAAATTCAGTTCCATGGTCACTTCTGATTTTGACCACTGAATTGTTAAATTCATTCTGAATTTGTCTAACACAGTAGGGGTTTCAGATTTCTACCTCAAGAAGAAAACCCATGTAAATCTAGAATAGTCATCCATAATTACTAATGTGTATGCTTTCCTACCTAGACTATGAACTGACATAGGATCAAATAAATCCATATGCAGGAGATATAGATATTTCACTGAATCTTTGGTATCAAGTCCATGGAAAGAGGTCTTGGTCTATTTGCCCTTTTGGCAAGCTGAACAAACACCCTCATTAATGCACTCAACCTGAGGTCCATTCCTCACTAGCTCCACACTAAATAGTTGTCCTATTGGCTTATAGTTTGGATGAGCTAGCCTCTTATGCCAATGTACATACTGTGATGCTTTCTCATCTGCAACTAGACAGATAGGTGATTTGTTATACTCACAATCAAGGTTAAGACAATATACATTCTCTTTTCTAGTGCCAGTTAGAATGATCTCTTGACCTCTTTATTTGGCACTCACCCTTGAGGAAAGAGATATCATAACCAAGATCACTTAGTTGACTTATGCTGATTAGGTTATGTTTCAGACCTTTCACATAAGCTACTTGAGTGATGGTAATAGTGTTGCTAGAAATGTTACCAAACCCTTTGATGACTCCTTTTTCAGATCCACCAAAGATTACTTTGGGTCCATTCTCTATGGGAGAATAGTCCTTCAACATCCTTCTTATTCCAGTCATGTGCCTGGAACAACCACTATCCAAGTACTATATAGGGGTATGACCACTTTGACTCACCTGCATCAAATAAAGATTTACCTATCCTTAGAACCCAAATTGTTATTGGGTCCTAGGTTTAGGTTAGCTTGAAATCTGACATGCTTACCTACGGCTTTTCTGACAGGTAAGCTGGCCTTATTCTGAATACTAGTGTTGCACCAACAATCAATGGCAAAGTGGCTCACCTTGTCACAACACCAGCACTCAAATCTATTATACTTTCTCTTAAGTACAGGCTTCACAACATTGTTGCCAGCAGTCCTTTTAAATGTAGATGCTGGAGCAGCAGACCCCAAGGATTCCTTAAGAACCTGATGGGTTTGCTTATAGGGTGGCCTATTGGCATTTGCACCCTTGCCAAAGAGATCTCCATACTCACAGTGACCATGAATATTGTCATGATCATACCTGTTAGTGGGTTGCATCACTTTCCTAAAGGAGATAGGGAGTTTTGTGTCTAGTGGCTGAACTGGGGCTTTGCCTTTTCTATGAGAATTGGCAGCCCTTGTCCTTTCCTTAAATCCTAGTCCTGTCTTTCCTTTATGAGACATGAAGTTATCTATTAAAGGCAAGAAAGACTTTGGTTTTGAAAATTTAGCCACAAGATCCCTCTCTTTCTGGAGTCTTGCTTCTAGAATTTTGATGTGATTTTCTTTGAAGGTGATTGTGCCCATCTGAATAACAATTATGTTTTTCGGTTTGACAACCTCCTTTAATTTCAAATCTATCAATTTGGCTGAGTCTGATGCATCCTGTTTGAGAGAATAAATTTCCTTGGCCTGCTTCTTGATAAGGAATTTGCTCCTCTTAAGAACTTGTAACAAACCACCATACTCATCAATTAATTGATGTACATCTCCCTCAGATTCAGAACCATCCCCATCTCTTGATGTAGATTCTTCTGAATCTAATCCAGTAGAGTAATCAGAGATAAGGGAAGAATTGGATACCTTACTAGGACCAGGCTGATCCTGGCATTGATCTTCTTCTGATAGAGCCATCAGCTCCCTGCAACATTGGTCTTCATTTCCATTTATGGAGTCCAGCATTTGCAAGAATTCTAATTCCACAAAATCCTCTTCTATAGTGAACATCCCTATATAGGCTTCTACATCATCTTCTTCTACAGGTACTGAGGATGAAGAGTCAGTCCAACTCTTCTGCTTCTGGGCAACAAAGGATTTCTCCTTCTTACCCTTATTTTGAGACTTCTTCTTGTCCTTAGTCTCCTTTCTCTTATTAGGACAGTCAGCTATGATATGTACAGACCTGTTGTAGTAATAATAAATAATTTTAGAGGTAGATTTTTTACTAGGATTAGGGGCATACCTGTCCTCCTTAGAGGTCTTCTTCTTCTTGTAATAATCATCCTTGAAGAAGGATGAAGATGGCTTGGTTCTCCATTTCTTATTTTACATGAACCTCTGAAACTACCTTGTAAAGGCAGCAAAGTCTTCATCAGAGGTATGGCTATCTGATGTGTTGATGTCAGGATTTTCTACTTCAGCCTCATCACTTCTTCTTAGTGGAGAAGGAGACTTTCTCCTACCCTTACTTGTGACTTCAGCCTTGAAGGCTACTAACTTTACCTTATACTCAGACCTACTGCTTTTCTCCTCGTCCTTTCTGGCAGTGAGCTACATCTCATAAGATAGCAGTTTTTCAAACAAGGTTGGTGGAGGTGTATCAGCAAGCCTGACCACATCTCTGATGGTACATATTTTTGTATCCCAATCCTTGGTCAGTGACCTGAGAAACTTATCATTCAATTCATATGTGTTAAAGACTCTTCCATAGATCATTAACTCATTTACGATTCTAAAGAGCTTCTTGTAATATTCTGCTATACTGTCTAACTTAGTTTGTCTGAATCTTTCATATTCTTGATTTAACATAGATTTCCTATCCTATCTAACTTCTTCAGTTCCCTCCATATAGATAATCAAGGTGTCCCACATCTCCTTGGAGGTTTTGCAATGTACCAAATTCTGAAATGTGGCATCATCTATAGAACTCACAATTATGTTTTGTGCTCTCTTGTATAATGTTGCTAGGATGATCTTATCCTTAGTCATTTCAGAATAGCTCTTTGGGGTTTTGAGATTTGCATCAAGAGCTGATATAATCATTGGAATGAAAGGACCTTCTTGTACTGTAATGTAGATTCTAGGATCAGATGCTTCCATGAACAATCTGACCTTTTCTTTGCATATCCCAAAATTTTCTTTCCTGCAGATGGGCAGTTTCATGGATCCAAATTCCTTCTGATTCTCATTTGAACCCATTTTGACTAATTGTTAATTACCTTGGAGATTATTTAGACTGTTAGGTCTATATTTGAGCAACCTCCCTCTGATACCACTTGAAAGATTTGATTTCAAGAGCCTAAACACCTAGAGGGGGGGTGAATAGGTTCTAATCCTTTTTAACAATTAAAGCAATTAACACAAGATCTAATACAGCACGAATATCACAATACACAGTAAAACAATCACAAAAAATACACAACACAGCACACCAAGATTTATAGTGGTTCCCCAAATTGTGGGTATGTCCACTTACCCCCTTTCGCCTATCCAGTAGAGAACTGGATTCAGCCAAACTCCCTTCCACTAACTCAGATCCACATATCTTACAACTCAGAACCTGATAGGTTCCTACAGTACAGACTTCTTCAAGTCCTACCTCAGATTCTTCCCAAGAACCCTACCTCAGGCAACAACCCTACCTCAGCCTTTATCTTCAGGCCTATACCTCAGACTTCTTCAAGTCCTACCTCAGATTCTTCCCAAGAATCCTACCTCAGGCAACAGTCCTACCTCAGCCTTTATAAATTTAGGCTAACAACACAGATCTATAATAGATCTTACAAATAAAAGTTTGTTTAAGAAAATAAAAACTTCACCCAGTTCAACAGATAAAAGGGTGAGAACTTCTTAATCAGTTCTTGATTAAACTGAATAATCTAGATTCAACCTGACTTAGCTTCTTCAAAGCCTCTTGAATTTGAACAAAATAAGGTTGATCTTCAATCGGAGTTGGAGTTGATCTTTAATCAGCTTCCTTCTTGAATTCAGAATTTGATCTGAATTTTACCCGCAGACTGTTCAGGATCTGCCTTCTTCTGGGTTTGCCTCTTGCTCCCCCTCACTGGTTCTCAATCTCTGTTGAGTCAGTTATTTCTTAACTTTATTCTCTTCGACAGTTCTGGTTGTTATAGATCAGCCCTTTATATAGAGTTCATCCATGATTACCGGCTGATTTGGATTATAACGGTCTTTTGACAGTACTGACAGATGTGTCAGTCTTGTTACTTATGATAGCTGTCAGGTCTTTAGTTGTGACAACTGACCCTTTATTGAACTTCTCTCTCAGTTGGGAACAGTCAGCAAAATACTTCACATGTGTCGACACAGATTCTGTTGTATGTGTCGACACAAGTCCCGTGTGTTGACACAACTGCTCCTGGTCTTGACATAACTGATGCTGATAGATGGCGTCGAGTGTATGTCCAGATGTCGTTGAGTGTGTGTCAACACAAGTGCCGTGTGTCGACACAAGCCTTCCAGTCTCAGTATAGATGTTGTGGATGGATGGCGTTGAGTGTATGTCCAGACGTCATTGAGTGTGTGTCAACACAAGTCCCATGTGTCGACACAAGCCTTCCAGTCTCAGTATAGCTGTTGTGGATGGCTGGCGTTGAGTGTATGTCCAGACGTCGTTGAGTGTGTATCGACACAAGTCCCGTGTGTCGACACAAGCCTTGCTTTTGGTGTCGACATAACTCCTGGATGTCGACACAGCTCCTGCTTCATGTGTCGATACAAGTCCTGGGTGTCGACACAACTCTTGCTTCTGGTGTCGACACAATTCCTCACAAGTGTCGACACTTGTACTTAGAAATTTTTCTTGCATTTCTTAAACCTGCACACTGAAACTCAACATCCCATCAAATACATATTGATGTATATCATTGAGTAAAGTGAGGTTTCTCCAAATCTGATACACAATTTACAGTGTATCGAACATGATGGGATCTCTCCAAAGCACCTCCAATTTGGGGTTTCTCCTAGCCTAAGAGCCACCAAGTCTCCAATTTCTCGTGGTATCTCCTTTCCCCTCATTTTGAGGGAGGTAATTTCTAACCCTCTCATATTTAAGTTATTTAATGATAATGTTTATGTTAGCATTGTGCATCTTGCTTTGTCAAATATCTCATTCATTGTTCTTAAACAAGTTCGAAATATTGTTTCTAAATTTTGCATGTCTTTTGGTCGTCGTCGCTTGTTTCAGCCTCACCTTATGGCAATCAAAGATCTCTCTCTCTCTCTCTTGCAAACACTGAACTTAAATTACTGCCTGTTCATATTATTATACGAATTTATCCTTGATTTTTTGTTTTATAAATTAAATTTAGATTTTGAATGCGTAAATTAGGGGTGCAAGTTGAGTTGAGCCGGCTCGGAAGCTTGATGAGCCGGCTCGAAAAAAGCTCGACTCGAGCTCGAGCCTGTGGAGCTCGAGCTCGATTACAAGTCAATCTCGAGCTCGAATATTATTGTTCATGAGCTCGCGAGCCGGCTCGCGAGCTTTTTATTCCAATATTTTAAAAAAAATTAAAAATATAAAGAAAATCGGGCTCATGAGCTAAAAAGCTTCTGAGCAGCTCGAGCTCGCGAGCTCGGGCTCAATAAGCAGGCATTGAGCTCGAGCTCGAGCCAGTACAAAATGAGCTTGACGACCTTGAGCTCGAGCTCGAAATTATTAGCTCGAGCTTGTAAATTTTGCCAAGCTCAACTCGTTTGCACCCCTAGCGTAAATTGACTTGTTAGCAGATTAAGGTTTCATGCGTTTGGAATATCACAAGTTATGAATGTAAATGATGGTTATTTGGATATTAACTTAGTTGAATTACGTCTTATTCGATGAATAATTAGAGGACGAGTTAGCGAACAAAAGTGATTTTAATTGGATTTTCACATAGATGAATTGTATTTCATTTGATGGAATTGGGAGACTAGTAGTTCCTTGTGAGCATGAGCATTAATTATTATAATGGTAAATGTTAACATTTCTTACTATCAAATTGATGAATTATGTTTTATATAAAACTTTCAGATCATGCATATGTTTATTTGGGAGATACTCGTGCTGGGATGGATTAATCTAAATGGATACTTGATATCTTACAAAATGATGTATAGTAATATCATCACTCGTGAATACTCGAACCTGCAAAATATAAAGCTCTTTATCTAGTTTCATTTGTGTCATCGAATCTTGTTTCTTATGCATGTTTGGTTGTAAGTCTTGGATAAAGTTTGTTTCACAATCTGATCTCTCTTTGATGTGAATCTGTTCCCTACTATAATCAATAAACTAAGAATCATTAAATTCTTTATTGTCATAAGCAATCATTGAAAGATAGTGATGAATTGATGTGATGCTTTGACTCGAGTTTCCACTTAACTTGTAACGGGAACCAATAAATGGTCATTACAAACATTAATATTTGTATAAGACTTACATATAAATTTATATTAGAATTATGTGCATAAAAATGAAACACGTACATCTTTCACTGATTACAGCTTATATCATTACATGATTGAATCTAAGTTATACTCTGGATAGCCTATAATTCTAGTTAGCTCTACTTGAACCATTTACTTATCTGTTTTGGTAGTTTTGCTTCATGTAAACTGGTACACGTGTAATGCCCCAAAACTCAAAAGAGGAACGGGCAGCGTTTGAGCTAAGTTTGGGTCCTGGTAAGGGCCACACGGCCTGGGACACGGGCGTGTCCAGGGCTGTGTCCTGCTCGGGCTATTTGTTAGGATGTGTCGAGTGAGTTACATGGCCTGGGACATGGGCGTGTCCCCGGGCGTGTCTGGCACACAGCCTGTAACACGAGCGTGTCACATGGCCGTGTCCTCTTTGGGAAGTTTTGGTCCTATGTCGATTGAGGAACATGGCCCGAAACACGTGCGTGTACTGATTAGCACGGGTGTGTCAAGGTTGACACAGGCATGTCTAATCCCGTGTCCCGTTCGGGACGTGACGGTTTCAGCGCCGATTGAGGCACACGGCCCATGATATGTGCGTGTCCATGGGTGACACGGGCGTGTCACAAGCCCTATTTCAGGATGTGTCATGTTCTGTATTTCCTGGTTTACGACGAGTGTGGAACACGGCCTTGGACACGGGCGTGTCACAAGTCGTGTTCGGCCAAGTAAATTGATTTTCTAGGCGAATCGTTGCCGTTTGTTTCCTTCAAATAGGATCTGATGGCTCATCCTTTCCTCTGTTGGTATATGGTCGGGAGGGAATAGGGTTAGAAATCCTCATTCCACTTCAAGTTATCTCTTTTTAAAACATTAGAGAGAGGGGAGAGCAAGGAGGAAGATGAAGAAGAAATCCGGCCGTCGAAGAAGTTTCGGAGCCCCGATTCTCGATCAGAGTCCAGATCTGCGAAGGGGAGGCCGATACGGTCTTTCCATCTGTCTAGATCTTCATGGTGCTAAAGAGAAATGCTAGGGTAATGATTCTCTTCTTGCACATGTGAAGTCCTCTTCCTTTTTGCATAAGAAACCCCCTCCCGCGAGTGAGCGATGAGTGCGAGGTGTTACTTTGGGTAGACAGGAATAGTCCCCGTTGTTTTGTATGTAGAGTACGGAATCGAAGTACGGACATAGGCATGGTGTGTGAAGCCTACCCAGACAAGTTGGTCTAGATCGGTGATGTTTCATTATGCATGAATAGCCGGAGAAGACTCCGTGTCGATGGTTGTTTTCGAATTTTCTACGTGGTAGATTTCAACAGGGAGTCTTGGGGATTAACCCCAAGGTGCACCTGGAAATCTGGGCGGAAGCAAAGTTCTGCTGTTTTGGTGGCATGGGAGCCAGCCTGGTACATAGCGGGGCTATGTACCGTTGTATGATCGATAATTTGGGACTGGGGGAAACTTGGCACGCGTCGAAGGCCAAATGGTCGTGGTGGGGTGAGCAACGGACTGGTAGAACCCTACCCACTCCATCTGCTTCGGTTAAAGCGACCTAAGGTACATGGGACTTACCAATAATTTGGAGAAAGATTCTAGGCTGCAGCTGAAAGGACTAAATGCTCACGAGGCTTGCCATCCTGAGGGCGGTGGTGGAGCCGTGGAACGGACCGGGTTCGGACCTGCTTCACCGAGTAAGTGCCCTGAGAGCATGGGGTGTATGGCCGTGTGGACCTGCACCTGTGGTGTAATGTGCAAATATTGTACTTTCACTTAAATCGTTGGGTATACTAATGCAATGCAGGGAATGAGCACCGCCACCCCAAGAAAGGGGTGGGGTCATTATAATTTGGTCAGCTTTAGTTGACCGTTGCTTTTGTTTGCCACCCCTGCGGTGGATTGTTGCTTGCAGGTGCTGCGAAGCTCGGTGGCGAGTAGCGGGCTGAAGCCCTGGATGCGGTGCCGGCCCTTGAAGGCTATGCGAATGTTTACTTGTTATACTCATGTGTGACCAGCCTGCGTGCCGATGTTTGGAAAACACTGTTTATTTAAGTAAACCCTTGTAAGGACATAAGGCCAAGTACATTGTGTATTTTGTATGTTAATTCCTATATTTGGGTTATTTGTGGACATTCATGCTATTGGCTTGGGTTTTTTATTTGCAACATTTAAAATGCTTCCGCTAGAATGTGCTCTGTGTAGGACGTGTATTATTGGTTGGATGGTTTCATTGAGTAACCCACCGGTCTGTTTGTGGTATATGGCATCGAGCCCCGGCCGGACCTACTGCTATATGCTATATAACAGATAGGGGTGTTACAATTTGGTATCAGACTACCAGTTTTGATCATGGGTGAATTCTTTTAAGGGGCGGTGAGCACATGTGTGTGCGTCATCGTTATAACATAAAAGAACCCATGAATGTCCACTTAGGAATGAAAATACACGTGTTTAAGGAACCTGCATGTTCCTATAATTGTGTTTTGCAATACTATTCGGTCACTTATTGGTGTTTTGTACGTATATAGGTGACCAGGAGTGGTGCAGGGCCTTCCGAAAACCCTCATTCTGAGGCAAGTAGTGCACCGAACGATGTGACTACAACACCTCCCTTTGTAGAAACCATAAGATTGGTGGCTGAAGTGGTGTTCGCTATGATAAATTCCCAACCTGCAAGGCAAATGCAGCAGCATGCCCCAGTAGTGGAGCAGGTACCGCTTCAAGCGGCTGAACCAAGAAGGGTGGAGCAAGTGGTCGTGGAGCCATTGATGCCTAGGAGAGCAACTGAAAAGCAACTCAAGCATGTTATGGGCTTCAACCCTCCAGAGTTTTCGGGAACGGGAACCCAACCCAAGCTGAGGATTAGCTCTCCCGAGTAAGGAGAGTCTTGATAGCTACGGAGACGGAGGAGTGGCAGAAGATGGCCATAGCCACTTTCTTGTTGGATGGCGATGCAAGGCTGTGGTGGGAAGGTTTAGAGCTACACCACTTGGGGGGAAGGCAACTCACGGACATCTAGATGGAGGAGTTTTCGAGACTGTTCTTGGCAAGGTACCTTCCCTCAGCTCAGAAGATTGCGATGGAGAACGAATTCCAGAAGCTGGTGCAAGGAGAGAGTAGTGTGGACGAGTACCTCCATAAATTTACACGTTTGGGTCGATATGCAAGCACTACATTCACTGATGAGGAGCGAAAGATAAACCATTTTTATGAGGGTCTGAGGGATGATTTAAGGATAATGCTCTCAGGGCCCATGACACAGGGCTTCTTGACCCTAGTCAATAAGGCCCGGTCTTTGGAAAAGGACCTGAGGAATGTGCAGGCAAAGAAGGACTCTAATGAAAAGAGGATAGAGTTCAAGGTGCTGACTACCTCAAAGTCTGGTTATCGTAAGTTCAATAAGAAGGCTAGGACTTCGGGTCCAACCCCTTCCTCTGGTACTTTGGGGGGCAACTATAGGCCCAGTCCCAGGCGCATGTTACAACTGTGGTAGGCTGGGGCATTTTGCCCGAGATTGCTGGAGCGGACGCCCAAAGTTCGAGAGGAAGCCGGGAGAAACGTATGAGGAGAAGGGCAAGGCAGTGGAGTCAACCGCATCGCACTATGCTCCAACCCAACCAAGGGTTTATAACCTTGGTCAGCAGGAGGCCATAAAGCAAGCTGATGTGGTGACAGGTACGGTTTAAATTTATAGCAATTTAGCTTTAAATACTTAGTACCTTGCGCATGATAGCTAATTATTGCTTGTACTAGGCTTCGTTTTGATTTTTGATAATCTGGTAAGAGCACTCTTCGATATGGGAGCTTCGCACTCCTTTTTGACCAAAAGATTTATATCGCGCATCGGAGTACCTTGTTTGATGGCAAAGGACAAATTGGATGTGTTGTTACCCAACGGGAGTTCAATGCATGCAGATAGAGTTTGTTGCGTAAAGGTACATATTGGGAGTCAAGAGTTCGACTTGCAAGCGTCGTTATTGCCGCTGGTGGAGTTCAACATGATTTTTGGTATGAACTAGCTCATGGAGCAGCATGCATACATTGATTGCAATCGCAAGGAAGTCAAGTTGGGAACTGGTCGTGGGACGACATTTGTAGGCTTGAAAGGGTCGAGCAAGACGTTGATGTCTGCTCTTTAGGTGGTTAAGGCAGTTCGTCCTAGTGCAGAGCTGTTCTTCACACTAGTGGAGGCTTCGAAGCCTAAGCCTACTTTGGACAGTATCTCAGTGGTATCCGAGTACCCTGACGTATTCCCTAACGATATCCCTGGAGCCCCACCACAGCGAGAGATTGACTTCATAATTGAGCTAGTGCTAGGTGCCAAACCTGTGTCACGCTCTCCATATCGGTTAGCGCCTAAGGAGATGGTGGAGCTGAAGGTTCAACTTGAAGAGTTGTTGGAACAGGATTATGTGCATCCAAGTTTGTCGCCTTGGAGCACACCGGTCCTTTTTGTTAAGAAGAAGGACGGAAGCTTGCGACTTTGTATCGATTATCGAGAGCTGAACAAGTTAACAGAGAAGAACAAGTACCCGATCTCAAGGATTGATTATCTGTTCGATCAGTTAGTCGGGTCATCGGTGTACTCGAAATTCTATCTTAAGTTCGGGTATTATCAGTTGAGGAACCAACTATATGCCAAGTTCTCCGAATGTGAGTTTTGGTTGTCCTCGGTAGCACTCCTTGGTCATATAGTCAGTGGAGAAGGGATTGCGATGGATCCGGCGAAGATAGTTGTGATACGTGAGTGGTCTGTGTTGTGTTCAGTAGCGGAAGTCTGGAGTTTTTTGGGACTTTTCGGCTACTACAGGCACTTCGTAGAGAACTTCTCGCGGATAGTGTTACCCCTCACGACTTTGACGAGGAAAGATCAAAAGTTTCTGTGGTCGCTGGAGTGCACGAAAGCATTCAAAGAACTGAAGAGTCGGTTGACCAAGATGCCTATCCTATGTTCGTCGGTTGGGACCGAAGGTTTTGAGATCTACAGTGATGCTTCTGGCAGTGGTTTGGGTTGTGTTCTACTATAGCACAGGAGAGTGATAGCTTATGGCTTGCGCCAACTGAAGGTGCATGAGAGGAATTATCTGGTCCATGACTTGGAGTTAGCGGCCGTGATATTTGCTCTGAAGCTATGGAGACATTACCTGTAGGGGGTGAAGGTCGATATTTATACCGACCACAAGAGCCTGAAATACTTGTTAGATCAAAAGGATCTACACATGCGACAATAGAGATAGATGTTCCTGGGGGACTGCACGTTCAAGATTCATTATGTGCTTGGGAAGGGCAATGCAGTTGCGGACGCATTGAGTCGCAGGGCCCCTATGCGGGCCAACTAGTTGTCGGTTCATGATGAGCATTTAATTCGGGAGTTGAAGGCATTAGAGATCTCTTGTGTTGACAAGCAGACGAGTGTCGAAGCCCAATTGAACTAGACAGAAGTTCAGTATGACCTAGCTGATCGGATTCGGCAGGCTCTGTATTTGGATAGCATCATGAATCAAATCATGGATGAGGCGTTGGATGGGTCAAATTCCCAATTTGATGTTGTTGATGGAATGTTATGGAAGTTCAGTCGTATGTGCATCCCAAATGTGGGTAAAATGTGAGAGGAATTGATGTATAAGGCTCATCATACCAAGTACTCGATTCACCCAGGGAGCATGAAAATGTATCATGATATGAAGAAATTGTTCTGGTGGCCAGGACTTAAGAAGGACGTGACACTTTAAGTGGCGAAGTGTCAAATGTGCGCCTTGGTGAAGGCGGAGTGCCGAAAGCCCGAAGGTTTCTTGAAGTCCTTGCATATCCTGGAGTGGAAGTTCGACGATATTTTCATGGATTTTGTGCACAGTTTGCCAAGATCGCAGAAGGGGAACGACGCCATCTGGGTGATCGTAGATCGATTGACGAAGGTGTCGCGCTTCATTCCGAATAGGAAGGATGATTTGGTGGATAAACTAGCAAAACTCTATGTGGATAACATTGTTCGACTCTACGGTTTGCCCCGTAGCATCGTGAGTGACTGGTATGGACGGTTCACGTCCAATGACTGGAGGTTGGTGCAACAAATATTGGGAACCAAACTGAGTTTCAGCACGGCCTTTCATCCGCAGACGGATGGTCAAACTGAGAGAGTTAACAGGACGATGGAGGACATGCTTCGCATGTGCGTCCTGGATTTTGGGAAGCAGTGGGAAGATCACTTGTAACTGGTGGAATTTGCTTTTATAATAATAGCTACCAAGCGAGCATTCAAATGGCGCCATTCGAGTCCCTTTATGGTAGGAAATGTCGCACGCCGTTGTCGTGGTTGGAAACGGGTGAGACGAAGCTATACAAACGAAAAGAGGTGGAAGACGCAACTTCATTGGCACAAACTATTCGAGAACGACTGCTGATCGCGCAGGACAGACAGGCTAAATACTATAATGTCGAGCATCAGAACGTTGAGTTCACTGTTAGCGACCGTGTGTATTTGAAGATTAAGCCGTTCAAGGGTGTCTCACGGGTACAACGCTTGAAGAAGTTGAGCTCGAGGTACCTTGGACTGTTTGAGATCCCGGAGCGAATTGGTGAAGCAGCTTATCGACTAAGGTTATCAGTGTAACTGAGTGGCCTACACGACGTATTCCACATATCGATGTTGTGGAAGGCGGTGCAAGAGCCTTCCCAAGTGATCCCGGTCGATCAAGTATCGGTTGAAAATGGGTTGATGACGAAAGTCAAGCCCGTTCGCATTGAGGACTCAGAAGTCAAGCGACTACATAACAAAGACATCAGGATGGTCAAAGTTCATTGGGACAATTGCGGTCGTGAGGAGCTTTCGTGGGAGCGAGAGCAGACCATGCTCGAGGAGTATCCCGAACTCTTCTCCCCAGGTATCGTTTAAGTTTGAGTACTTTCTTTTCCTTAATTTCGGGACGAAATTCTTTTTAGAGGGAGAGAATTGTAACGCCCTGAAACTCAAAAGAGGAACGGACAGCGTTTGAGCTAAGTTTGGGTCCCGATAAGGGCCACACGGCCTGGGACACGGGCGTGTCCAGGGCCGTGTCCTACTCGGGCTATTTGTCAGGCTATGTCGAGTGAGTTACACGGCCTGGGACACGGGCGTGTCCCCGAGCGTGTCTGGCACACGTCCTGTGATACGGGCCTGTCACATGGTCGTGTCCTCTTCGGAAAGTTTTGGTCCTGTGTCGATTAAGGAACACGACCCGAAACATGGGTGTGTACTGAGTTACACGGGCATGTCATGGTTGACACGGGCGTGTCTAAGCCCGTGTCCTGTTCGGGATGTGACGGTTTCAGCGTCGATTGAGGCACATGGCCCATGACATGGGCGTGTCACAAGATGTGTCTCAGGCTGCGTCCTGTTCTGTATTTCCTGGTTTACGGTGAGTGTGGAACACAGCCTTGGACACAGGCATGTCACAAGCCGTGTTCGGCCCAGTAAATTGATTTTCTGAACGAATCGTGGCCATTCGTTTCCTTCAAATATGATCTGATGGCTCAGCCTTTCCTCTGCTAGTATATGGCCGGGAATAGGGTTAGAAACCCTCAT
Organism: Platanthera zijinensis; assembly: GCA_039513925.1. NCBI lineage: Eukaryota > Viridiplantae > Streptophyta > Magnoliopsida > Asparagales > Orchidaceae > Platanthera > Platanthera zijinensis. The sequence continues at coordinate 23,984,659 of CM077084.1, read as the reverse complement.
TCCACTTCAAGTTATCTATTTTTAAAACATTAGAGAGAAGGGAGAGCAAGGAGGAAGAGTAAGAAGAAATCTGGCCGTCGGAGAAGCTTCGGAGCCCCGATTCTCAATCCGAGTCCAGATCTGCGAAGGCAAGGCCAATACGGTGCTTTCCATCCTTATAGATCTTCATGGCGCCAAAGATAAATGCTAGGGTAACGATTCTCTTCTTGTACATGTGAATTCCTCTCCTTTTTGCATAGGAAACCCCCTATTGCGAGTGAGCGGTGAGTGCGAGGTGTTCCTTCGGGTAGACAGGAATAGTCCCCGTTGTTTTGCATGTAGAGTCCGGAATCGAAGTACAGACATTGGCATGGTGTGTGAAGCCTACCCAGACAAGTTGGTCTGGATCGGTGATGTTTCATTATGCATGAATTGCCTGAGAAGACTCTGTGTTGATGGTTGTTTTTGGGTTTTCTACGTAGTAGATTGCAACAGGGAGTCTTGGGGATTAACCCCAAAGTGCACCCGAAAATCTGGGCGGAAGCGAAGTTCTGCCATTTTGGTGGCCTAGGAGCCAGCCTGGTACATATCAGGGCTATGTACCGTTGTATGATCGATAATTTGGGACTAGGGGAAACTTGGACCGCGTCGAAGGCCAAATGGCCGTGATGGGGCGAGCAACGGGCTGGTAGAACCCTACCCACTCCATCTACTTCAGTTAAAGTGACCTAAGGTACATGGGACTTACTGATAATTTGGAGAATGAGTCTAGGCTGCGGCTCAAAGGACTAAATGCTCATGAGGTTTGTCATCCTGGGCGGTGGTGGAGTCGTGGAACGGACCGGGTTTGGACTGGCTTCACAGAGTAAGTGCCCTGAGAGCACGGGGTGTGTGGCCGTGCGGGCCTGCACTTGTGGTATAATGTGCAAATGTTATACTTTCACTTAAATCATTAGGTTATACTAATGCAATGCATCGAAGGAGCACCGTCACCCCAAGAAAGGGGTGAGGTCGTTATAATTTGGTCAGCTTTAGCTGATCGTTGCTTTTGTTTGCCATCGGTGTGGTGAATTGTTGCTTGCAGGTGTTGTGGAGCCCGGTGGCGAGTAGCGCGCTGAAGCCCTGGTTGCGATGCCAGCCCTCGAAGGCCATGCGAATGTTTACTTGTTATATTCATGTGTGACTAGCCTGCGTGTCGATGTTTGGAAAACACTCTTTATTAAGTATACCATTATAAGGCCATAAGGCCAAGTACTTTGTGTATTTTATACGTTTATTCCTTTATTTGGGTTGTTAGTGGACAATCATGTTATTGGCCTGGGTTCATTATTTGCAACATTTAAAATGCTTCCGCTAGAATGTGCTCTGTGCAGGACGTGTATTATTGGTTGAATGGTTTCATTGAGTAACCTGCCGGTCTGTGCAGGACGTGTATTATTTTATACGTTCATTCCTTTATTTGAATGGTTTCATTGACTATCAATCCTTTCTGGTCCTCCAATATCTCCTTCTAGTTGGCTCCTAAGTGTAAGTGAAAAATGAGAGTTTTCATGAAATTATTCTACTGAATTACTTCAGCATTATTTTGTACTCTTCCATCCCCATATTGCCTTACTACCGTCGATACTCAATCATCATTCAACTTCTTTTCCTATTTAGCGTTTTATCTTTATTTTGTGCAAAGATCTTTTAGCTCTCAAATTCTCGAGTCTTATCTTTTAATTTCGAGCTAATGGAATAATCCCTATGATCCCTAAAGCCAATCCTTCGTATCTAGCCGAACCTGCTAAGATTGTAAGTATGCTTGAGAAACTTGAGTCTATTATGCGTTGCAAGTACCCACAATTTTCTCTTGATCTGGTAAGTCTTCACGTTTGTTCTTCTTTCTTTTTCAGTATATTTGTAATTAGCTTATATGCCTTGATTTATAAATCTTGTTGGAATGTATGTCCTCTGAATCTTCATCATAAGAGACCTCATTTAGAGAATTCTCAAAAAGTTTTGGGACAAAACTTCCAAAGTATGGGATAATGTAACAACCCATGAATTAAAAAATGTTTAAGGGCAAATTTGTAATAGTAATAACAATAATAAACCTAATTAAACTTTCCTCTTAAACCTAACTGAGCCAGCCCCCCCCCATCTTATTTTTCCTGCAAGCCGCACCCCCCTATTTTTTCGCATCTCGCAAGCCCTACCTGTCGATAAAGCCGACTCCCGCAAGCCCTGCCTGTTGATTTTGCCACTCCAGCTCCGCGTCTTCCGCCTTCCCCTGCTCATGTTGGCCTCTCCCCTTCTCTTCCTCAAGCCGCCGATGACTTCTCCTACTCCATGATTCAACGACTTCCCTCCTTCATCTGGACGGTGACCCCATCCCCTCCAAACGCTAAAAGCAGCGATTTATCCTCCCCTCTAGGCTGGAAGCCGCCTCATCTTCCTCTGACGACTCCTTTTCTCCCTTCGATAGTACTCTTCTTCATTATCTTGGCCGGATTATTGCGAGAGGGATGCCCAGGGTTTCCTTCCCTCTTTAGTAGAGCCCTATTTGGTCCATATTGTAAGATTCTCCCTCTGAACCCACTTATATAGATTTCTTCTTGAATTCCTAGTAGGTTTTGTGCTCCAAATTTCATTTAACTTATGTTTTTGATTTTTGGTGCCGCTCCTCGAATTCAAGTGATGAGATCTCTCCAAAGACCCTCTGATTTAGGGTTCCTCCTAGCCTAAGCGCCTCTAAGTCTCCAATTTCTCATGGTATCTCCTCTCCTCTCATTTTGATGGAGGTAATTTTTAACCCACTCATGTTTAAGTTATTTGATGAAAATGATCTGCATAAATTGACTTGTTAGTAAATTGAGGTTTCACGCGTTTGGAATATCACGAGTTGTGAATGTAAATGATGGTTATTTGGATATTCACTTAGTTGAATTACGTCTTATTCGATTGATAATTGGAAGATGAGTTAGTGAACAAAAGTGATTTTAATTGGATTTTCACATAGATGAATAGTATCTCATTTGATGGAATTAAGAGACTAGTAGTTTTTTGTGAGCATGAGCATTAATTATTATAATGGTAAATGTTAAGATTTTTTACTAGTAAATAAATGAATTATGTTTTGTATAAAACGTTTAGATCGTGCATATGTTTATTTGGGAGATACTCGTACCTTGAGATGGATTAATCTAAATGAATACTTGTTATCCTAGAAAATGATGCATAGTAATCTTATCACTCGTGAATACTTGAACCCGCAAAATATAAAGCTCTCTATCTAGTTTTTTTTGTTTCATCGAATCATAATTCTAAAGCTTGTTTGGTTGTAAGTCTTGGGTAAAGTTTATTTCACAATTTTATCTCTCTTTGACGTGAATTTGTTCTCTGCTAGAATCATTAAACTAGAAATCATTTAATTTTTTAAAGTCATAAGCAATCTTTGAAAGGTAGTGTTGAATTGATGTGATGCTTTGACTCGAGTTTCCGCTTTACTTGTAACAGGAACCAATAAATGGTCATAGAAAGCAAAAATATTTTGATAAGACTTGAATATAAACTTATATTAGAATCATGTGCATCAAACTATAACACTTACACCTTTCACTGATTACAACTTATGTCATTATGTGATCGAATCTATGTTATACACTGGAATATTCTAATAATTCTAGTGTTCTGCTTGACTCATTTACATGTTTGTCTTGGTAGCTCTGCTTAATGTAAATTGGTACACGTATATTTTTATTTCCCCTGCTTGTACTTTTTTCTATTTTACTTCTATTTATTTCAATGTTCTGAGATATTTTCCTTCTTGTTTTGGAAAATGCCTTGGTGTTCATGTCTGTGCTGCCTACTACTTGAGGCCGATCTATGTCAAGCTCCAGCTTCTGGATGTTTGTCTTCTTATCATGTCAGGTTCTATGTTTATGTTTCATTTCATTTACTATTGGATATTTTTTTTATGTAATTATAATAATCAGACATTTTCTCTGTTATTATGGATAACTGCTAGGCTAAATAATATATGTACTAGAATTTAATATCATTTGCATGTTCGTTTCTTTGAGTTGTCGTGGCTTAACATCTATATCTGAGCTTGTATCATAAGTTTCACTTTAAAATACATGTGCATCTATTTTTTGTCATGTATTAAAGCTTCAGCATAAAAACAATATATTTTCCCTCCAAAATAATTTTTTAAAAACCTAATATTAGTCTCTAATCTCCCGCCTAACAGGCATGGATTTTATCTTTGCCCATGCATGTGGCATCAAAACTCACCCCAAAGCGCAGTTTGTCTTTTGTTGAGATGAGTCGTGGCACCGACCTCCATCGTCGTCAACCTCTGCCATTGTTGTTGTCCTCCTTCTCAGCGCTCCGTCGGCCTCCTCTATTCGGCTGGAATCCTCCACCGTTAGGCAGGCCTCCTCGGTCGTTTGGTCAGCCTCCTCCTCCTTCGCTCGCCCTGTCTCCTTCATCATTCAGCCGGCCTCCTCATCCTCCGCTCGAACGACCTCCCCATCATTCGGTCGACATCCTCTACCATATGGCCTCTATCGCAGGCTGCATTCCATCGCCGACCGTAATCCTAGCCGCCGCAAATCCTTCATTGTCTAATCACTCTCGCAATCTCCATCATTTGATCTATGTGTAACCACCCGTATAATTATCCAGTAACTACCTATCATGGGGAGTGCCTGTTGCCAAAAATAATGATCGGGTTACAAATAGTAATTCTCCTAAAAATATATGCGTATTAAATTATAAATTTTAGGACTACAAATAATAATTTAGATGGTTACGGTCTGCAGATAATTGTATAACTACTATAACCACCCATGTAGCCTATAAATAGGACCCCAGGACATCCTTCATTTCCACCTTTTCTCTCCCCGAATTTCTCCAATGATTTTCTCTCTTCACTCATATTTCTCCTACAACTTTCTCTCTCCTCGCATATTTTTCCTACGATCATTTTGTCTCTTCGCCCACCTCCTCTTCCTTGTGCGCTCTCGTGCGCCCTCATGCACGCCGCTTCCTTGCACATTCTAGTGTGTACAGCTCCGTTGTGAGCGCACATCGTGCACTCCATTCTAAGTATGCCCTATGCGCGCCTGAGTGCGCCCTGTTCTCAAGACCGCTCCAAGTTCTCCCCACATGCTCCGTTCCCAGTGTGCCTCCACGCGCTCTTCTCTAAGCACGCCCCACGCGCTCCGCTCTACGAGCCCCCACCCCTGCACGGTCCATTCCAGGCGCGCCTTTGCGCGCTCCACACCAAGCATGTGTTCTATGTGCCCTGCCTTAAAGATAGATTCCAAGAACATGCTTCCACCAAAGTAATGATGGCGGAACGCAAGTCCTACTTCAGAACACCGAGCACCTTTAAGGCAAATTCCAATACGTTCTATGCCCATAAATCCTTCCATTCAATGGCAAGCCCCCATACAGCAATAAGTCAACCTCTCCGGACTCCTTTGAACACAACAAGAGATAAGCCATAGAGACAAGTCGCGCAGAATGCGTCGTTCATGCCTCCAAGCAGCAAACAAAGTCCCAATTTTGCTCAAAAGTGTAGCTTACCCATTGTAGCGGGAAAATAATTAGCACTGTAAGAGGTGGCATGTCACCCCCCCGAGCCCGACACTCTCTCTCTCAAATAATTGTAATGAGAAGCAATTTGTCACCCTTGTTTCCTTAAAAAGTCATGTAACACAACAATGAATAGTGGAAGTTTGGTCTACACTGATTCGGTCACGTGAATTTTAACACAGTCGACGGGTTTTCCATGTTAAAAAAATTATCTTGAAAGATTTTATTTCTATGTGATTGTTTGCGTGCTCGACCTCTCCCTTGTTTAAGAAGGCATAATTTAGACCGGTCTACAGGAGCCTAGAGTGATCCACAACAGTTATGAACATGGTAGTTATGAAGCACCATTTGTGAATGCCTGACCTCACCAAGGAACTTTATCCACTTTTATGTTAAAAATTAGTTTTTTTTCTTTGTTGTGGTCATAACCACTGCCATGCTAAACATACATTTTAAGATGATGATGTTTTTGCCCAAACTCGCCTGGGAAAATAAGTCGTGTCAAATGGAATTTTTTTTGCGTGTGTATCGTTCCCTCTTGTAGGAATGGCAATAAATATATAATATGCAGACCCCCACCTATTTTTACTTTTCTGCTACCATTATGCTGCCAAAAAATCCTCTTACGCAAAACTTTTTTAAACCTAGTTTCTTCTTCTTCTCAAGCTTAACCTAGCTTTTACCAACCTACATCTCTTTGCTTTGCCTCCTCTCCACGCTCTATCGTCGGCTTCATCATCTACTCATGAATTACCCCCAAGGTGCAAGGGCTTACAACCACTTGGCGAGCGTCTTTCTTACCCTCAACATGTCGTTGGAGAAGGGATCCTTTGAGAAGGGGAGTACTAAAATGGAGATTAGCATCAGTCAACTCTACTGTCCAATCTTATAGCTTTTAATTTTAAAGATGACTTTGACTTGGATTTGTTTATTAATTTTTTGAGCATCCCTTATGTTTTCAAATCATAAATAAGGACTTATTCTTATGTTGGTAGAAATGAGGAGTGAGCCCATATTTTGCTAATCATGCTTTTTGTAAGCCCTATAATATTCATAATTGTGTCACTATATAAAAGAATATTGGTAGTCTAAATCATCTAGATGGGGGTGAATATGTGTTTTGAAACTTTTAGGATCTTTTAAAACTCAGCATAACTATGCAATTAAATTTAATCACAACACACATAGAAAGCACACAACAATTTTATAGTGGTTCCCCAGATTATGGGCACGTCCACCGTCCCTCTCCACCTATCTAGCAACGAGCTAGATTCGGCAAACTCCTCCTCTTCTTCTCAACTCAAGAACTTAAAACTCAGATCCACTCCAAGATCCTACCTCGGGTCTATAACAGACCATGTACAACCCATATTCGCTGGGTAGGACCCGGGGGCATCCATGGTCAGAGTCAAACTATCTTGGGGCCTTGGGGACCCAAAGAGCTCTCGCCTATGAAGAGCTCTCGGAGCTCCCGCCTTGGGGCATGGCGAGATCTTTAGTGCCGGGCCCCGGGCCGGCGTCTAGAGGCAACCAGGGAGATTGGCGAGAAGGCGTCGAGTCCACTCAACGCCGCATTGAGTGAGCTTCGCTCACTCAACGCCGCATTGAGTGAGCTTCACTCACTCAACGCCAGGCCAAGCAGGGAAGGCATCGAGACCACTCAATTCCGCGTTGAGTGAGCTTCGCTCACTCAACACCGCATTGAGTGAGCTTCACTCACTCAACGCCACAGGAAGGGTAGGCAGAACGGTTCAGAGGTTCTCTCCCTCAACGCCGCGTTGAGTGAGCCTCATTCACTTGATGCCGCAGGGAGGGCAGGCGGAAAGGTTCTCGGCTCAGGGGTTCTCGCCGACCACAGGGAGTGCAGGCAGAATGGTTCAGAGGTTCTCGGCATAGGGTTCTCGCCGACCGCAGGGAGTGCAGGCAGAACAGTTTAGAGGTTCTCGGCATAGGATTCTCGCCAAGTGGGGCCCGGAGCCTGGGCTAAAATGACCTAATTACCCTTGGGTAAAATTACCCTTATACCCCCAGGGGCTGCATTTAACACTCTTCAAACATCGGGATTTGGCTATTAGCAGGCCAGCCAGGGGTACTTCGGTAACTTCAGGTCAGCAAAAGGATATAAATAGACTCATAGGGGCTCCTTGGAAAGAAGGCATTCATTATTCTCAAAATCGCCAAGTGCTTTCTGAGGAGCTCCAAGCCCAGCTTTGGCTTTGGAGGGGAAGCTCTCAGAGATCTTTCGGGTGTGAGGTGGGACCTCCCTGCCGAGGCTTTTGGGTCAGCCCTAGGTCCGTTACAACCAGTTGAGGGTCGAGGCTTGAGAGGAGTAGGTGTTGGCTACACCCTGGTTTTTGAACTTTCATCGGGGTCAGATTTGGCTTCAACAGTTCTGTTGTGGTGAGCGTGGAAGACAGCCGATATCAGAAAGCCTTGAGTTTGGACTCATGACTGGAGGTGATGGTGAAGCATCTGGCTCAGGGGTATCCCCGCCCCGGGAGAGGAGGCAACGATGAAGATGCTAGAGGACTTCAGGTGAGAGGTCCTGCAGACGATCAGTTTGGCCTTCTCGGCGAGGAGCGAGTGGGAGACGCCCCAAGTTCTGGTGGAGGCAGTCCCACTTCTGGGCGAGAACGCCCCTGGGCAGCACCCCGGGAAGGAGGTCCCAACAGAAGTCTTCGAGAGAGACGTGGCCGCGCGGGAACTCTTCCCAGGCCAGCGTCCCGAAAGGGAGGTCCCAGCGGAAGTAGGCGAGAGGGAGGCGGCGGCACAAGAGCTCTTCCCTGGGCATGGTCCCGCGGATTTGGAAAGCCAGCCAAGGCCGCGAGACTTGCCCTCTCTCCATGCCGGTGACGAGAGACCTTTCAGCGAGCTTATCATCTCGACTCCGGTGCCGGAGGGGTTCTGGGAGCCTGATATGTCCTATTACGCGGGGAAGGATGACCTTGTACAGCATGTGCAGTGGTTTGAAGATGTGGTTTCGATAAGGCAGATGACGGATGCCTTCAAGTGTCGGTTGTTTTCCATCACATTGAAGGACAAGGCCCGAGACTGGTTTCATCAGTTGCCGGCGAGCTCGATCTACAGCTTTGAGGACCTGTGACGAGGGTTCCTGTTGAGGTTTTCGGCATCAAAGAAGCGGAAGAAGGAGGCGGAGTGCCTGTTCGCAGTAAGACAGAAGCAGGATGAGATGTTGGGTCATTACGTCGATCAGTTTTAGGAAGAGATCCTCCTGGTCCAGGAGGTCCCAGGGTACGCACTGATGCTCGCCTTTACCCTGGGGCTGAGACCAGGCTTCTTTAGCATGGAGTTGAAGAGGATGCCCCCCTCTCTTTTGAGGAGCTCATGGAGAGGAAGGCGAAGGAAATTGATTTTGAAAAAGCCAATCCGGCTTTCGCCAGAAAGCTAGCCCGGTTGGCACAGGACGAAGGGTAGGAACCAGCAGCACGGAAGCAGAGGGAGTAGAGGGATCCAAGGGAAGAGAGGAGAAGGGAGGAACCTCGAGGGCAGGGGCAGTACCAGGGCTGGGGGGCCCGGGAGCCGAACAACCGGCTAGGTTGAAGGCCTCAGGAGGGCCGCCCCCGGGGCCAGGGAGGAGGTTTCTAGGGGAGGGACAACCTCCGAGGGCCAAGAAGGTTCGATCAGCCGGCGTGGAGGCAGGGACAAAGGGGTAACCTCCCGCCGCTGCAGGAAGCGTTGGAGATTGGCAGAGGAAGAGGGGGAAGAAGAGTTCAAGGAGTGGGGAGGAGAGAAGGAGGAGAAGAAAGGGGGGCAGGGGGGCGTTATCCTTCTGTGACTTCATCCAGGAGGAAGGTCACGCGACGGCCACCTGCCCAGAGTTATTAGAAATGAGAGAGGCTAGGGGGTGAGAAGGCAGGATCCGCCGGTGAGGATCGTGGAAATGCAGCAGGGCAAGAGAGAGGATAGGTGTGAAGACCGAGTCAATGTGGGGACTCGAGGAGGGATCAGGGTAATCCATGGGGGAGTGGGTATCGAGGCAACTCGCAAGGGTTGCCTCCAGACCATGTTCCGAAGGGGGGTCGCCTCGACCTCCCAGGCTCCCCCTCCAAAAGAAAAAAATCACTTTCTCATCATCAGACATGCCGGACTACGAGGAGCCGTTCTGTGACGCCCTTGTGATCCAGATGGCAGTGGAGAACTTCACGGTCTCCAGGATACTGGTGGATAATGGGAGCTCCGTGAACGTGATCTTCAAGAAGGATTTTGACGGGATGCAGGTGGAGGGGAAAAGGGTCCTGGCTTCGGATGAACCGCTGTTTGGTTTCTCAAGGGAGAGAAAGGAAGTAGAAGGAGGAGTAGGGTTGCACGTGAAGCTGGGGGGCGTGTCCCAGAACTGCAGGTTCATGATCGTGGATGCACCAAGCAGCTATAACGCCATCTTTGGGCATCCCCTCATCAGCACCTTTCGCTGCGTCCCCTCCTCTTTTTACCAATGCCTTAAGTTCAACAACGGAGGGGTGCAGGTGAGGGTTAGAGGGGACCCAAAAGTGGCAAGACAGTGCTATGTTAACGCGGTCAACAACGTGTCTTGGGTGGCGGAGGCCGAAGAGCTGGGGGAAGAAATAGCGAGGCAGGAGGAGGTCGGAGAAGAGGAGGTGAGCCTAGGGGAGGCGAGGAATGAGACCCCGGAGGAGCAGAGGGAAGTCAAGTAGGAGAGCGTGCAAGAGGCGATGGAGGTCGAGGAGCGAGTAGCTGGAGTGGAAGGGGAGGCCCCCGTGGGTGTAGAGGTTGAGGGGCAGCATCGGGAGCAGGGGCCAGAGGAGGTGATGGAGATTGAAGTAGGAGAGGAGGAGTTGGAGTTCGGGGAAAAAGCAAGGGTCGGGTGGGAGCAGTTGAGACTGGAGCCGGCCGAGGAAGTGGTGGAGATGGAGGTTTTCACTAGCGCGGGGCAGGTGCAAAGGGTGCGAGTTAGCGGGGGCTTAAATCCTGAGGACCAGGAGCGGGTGAGGGCTTGCATCCAGAGCAACGTCGACATCTTCGCCTGGAGCGCGACAGACATGCCGGGCATCGACGCGGACATGGCTTGACATCGTCTGAATCCTGACCCCCGGACTCGCCCCATACGCCAGAAGCTGAGGGCCACCGCCACCAAGCTGGGGGAACCCATCCGAGAGGAGGTCAGGAAGCTCTTGGAGGCAGGCTTCATCTCGGAGATCCAGTATCCAGGCGGGATCTCCAATGTGGTAATGGTTAAAAATGAGAGTGGGAAATGGCACATGTGTATCGATTTCTCTTTGTTAAATAAATCATGCCCTAAGGATTACTACCCCCTGCCTCGAATCGACGTGCTGGTTGATTCAGCCGTCAGCTTTTCTGTTATGAGTTTTCTTGATGCTTTTTCAGGTTACCACCAGATCCGCATGCACCCACCCGATGTCAAATACGTCTCCTTCATCACTAGGGAGGGGTGTTTCAGTTATAAGATGATGCCCTTTGGATTGAGGAATGCAGGGGCAACATACCAATGCATGACCTGCTACGTGGACCTTCCAGAAATGCCCTGAAGTCAACTTTCCACCAACTTTCCAGCTTCTCCGACACGCTAGACCCGACACGCCCACAATCATACCCGTGACCAGGGCGTGTAACCCAACTTTTTTTTTCTTATAAATAGAACTTTTTTGTAAGTCCCAGGAGTTCACCTTTTTTCAACCATTTTGCTGGTAGGTGGGCTGCTTATGTGTTTTCCATGCTATGTAAGGAGAAATTTCTCCCTCCCTCTCTTAATTTGTTTTAGCTTTTTGTAACTCATTTTTGTCTTAATAAAATTTGTAGATTTTTCTCTCCTTATCTAGTATTGAATTTCATTTGGGTGCCCACTGGTTCTCTCTTTTTATCCTTTGTTCATCTTTGTTTTCTCTCTTTATAAATGGGGGTGCGTGTGTATGAGGGTAATTTGTTAATTTTTATGTTTTCAATTTTATTTTACTTAGTTTTGTAGTAGTTTTTTTTCTCTTAGTTCTTAGTATTGATATGATAGCTTCTTTTTCTTTTCCCTTAGTTTTGTTTAGGTTTATTTTTTTGTGCTTTATATTCATTTTTATAAATTTGTAAGAGTGTTTTCAAAGTGATTTTTAATTTTCTTTAACTTATATTTTTTTTAGTCTGTAAAACTTTATGTACTTTTTTTAATTTTATTTACACTTTTAAAGCATTTTTATAAACTTATAAGAATGAATAAGTTATCGTTTTATTTTTTGCAACCCTTTGATTTTTTACTTTTATTTCCAAAAACTTTTGCTCCTTTAATTTTTATTGTCTTTTTATGCGTTTTTATCAAATTCTAGGAGTAGAAAAGTAGTTATTTTTAATTTTTCGAGTACTTTGCTTTTTTTTCTCTTTTTGTAGAGTGCGTGCGTGTAGGAGTTAACCTTTAACGCTTTATTTACTGCTTTCTTCAATTCTGTAGAGTGTGTGCGTGTATGAGAAAAGTTTTACTGTTTTTATTTCCTGCCTACTCATTTGAGTATGAGTCGCAAATTTATTACTTTCATTTCACGCCTACTCGTTTGAGTAGGACTCGCAAATTTACCGCTTTCGTTTCCCACCTACTCGTTTGAGTAGGACTCGCATTTTACAGTTTTCTTTACTACCTTCATTTACCGCCTTCTCGTTGAGTAGGACTTGTCATTTCCCGCCTACTCATTTGAGTAGGACTTGTAATTTTAATTATGCAACTTTTCATAAGGCGGCCTCATACCAATGAGTGGCTAATCATTCTTATCCCTCAATATCGAAGAGCATTGTGACAGATAAAATATTTTTAAATAATTAAAAGTCTTCATTTTATCTTTAATTAAGCACTTGCGGTTTACCCCGGGTATACGACGCGTAGAACCATAAATCGATGTGTGGTCTCTATTTCCGTTGTCCATACGCTAGCTTGCCAAGAGGCTGTGCGTATTGACCGATCACTCTTGGGTAAAGAGAATTGTGTGCATAACCTCGAGAGACGAGAAACAAAATTCTATCGGATTGGGTTCCCCACCCAATAGCGGGGTTCATAGCATAATGCGGCCATTAAGAGGAATCCATCGTCAGAAGAGAGCCCGGTCGAATAGTCTTAATGTTCAGGTGAGCGATAGTCCTAGAGATATGTGAGCTCATTTTTTTGGAGCCTCCACGGCCAAGTTGCCCCCTTTAATTGAATTGAAATTTTAGATCTCTAATTATATAAAAATTATTTTAGTCTTAATCGATTCGATGTCGAACGTTATTCCTTCATCGATTTTCAGTCCCTTTTCTGCATATTTTTTTTATTTGTATAACCGCCTTAGATAGTTAATTAACCCGACAAGTTAATCATCGGTAAAATATTAGTTCCTCCTAGAGGAGTAGAAATAATCAACCCATACCCGAGAACAATATAACCTCGATATTTCCCACCGGAATATCCTGTACTACACGTGATAGGTGCACTTGCCTCCTTTCGTTAAAACTCGGTTTCAACTTTTTATATCAAATAAATCTGCGCACCCCGCTATTCAAACTAAATAAACCACAAAGCAAAATAAATAAAGCCTCGGGGTGCCGCGAGTTTTAGCCATCAGTTGGTTTCTCAAATAATAAGAGGGTTGGGATGATCCTTTAGGTGTTTGGTTACTACATGCATCCTTACTGTAGGTGGCTGAACTTCTGGAATGTCTCCAGCTAGCTGATTCTCGTCAATAGCATCCTGATCACCAACTGTTGGCTAAATTTCTTCATAGGAAACTCTATGAGGAGGGGAGATCATGCTTGAGCTGGACTTGTCTTGGATAGACGGATCCTGCAACATTTAATTAGTACCTGCAAAGTTAGGAGAACTAGACTAGCACTTGTATATCAAGCTAGTCTTATCAAAAATGACATTAATTGATTCTTCAACAACATGAATCTTTTTGTTGAATACTCTATAAACTATATTATATGAGTTATATCCAACAAGAATACCCTCACTATATTTCTCTCCAAACTTAGTTAACTGAGATTTTATATTATTCAAAATGAAACATTTGCACCCAAAGATTTCAAAGTAGGACATTTTTGGTTTTTTTCCCTACAATAATTTATAGGGAAATTTATTATGAACCTTATTGATAGAAGCCCTGTTCAAAACATAACAGGTTGTATTGACCGCCTTAGCCCAGAAATATTCTGGTAGAGAAGAGTCACTCAACATTATTTTGGCTACCTCTATTAAGGTCTTATTCTTTCTCCCTACTACTCCATTCTGGTATAGAGTTCTGGGAGAGGAGAACTCCTGAGAGATACCTAGCTCTTGACATAAATTTTTCATAGCACAGACTGAAATTCTGTGTCATGGTCACTTCTTACTTTAACTACAGTACAATTCATTTCATTCTGAATAGACTTGACAAAAGTCATGAAGATATTCTGGGTATCTGACTTCTTTCTCAGGAAGAATACTCATGTATACCTAGAGTGATTGTCTACTATAACATAAATATAAAACTTACCTTCTAAGCTCTGAATGGTAAAAAGTCCAAAAAGATATATATATATAATAACTACAGACAACTAATATAGTCTTCGGGAGCAATGCTCTTAAAAGTAGCCCTAGTTTGCTTGCCCATCTAGCATGCATTACAGGAACCATTTTTAACACATTTCAAGTTTGGATTATCCCTAACTAAATTTTCAAAGAATAACTTGCAAATTATTTTGTAGTTAATGTGAGCTCGTCACTTGTTCCATTGGACATAAAAAGACTTCTTCTAATTAGTTACAAGACAAACTGGAATGGAAGAATCAAAGCATATAAAATCTAAGCAATAGACATTTCCACTCCTAGTGCCCGAGAAAATAGTTTATAAGTCAACTGAATTTTTAATCAAGCACTTATCCTTGTGGAATTCAATGGCATAGCCTAAGTCATATAGTTGACTTATGCTTATAAGGTTGTATTGCAACCCCTCCATATAAGCCACCCTTGTGATAGATATTATGTCATTGGAGATTATACCATAAACTTTGGTGATTCCTTTATTAGAACCTCCAAAGATAACCTTTGGTCCATTCTTTACTGGAGTATAATCCTTAGTAAAGCTCCTTATTGTAGTCATATACCTAGAACAACCACTGTTTAAGTATCATATTTGCTTCAGATTGGTACTTGAATTGTCCTGCAAAAAATTTCATTTTACCTTAAAAACCTGCCTTAGGTCCTTAGTTCTTGTTAGAATGAGAAACAAACTTCTTACTGAAGGAACTACTTGTTGGGAAGGATCTCTTTGCATGTGGCACTATTGAGTTATACCAACAATCTACATCAAAGTGACCCAACTTTATCACAACGCCAACAATCATGAGTATTATACCTTCTCTTCTGGTTGCTTTAGGAGTAGTATGAGTATGAGATTGAGTAGGTTCAGGGTTGAAGGCCTTGGCATTCTTCAAGTTCCTTTCAACAATCAAATGGCTATTGACATGGTGATAGAAGACCATACAAGATGGTATCGTCTTGACAGGTACTTGTAACGTCTTCTTAGACAATTGTTGCTTCTTAGGAAGGGGTCTTTGGTGGGTGGCCACTTCCTTACCCTTGAGAGTTGGTGTTGGTGTATCAAATATAAATAGTTTAAAGTGACCCATTTGGATTTCTTCATAGGGTGCCTGCAGTGCACTCAATGCCATTCCATTTCTTTTTCTCAAGTCAGGAACATTGTTAACCTTACTGGAGGAGCAACCATTTTTTAGGTGACCATTCATATTGTCCTGGTCATAATTGTTTGATGGTAATAACACCCTTTGAAAGGTGGTTTGAGTCACAATTGTAACATCCCGTTTCGCGCTAGACCCCCGTACGTGTTTTGAGTCATGGGAGTTGACTCGGGCTCGGGGTGCACCAGACTCGATAGGTAAAATTCGTCGGATATCACCACAGATATCTAATGAATTTGTCGAGTATGGCTTGTGAGTTGAGACCAATACTATTCGTCGAATATCGTCACAAATTAGGCTGAGGCGTTGAGTTGACTCAAAACCACCAGACAAATGTGGACTTCGAATATTTCCTGGACTCAGGTTGTTAAGTGCACTCAACGCGGCGTTGAGTGCGTTAAGTGCACTCAACGCCATTATATGAATTAGGCTGAGGCATTGAGTGGACTCAACATCATTCGACAAATTATAACTTATAAGCATTTTTGATGCTGAGGCGTTGAGTGGACTGAACACCACTCAACTCCATTTGACTTAGAATATTTCTGGAAACTGTAGGCATCGAGTGCGTTGAGTACACTCGACGTCATTCGACGAATTATGCTGAGGCGTTGAGTGGACTCAACACCACTCAATGCCATTTGACTTAGAAAATATCTGGGATGATTGGCATTGAGTGTAATGAGTGGACTCGATGCCATTTGCTGAAAGGCATTGAGTGCGTTGAGTGCACGTGATGCCACTCAATGCTTTTACTTAGAATTATACTGAGAACTGTGGCATCGAGTGCGTTGATTGCACTCGACGCCACTCGACGATTCATCGAGTAAATAAGGTACACTCAACGATTTTAACTTAGGAAGTGTTGTACTTATATATGGCATTAAGTGGTCATGATAAATCTCAATGATTTATCAAATAAGTGTATGATACTCGACAATTCATCGAGTAAGGGTTGCTTACTCGATGACTTTGACTCAGCGGATTTTCTGGCATAGTCTGCTTGCTGTCACATGCCCAGTCTGAACCAAATTTTTGGGTATTGCTCCAAAACGATTTAATTGGATGCGTCCTTTCAATATGAAATATTTAAAGCAATAATAAGCGGTCCAATATCAGGCCAACACATGGCAAAGCAGTTAACCCTAATTTCTCATTATAAAAAAGAGACTTGTGGAAAACCCTAGCCGTCACTTTGCCATTTTGCCGAGAAATTACCTGTGCTGAAACCATCGGAAGAGAAGCAGATCGTCAAAGCCGATTTCCTTTTCGTGAAGCACGATACTAACAAGGAAGAAGTATAACGCAAAGGAGAGTAATTAGATCCATGGTCGGAACCGTCGGAAATGAGGTGTACTTCCTACCCTCTCCCTTGGTGCTAGATCTTTAGTTATTTCTAGGAGAGATGTCGACTCAAAAGAGTTTGACTTGTGAGATGAAGATCTCCTAGGTAGAGACCATGTTAGGGCTTGTGCCCTAGAGATGCGAAGTCTTCAACCTCTCCTCTCTTCTTGTGAAGATGGTGGAATTGGCTTCGTGAAGAGAAATGGTCTAATGGGGGTGAATAAGGGAGGAGGAAGTTCTGTATATTACTTTGAATAAATTCCTAAAGGAAGAAGATGAACCGATGCCGTTCATCTTGCTTTAGGATGTGTGCAAAAATCTGTTTTCTATGTGCATCGAACTTCAAGGCCGTTTTTGCGTATGATACAGCCAGATCTGGGCTTTCAACTAATCACAAAAGTCATAGCCCTTGGAAAGACCTTTCCAACAGGTGGTTACTCATTTTCGTACGAGTCCTGTAGACTTGAGAATGTCCAGTCGAATTTGTTGTACAGTTAAGTCTTATGTACATATTGTTCTCGGGTTAGTGTAGAACTGGGTTTGAACTTGGTAGAGAAGTCACGGTAGTTTAATGTTGAGGTTTGCATGTGATTTGTTGAACTTAAACTATTGATGATTGTGCTAAATAAATGATTGATGGGCTTTAGTTTATATATCCTTAAGTAAGCAAATGGTTTGGTGGAACACGATTGTAACAACGATTTGAAGGAGGTCGACAAACAAATGATTTAGGTTAGCTAGGGAATAAATAAAGTGATTCGTTGATTGAACAAATAATATTCCTATAGAAGTGTAATTGTTTGTGAACGCTTCACTTTAAGAAGGAATTGGATGAGGTTAATGCATGGTCATGTGATAAACAAATGATTGATGGGATTTAGTTGATAGATCCTTAAGTGCGTAAGCAAATGGTTTGTTGGAACATGATTATAACAACGGTTTGAAGGAGGTTCATAAACAAATGGTTTGGGTTAGTTAGGGAACAAATAAAGTGATTCGTTGATTGAACAAATGATATTCCTATAGAAGTATAATTGTTTGTGAACGCTTGAATTTAAGAAGGAATTTGATGAGGTTAATGCATGACTGTGTGATATGATGATTAGATGAATGTGTATAATAATCCACTGCTTAGAGTTGAGTCTCCCTATGGGTAGCAGCATGGATTGGTATATTGTGTAAGGTGTCTTTCCACCTGTGTAAATAAAGAACCCTTGTGTGGTATGGAAATGTGGAAGGGTTGGAAGTGCGTATGTGTTTGTCTCATTGGAACGATATGTTGATAAGGGACTCAGTGTGGAGCCATTATATGTGAAATGCATGCGGTGTGAGTTGACACACAGTGTCATAATCCTGGGTTAAGTATAGCGTGTCAGGTCTACGGGCTCGCTAGTCTTCACACCGACGGTAGTTGACAGATTGACTTTAGACGATTTGGCTGTGTCCTCAGTGCTCATTCCCGAGGCCCTTCCCATGCCAAGTGGACGGTTTGGCTATGTCCTCGATGCTCATTCTCGAGGCCCTTTTTGTGCCACACTGGTAGGCTAGTTTGGGATGTGTTCTTGGTGCACATCTACCCAAGACCCCTCTAAGCTGTAGTACGCATGTGAGCTTCGTTGTTGTGTTCTTAGCGTTGAGGCATACGGAGTCTTAGGCTTGGTAGTATGGATGCCCGCCTAGTAGTGGAAAGCCTGTTCCACTGTCATCGTCTGGCAATGATGGATGATGCCTGAGAGGTTAACTACTTGCTCAAAAAGAGGAACTCCAAGTCTGTCTCGATATAGCAATTGTATGTGTGTGAGCATGGGTGAGTCATCATAAATCATTCATAACATAGCATTGCACCGCATAAGATACTTATCATATAAGTTTATATGTGCACTTTTATATGATGAGTTACTTTACTGTTAAGTCGATCCTTAACTTATATGTCTGTGTGGGCATTCATATAAGTTGAGTTACTTTCATGTTGTAGGACTTTACTTGTATACTGCTGTTGATTATAGAACTGCTAGTGCAGATTGATATACATATTATTGTAGTTGCTTTGATATACTCTGATATAGTGTAGCACTTCGCCACCTATTTTTGTACTACAGCTATTATATATATTGTGCCCCTTTTTCCTTTCTTCGCTCGGTGCCTAAGTGTTGCCGGGGGAGCGGATGTGATAGCCACTTAGTTTTTTTGACTAGCGGTTGCTATGACTTCCTTTTTAGGAGGAAACCCCGTAGATAGATCAGCAGCAGGTTATACAGGAGGGCAGCCAGGCCAGGACGATAGGGCCTGAAGTGACGACACCATCGCTACCGTCTATGACTGATATGAGTTTTTGAGAGATTCATTTGTAGCCTTTTTGGCATGATGTACTCTGATATTATAGAAGCCTTGGTTGCTTCTTTTTATTTGTTGTACTTGTTGGACATTTTATACTTATGTTGATTTTGACTTATGCTTATATTCTTGTGTTGGGTTGACAATGATGATATTGGTTTTAGACGACAAGATAAGCATCTTGTGGTACAGGTCGACCCGTATGTTAGCACTACCGCTAGGCGGCTGTTCTGGGCATACGACTCCCCTCGGTCGTGTGTTGTGTTCTGGGAGGGGGGGGGTCTTACAAATGGTATCATCTTGCAATGATCCTCAACTAAAGAAGTCATTAAATAGTGGTACCACCACCGTTTGATTAGTCAGTTTGGGAACAAACTGACTTAGCGGAAGCAGTGGTGTGTCCATATGTAATTCACACTAAGTATGGCTAATTTTGACCATACGATTAGCCAACCTAACCTTGGGTTTATACCTTATGTGTAGATCCCAACACACATAGATCCAGTAGGGGGCACTCCTGTCCCTTCTGTACCCACTCTATTTCAGCAATTAGAGCTAAGATATACACTCACAACTATTCTAGATGCCTTTAGATCTCAATAGGCCCTAGTGCAGCAACAGGCTCCGGGCTTAAATTGATTAAGCACTTTCTGAGCTCTCTCCGCTCCTGTCTACCTTGGGATAGAGTCGGCTGTGCGTACGGAATAATGGCTCGACATAGTGCAAGAATTGATTGCAGGAATCCGATGTCCAGCCAATATGCCTGTGACACTAGCCGTGTCAGTATTGGAATCCCATGCCAAGAGGTGGTGGAGGTCCCTCATGGGATCCACCTTTCAAGGTCGGGTGTACACGAATATTAGTTGGAGTGAGTTTACTGAATCCTTCTTGGAATACTTCATCCCTTCTACTGCTCGGGATGAACTTGAAAAAAGATTCCTGCAGCTAAAATAGGGATCCAAGACTGTTACAGAATATCAGCGAGAGTTTCAGCTTCTCGTTAGGTTTGTTGATGCATATGAGTTGAATGACAGGGGGTATGATAAGAGGTTCTACAAAGGCTTGCAGGATCCCCTAAGGCAAGCTCTTTTATTTATAGCGGATGCAAGCTTAGCAGAGATTATGGACATGGTGAAAAGGCTGGAGGCAGATCATTTGGGAAGTAATAAGAGACCCGCTAAGGGTGTGATAGAGGCTGGCCTTAGCTACAGGAGGAGGCAGGATAATAGAGGAAGAGGAAACAACAAAGGCGAGGGTCACTTCCATCAGAATTTTAGGAAGGAGCGTTCGGCCCCACAGCCAACACTACCCCCACCACCACAAATGCATCTGCAACCCAGGGAGCAATATGAGAAAGTCTGCTTCCAGTGCAACCAGCTAGGCCACATCTAGCGCTTTTGCCCACAGCTAGGTGGAAATGTTCTCACTGCCTTTCCTCCGGCAGCTCCACGAGGACGGGTACATATGAGTGGTCAGGGACGAGGACCATGAGGAAGGAATCCCGGACTTGCCCGGGAACAAGTGTTCGCGCTGGATATGGCATAGGAGCGGAATCCTCAGAATGTGATTATCGATATGTTGCGATTTAATTACTATGTTATGAGCATTTCTCTTTAAATAGTTTAAGATATGCTAAGAGTCTAGCTTGAGTATGTATAATTGGCACCTAGGCACCGTAATGGTTGGTGGAAAACCAACTTAAACTCTATTCTATCCTAGTATCACACACTCATTTTTGTCGGCAGACTTCGTCAAAGTCCTAGAAGGAGTGCAATACTTCACCGGTATTGCTCGGAGAGTACGCCTCTCGGATGGCTCTGAGATGACTGCATCTGCAAAGTGTGAATTGGAGGTACTTCTTGGAGGAAAGTCCTTTGAAACCCCTGCAATAGTGTTAAAAATCCCATAATTCGACCTCATTCTAGGCATGGCATGGTTAGATTGGCCCCGCACTAGGATTGATTGTGTGGCGAAGCAAATCATGTTGAGGCATGTGGACTCTGAAGTCATCTTTCAAGGTATTATACTTGCACGTCGTATGTTATTATCTTCAATTTAGACCTTAAAACCCCATATGGGAGGGGATGAAGTGTATATGATCTGTTTCAAACTAAAAGAGATGGTAGTTGATATAAAAGATGTGTGAGTGGTACGAGATTTCCCTGAGGTGTTTCCTGAGAAATTGCCAGGATTACCCCCGTATAGAGAGGTAGACTTCCAGATTAAGTTAGTACCGGGTGCCAAGACCATCTCTAGGACCCCTTACCGAATGGCCCCGAAAGAAATCACAAAGTTTAGAGTTTGGCTACAAGAGTTAGTGGAATCAGGGTTTGTTTGTCCCAGTTCATCACCTTGGGGAGCCCCTTATCTTGTTTGTCAATAAAAAAGATTGAACGCTATGATTATGTATAGATTATCAGGACCTCAATTGTTTAACAGTGTGGAACACCTATCCCTTACCCCAAGTCGATGAGTTATTCGATCAGTTGATAGGAGCGCATTGGTTTTCCAAGTTGGATCTACGCTCAGGGTATTATCAATTGAGGATACAAGAGGAGGATATCCAGAAAATGATATTTAGCTCAAGGTATGGCCTATATGAGTTTACCGTGATACCATTTGGGCTCACAAATGCCCTTGTGTTGCGTTCATGAGTTTGACGAACAAAGTGTTTACGCCATATCTAGACGTCTTCGTCATCGTCTTTATTGATGACATTTTGGTCTATTCAAAGACAGAGGAAGAGCATGTTGAACACTTGACCTTGGTGCTGAAGAAGTTAAAGGATTATATAATGTTTGCCAA
The DNA here is from genome assembly GCA_039513925.1 of Platanthera zijinensis. Classification (NCBI taxonomy): domain Eukaryota; kingdom Viridiplantae; phylum Streptophyta; class Magnoliopsida; order Asparagales; family Orchidaceae; genus Platanthera; species Platanthera zijinensis. Next base: position 23,962,927 of record CM077084.1, on the reverse strand, counting down.
GTTCAGCAAGTGTGAATTTTGGATCCAAGAAGTTGCCTTCTTAGGCCACATGATCAGTGGTGCTGGACTAGCTGTGGATCCGGCCAAGGTGTGTGCCATGAAGGAATGGTCGCCTCTGAAGTCAGCGGCCGATGTACAGAGTTTCCTTGGACTTGCTGGGTATTATCGCAAGTTCGTGAAAGGATTCTCAAAGATAGTCCTTCCTCTCACTGCCCTGACAAAGAAAGGAGTGTCATACGAGTAGACACCCTAGTGCGAAGCTGCATTCCAAGAGATGAAAGATAGACTTACCTCTGCACCCATCCTAGCCCTTCCATCTAGGAATGAAGGATTTCAAGTCTACATTGATGCGTCATATCAGGGGATAGGAGCAGTATTGATACAGTATGGGCATGTGATTGCTTATGCTTCGAGGCAACTAAAGTGGCATGAAGCCAATTATCCTGTTCATTATTTGGAGTTGGGGGCAGTGGTGTTCGCCTAGAAGGTTTGGAGGCACTATTTATATGGTGTCCACTGTGAGATATTTTCGGATCATAAGAATTTAAAGTATGTTCATACTCAAAAGGAGTTGAATCTGAGATAACGACTGTGGTTAGAATTTTTGTGTGATTATGAGTTTAACTTGAAATACCACCCCAAAAAAGCAAACTCCGTAGCTGATGCTTTGAGAAGAAAGGTACAAGAATCGAACCCTAAGTCTCGGTTGATGATTATGGAATTAGCTCAAATGCTCGAAGAGATGGAGATCACTCTAATGTATAAAGATCATTCTGAAGAGTATACGGAGTACCTAATCGGAATGAGTATAGTTTGTGATATTCGAGACCGAATCGGGGCAGAGTAAGGGAAGGATGCTGCTCTGTCCCTAGTAATTAAGTCAATCGAAGATGGATCTGCTAAAGAGTATACGCTAAAGGACGGTCTCGTTCATTTCCATGGCCGACTCTACATTCCCAAGGGCGAGAAAATCCGGGAAGACATATTAAGAGAGGCATATTGTTCGAAGTATTCGTTGCATCCCGAGATTTCTAACATGTAAAGTGACTTGCGGAAGACCATGTTTTGGCCAGGAATGAAGTAAGTTGTCAGGTATTATGTTACACACTATGAGGCTTGTCAAAAGGTGAAGGTGGAGTGCAAGAGCCCCGGAGGGTTATTTTAGTCATTACCCATCCCTGAGTGGAAGTTCGAGGATATCTCCATGGACTTTGTTTACGGGTTGCCTCGCCCACGCTCTGGGAACGATTCAGTTTGGTTGATTGTAGATCGTCTGACGAAGGTCTCCAGACTTATCCCTATGAAGAAGGAGGCGCATGTGGATGTGTTAGTGCGGCTCTTTGTGGAACAATTTGTATGGTACCATGGCATGCCTAAGACGATAGTCTCTGATCATGATGGCCACTTTACCTCCAAGGAGTGGAAGGCGGTACAAGCATATCTGGGCTTTCACCTTACCTTCAACACAGCTTTTCATCCTCAGATGGACGGTCAGTCTGAGAGGACCATCAGGACAATGAAAGATCTTTTGAGTCTATGTATTGGATAGAGGAGAACCGTGGGAAAGACTCTTGCCACTGGTAGAATTTTCATTTAGCAATAGCCATCAAGATAGCATCGGGATGGCTCCCAACAAAGCAATTTATGGGAGAAAGTGTAGAACTCCATTATCATGGGTACAGGATGAGGATCCAAAAGTTTTGGGGATATAGTACATTGATGACACCGATGCGCTTATTAGACTGATACGAGACCGCTTGCTTGAGGCTCAAAGTCGGTAGGCAAAGTACTATAATGCGAAGCATCGGATGGTAGAATTTCAAGTGGGTGACAAAGTATTCTTGAAGATCAGGCCAATGCATGGTGTGTCGTGAGTGTATGGTATGAAGAAGATCAGCCCGAGGTATATGGGGCCCTATGCTATATTGGAGAGAATAGGCCCTTTGGCCTATCGACTGGAGCTACCACCAGAGCTGGAAAATTTGCACGATGTATTCCACGCTTCGTCGCTCTGGAAGGCACTATTACGGCCTGAACAACATGTTTATAATGCTTACAGTGGAAAAGTGTACCATTGGTAAAGGTTCAATGGTCTAACCATGGGAAATAAGAATATACTTGGGAACCGGTGGACTTGATGCAAAAGCGCTACCCGGAGTTGTTTTCCCAAGGTAACTTTAAAAGCATATTATATTTTCTTACTTTATTTCCCCCACAACCTTAGCCTGATTTCGAGGATGAAATATTTTATTTTGATTATAGGATTTATAACATCCTGTTTCACGCTAGACCCCTCACACGTATTTTGAGTCAAGGGATTTAACTTAGGCTCAGGGTGCGCTAGACTCGATAGGTAAAATTCGTCGGATATCGTCACGGATATCTGACGAATTCATCGAGTATGGCTTGTGAGTTGATACCAATATTATTCATCCAATATCGTCACGAATTAGGCTGAGGCGTTGAGTGGACTCAACACCACTCGACGAAAGTGGACTTAGAATATTTTCTGGACTCGGGGCATTGAGTGTGTTGAGTGCACTCAACGCGGCATTGAGTTCACTCAACGCCATTCAATGAATTTGGCTGAGGCATTGAGTGGACTCAACGCCATTCAACAAATTATAACTTAGAAGCATTTTTGATGCTGAGGTATTGAGTGGACTCAACACCACTCAATGCCATTTGAATTAGAATATTTCTGGAAACTGCAACGTCGAGTACATTGACTGCACTCGACGCCATTCGACGAATTATGTTGAGGCATTGAGTGGACTCAACACCACTCAATGCAATTTGACTTAGAAAATATCTGGGATGATTGGTGTCGAGTGCGTTGAGTGCACTCGACTCTATTAGCTGAAAGGCATCGAGTGCGTTGAGTGCACTCGACGCCACTCAACTCTTTTACTTAGAATTATACTGAGAACTGTGGCGTCAAGTGCGTTGAGTGCACTCGACGCCACTCGACGATTCGTCGAGTAAAGAAGGTACACTCGACAATTTTAACTTAGGAAATTTTGTACTTATATATGGCGTTGAGTGATCACAACGAATCTCGACGATTCATCGAGTAAGTGTATGATACTCGATGATTCATCGAGTAAGGGTTTCTTACTCGACAACTTTGACTTAGCGGATTTTTTTGCACAGTCTGCTTGCTGTCATATGCCCGGTCTGAATCAAATTTTTTGGTATTGCGTCAAAATGATTGAATTGGATGCGTCCTTTCAATATGATATATTTAAAGCAATAATAAGCGGTCCAATGTCAGGCCTACACGTGGCAAAGCAGTTAACCCTAATTTCTCATTATAAAGTGAGACTTGCAAAAAACCCTAGCCGTCACTTTGCCATTTTTTTTGAGCAATTACATGTGCTGAAACCGTTGGAAGAGAAGCAGATCGTAGGAGTCGATTTCCTTTCCTTGAAGCACGATACTAACAAGGAAGAAGCATACCGCAAAGGAGAGTAACGAGATCCATGGCAGAAATTGCCGGAAATGAGGTGTGCTTCCTACCCTTTCCCTTGGTGCTAGATCTTTAGTTATTTCTAGGAGAGATGTAGGCTCAAATGAGTGTGACTTGCGAGATAAAGATCTCCTAGGTAGAGACCATGCTAGGTCTTGTGCCCTAGAGATGTGAAGTCTTCAAACTCTCCTCTCTTCTTGTGAAGATGGTGGACTTGGTTTTGTGAAGAGAAATTATCTAATGAGGGTGAATAAGGGAGGAGAAAGTTCTGTATATAAATTTGAATAAATGTCTAAAGGAAGAAGATGAACCGATGTCGTTCATCTTGCTTTAAGATGCGTGCAGAAATCTATTTTCTGTGTGCAGCGAACTTCAAGGCTGTTTCGGGTATGATACGACCAGATCTGGGCTTTCGACTAAACACGAAAGTTGTAGCCCTTGGAAAGACCTTTCCAACGGGTTGTTACTCGTTTTCATACGAGTCATGTAGACTCAGGAATGTCTAGTCGAAGTTGTTGAACAGTCAAGTCTTGTGTACATATTGTTCTCTGGTTAGTGTAGAACTGGGTTAGAACTTGGTAGAGAAGTCATGGTAGGTTAATGTTGTGGTTTGCATGTGGTTTGCTAAACTTAAACTATTGATGATTGTGCTAAACAAATGATTGATGGGATTTAGTTGATAGATCCTTAAGTAAGCAAATGGTTTGGTGGACCATGATTGTAATAATGATTTGAAGGAGGTCGACAAACAAATGGTTTGGGTTAGTTAGGGAAAAAATAAAGTGATTCGTTGATTGAACAAATGATATTCCTATGAAAGTATAATTGTTTGTGAACGCTTGAATTTAAGAAGGAATTGGATGAGGCCATGCATTATGATGATTAATGAATGTGTATAACAATCCATTGCTTAGAGTTGAGTCTCCCTACGGGTAGCAGCATGGATTGGTATGTTGTGTAAGGTGGCCTTGTAATGCCCCCAATTTTCCGATAAAATTATTTGATTTGGTATCGTCATATTTATGATGTCAAGGTGTTACTTTTTCTACGTCATGTTGACGGCGCTGCACCGTTAGTGGGTTTTTGCATCCGTTGGGTCTGTTTGACTGAATTTTGGGATTTTGATTGAATTGAATGTTTTCACTGGATTGAAAGGGATGAAATTTTGAGGGTTTTTTGGACTTGTCCAGTTTTAATTGCGATCCGAGCATTTTGGATTCTCGGTGTGTGTTTGGATCTTTGTAATGTTTTTTGTTTAAGTAAGCATTTGATGATAATGTCTCAAGATTGGTGCGTCAGATTCTAGGGTTGTCTTCACTGTTGAATTCGTTTAATTCGACGTGTGTTTGGGCCTCCATTTTAAATTTGTATTCCCTTGTTCAAACCATTTGAATATGATTATTATTGTATTAAAGCCTTATGCTTGTTTTGATTTTTGGGAAACCCTCCTTCAGGGTGCGTTTTCATCGATCAGAGATGGGAGATAAAAATTTGGGCGCTGTCTGGTGTTCCACGAACGTCGAACTGGGCGTTCGACGAACGTCGAATGGCGTTCGACGAATGTTAAGCTGAGCTCGCCGAAGCGCCGAGCTGTTCTGGGTTTGACAAACTTCGAGCAGAATTCGTTGATCGGGTTTTTCCTTTGTGTTTAACAAACTTTGATCAGAGTTCGTCGAACAAGTTTTGTGTTCAACGAACTTTGAACAGAGTTTGTCGAACGGGCTTTTTTCCTCCTTGTTCTCGAGAAGATTTATAGTACTCAAGAACTTCCTTTCTGTTCTTGAGAAGTTTTTCAGTACTAGAGAAATGCCCTGTTGTTCTCGAGAAGTTCTTTTCCGTACTCGAGAACTGCCTTTCAGTTCTCGAGAAGTTTTTTAGTACTCGAGAACTGCCCTGTTGTTCTCGAGAAGTTCTTTTTCGTACTTGAGAACTGCCATGTTGTTCTCGAGAAGTGTCTTATTTCCAGAGAGGGCATGTCTTTCTCGAGTAGTGCTTGTCATGTTCCCGAGAAGTCTTCTTCTTCTCGAGAGGTCCAGTCCAGATAACCCTCTTCCCCGATTTTTTTCTGAGAAAAACAGTTGTTATAGGTAAAAAAATTATTTTTAATATTATAAGTATACCTTATATATATAAGAAAACTTATTCTTCCTCTTTAAGCCGACCAGACTCCTGTTCATCTCCGGAACCAGAGCATCGTGAGCGAGAGAGAGAGTTTTTCCGTTATTCTTCCGGTGGCCGTCGAAGGTGCTCTGGTGGTAGAAATTTTCAACCGAACATAGATCCGGAAAGCTCTCAATGAGAGCTACGCCATCGTGGTAAATTTTTCCCCATTTCTTGAGTTTTTCTCGTTAGGGTTTTTGGCCCTAACTTCTATTTCGGCTGTTTTGTTCAGATTTTGACTCGTCTCATCTTCTTTAGCCCCGATCTATGACAAGGAGTGATTTGGAGAGTTTTTTCATCAAAACCAAGACAAGTGGTGGTTTTCCCTCTTTCCCCCTTTTCCGATCTTGATGGTAACTGTTAATCTTTCTGAACTTTTATCATTCTAATTTGTAGATATGTTTAATCTTCCCTTGGAAACCACTTGAATTTATAAATTCTTGTCATGATAATTCAACCTTGTAGCGTTGTAGTGATTTGATGAAATGTTATATTGTTGGCTTTAATCTCCCTTAACTGTTGTTGTAGAATGTATTAGAGTTTTATCTAGGATTATGAATCCTTCCTGAAGGTTGATCAATCGTTTCTTAATCTAGAAATATCTAGTAGAATCCGATGTGCCAAGTTTTGAGATATATCATGATTCTCTAGTTGTGGTAGTTAGTGGATGTACCAGCTCCGCGATGTCTGAGATTTATATCATGGTTTTTTTTATTGTAGGTGTTAGTGGGTGAATCCACCGCCGCAAAGTTTGTTCCCTTTATTAGTACCTTATGGAACTCTACCGGGTGTTTGGGCGTCTGCGGTGAATGGTAAAGTGTATGAGTCTCCCCCGCAGTTAGATGGATATTATATATCTATGAGGGTGTGTCCAGATGAGTGACCACCTTGCCTGTGTTTTTGGGTAGAGTTGACCACATGTGGCTAATTAAGTTTTTAAGTATTCTTTCTTATGATTTAATCTAGCTTTCCACCTTTTTATCCTTGTGCATCTGGTGTGATTTCTTGTACGTGACGATTCACGTAAGTGCTTTTTTTCTTCTGATTTTGACACTTCACTTCTGTACTTTACTTCAGTACCTTTGGTCTTGGGTTGGTACCCCTTTTGACATTTCTTTACTATTTGTATTACTTTTCTGCCACCGCTTGTACCTTCTTGTTGAGGTATTCTATCTTTGGAATGCCTCAAGTTCGGAGTTTTAGCAAGTAGTGGAGCTGGTTTTGGAGTTCTTGGGCAGTAGTGTTGGCTGTGGTTTTCACCTTGTCGTTGCGAGGTAGTTTGTTGTTTCAGTTTTCTGTACTTAGTTCAGACATACTTTTGTTTTATGTGGGTTCGTGTCAAGTTATTCACGCCTACATGGTTGTTGATTTTGGATACTTGGTAGCTGCTAGTTGTTTTTTTGTGATAAATTGAATTACTTGCTCTCTGGGATGATTTATGCTAGGAATGCATGTTAGTTATTTTCAAGTATAAAATCTACTATTATTACTTCATGTATTGCATATTTTAAAACTCTAACTCATTATATTTAGCGACCGTAAATGTTATTTTTACTACTATTATAAACCTAGAGTCTTGTATACCATGAGTTATTCCCTGTGAAACGTCTACACTCATGTAGGATGTTTAATCTCATGAATGAAGTATTTTTCCGTAGCGTATAAACTATTTTTCTTTCATGGACTTGATGAGCCACCAAGCCGAGGTATACGGTTAAATTCTTAACTTAAATCAGATTTTCACTAAATCACTTAAAGATCTCTCTTTTTGCGTCTAGTAGGAGTTTTGCCTGAGCGTCCGCAGTTATCCCATGTTGACGTGGCATCATGATGTGCATTTTCTCTTACTCTGATAAGTTATTAAATGCGGTGAAAATACGGGTTGTGATAGTTGGTATCAGAGGGAGGTTGGTTTGACTAGTTGGTCGAACCAGCCAATCTGATATAGTTTTGTATTCCTTCATTCATTTTCATACACACACCAATGTGTCATCAATACGTCTTAGCCAAAGCATAGTCACTACACTCATAGCATGATAAGAAGTATATGGGGCATATTATATAGTATGGAATGCATAATATGTGTTTGTATATGGATCCTCCATAGGAGGAAACATATGACGGTTATGTAGTATGAGATGCAAAACCACCATCACATGGATGCCCATTAGCACGTTTTCTTTTCTCGTTGCATGTGATGTTATGTAGTATGGGATGCATAACATTTCATGTGTATGCCACTCATAGCATGCATTAAGGCCTTTTTAGAATGCATAACACTGCATACATAGCATATCATCGCATAAGCACGTGTGCTAAGTTAAGGTTTACATGATGGCACATGTACACACATGATTTCAAATAAGAATAAAGAATCAATTCATTCATATCATAGGCACATGGGCCAATATGATGAGAGGATAGCATCCTATGTAGGACATAGCATCATTGTAAAGTCCCAGGGCAAGTTGCAGCATAAGCAAGTGTCTTTTAAGTATGGTCTGAACTAAGTTGTGTGGCCTAGTCATAATCTAGGATTTTGATGAGTTGTTCATTTACCCATTTAGAAATGCCGCCAAAGTGTCCTGCGAAGAGGTCGAATCCCCAGTCAGAGGGTGAGTCGTCAGGTGCATAGAGTGATGCGTTGATCGATAGTCTGTGTCAGAGCAATAAGACTCTATCGAGATAATTAGTTGTGATGCAATCGCAAATTCAGTCTTTGTTGTCTGTCGCTCCTGCGCAGCAACCCTTAGTGCAAGAACCTGTCAGAGGTCAAGCCGTACCCGGTACCCCTGCTCCTCTGGTGCCCCCGGTAACGCTACCACTAGAAATGAATTTTGTTTTGCATTTCCAGCAACTGGGACCTCCCACTTACGACGGGAGAGCCAACTTCATGATTTTGGATGATTGGATCATTGTTATCGAGGAAATGTTCTCATATTCGGGGATTGCAGAAGCCCAGAAGGTAATGATTGCAGCCTATCAGCTAAAAGGCCTAGCAAAGAGTTGGTGGATTCGGGAAAAGGAAATCCTACGTGAAGGATGCTTGTGGGAATCATTTAAGAAGATGCTGCTGAAAAAATTTCTACCCTCGGTCGAGCAGGACAGTCTGATGAATAACTTCCTACATCTAAAGCAGAGAAAGCTCACGGTGAGCGAGTATGAGATTGAGTTTAGTAAGGTTAGCAGATTTGCTCCTAATTTGGTAGCTAAAGAGGAGGGGAGAGTGAAACATTTCCTAGGAGGACTAAGAAGTGATGTCCAACAGTAGGCATGCACTTATAGAGCTGAAAAGTTTGTGGAGGAAGTGGAAGCCGCACTGAAAGTTGAGGCAGTTGAAAATGCCAAGAATCGAGGTACCGCATCGAGAAATGAAAAGAGGAAAGGTGTTGAGGATGGAAGCTCTAGTGCATCTGGCTCTTCTTCGAAGAAGAAAAGTGGCGAAGTATGTAGCTTCTGTGGTCGATCCGGCCACCCTTACAAAAGGTGTTTCAAGAGGACTGCCACTCTGAAGTAGTAGCAGGTGCACGCTATCCAAGGTGCGCCTAAGGGAGATCTGGTGTGCTCATTCTGTTCAAGGAAGGGTCATGGTGTGATTCGTTGCTGGTCGAAGGATAAGACTTACTTCCAGTGCTGGCAAAAGGGGCACCTGAAGTCTTCATGCCCCCAGGCTCAGTCCCCACTACAGCCTACCCCGCTCCGGGCTCTATCGCCGCCACCAAACCCGGACAAAGGGAAAGGAAAGCTAAATGTCATGACCAGAGAGGAAGCTCAGACCTCTACCCAAGTGATTTCAGGTTAGATTCTAGTTTATCTTTTACTCTCCATTGTTTGTCCTAGTTTTCGTTCGTTTAGTTATGTATGCTACAGTTTTAGGGGAGTTTAAGGTGAAGAATAGGTAGGCCCGCGTTCTTTTTGATTTAGGTGCCACCCATTGCTTCGTGGCACGAAGTTTTTTAGATAAACATCGTTTGAACGTGGATCAATTAGGAGTCTCCTTCAATGTCATGCTTCCTTCCGGAGATCTAGTGTTATCCAATCAAGGAATTTAGAGGTGCCCTATTGTTTAAGAGATTTCCTAGCTTTTGCAGACCTGATGGTGTTGGATTTGGCAGATTTCGACGTTATTTTGGGCATGGACTGGTTGTACAAGTATGATGTGGTAATCCAGTACAAGGCAAAGCGATTGGACTTCAAGATGGACAACGACCAACCCATGTGTGTCTATTGATTTCAGGACAAGGGTTCCCTCATTATTTTTACGGTACGTGCTTGTCGAGCTCTAGAGACTGGTTGCAAGGCATATCTTGTTTCTATTTATGCTTTGTAAACAGCTTTTGTTACACCACGTCTTAAGGATATCTCAGTGGTGTGAGAGTTTCCAGATATCTTTCTTGATAGCCTTCCAGGACTTCCTCCTAAAAGAGAAGTGGAGTTTGTGATAGACCTCGAGTCAGGTATTCGCCCTATTGCTAAGGCATCGTACCATATGGCTCCGCATGAGTTAGAAGAGTTGCGCACTCAGCTCGATGAGTTGCTGCAGTGTGGTTTTATTAGGCTGAGTTCTTCTCCGTGGAGTGACCCTGTTTTGTTTGTAAAGAAGAAAGACGGTTCCATGAGGCTATGCATAGATTATCGGGACTTAAATAAGACAACCATCAAGAATAGATATTTGTTGCCTCAGATTGATTATCTATTTGATCAGTTGTGGGGATGCGCTGTGTTTTTGAAGATTGATCTTCATTAAGGCTACCACCAGTTGAGGGCCCGTGAGACTGATATACCATGGGCAGCTTTTCGTTCCCGGCACGGGCATTTTGAGTTCTTGGTGATGTCCTTTGGTTTGACAAATTCCCCCTCTGCTTTTATGGACTTAATGAATAGAGTGTTCAAAGATTTCTTGGACCGTTTTGTAATTGTATTCATATATGGCATCCTCGTGTATTCCCGCAGTGTTGTGGAGCATGCTCAACACTTGCGCTTAGTTTTGTCAACCCTGAGGGAGCATAAACTCTATACCAAGTTGAGTAAGTGTTAATTATGGTACCCCAAGTGTCTTTTCTGGGCCATGTTGTGAGCAAGGACAGTATTTTCGTAGACCCGACCAAAATTTCTGCTGTGATGGAATAGGAGAGACCTTCTACTCCTAAAGAGATTAGGAGCTTCTTAGGTCTGGCCGGTTATTATAGAAGATTCGTGGAAGGGTTCTCTGTATTGTCTGCTCCTCTAACTAGACTTACACAAAAGAACGTCGCGTTCATTTGGAGTGATAAGTATGAATAAGCCTTCCAAGAGCTGAAGAAGAGATTGTGTACTGCTCTAGTTTTAACTTTACCTACGAAAGGAGTTGAATACGATGTGTATGTGGATGCATCACACATTGGACTTGGTTGTGTTTTGATGCAACAAAGAAAGGTGATCGCGTACGAATCTAGATAATTAAAGATTCATGAAATAAACTATCATACGCATGATTTGGAATTTGCTGCTATAATCTATGCGTTGAAGCTTTGGAGACATTTATTATATGGCATGTTATACAAGATCTATACAGAGCATAAGAGTTTGAAGTATGTCTTCACTCAAAAGGTTCCGAATTTGTACCAGTATAGGTGGTTAGAGTATGTGGCCAATTATGAAGTGGTGATCCTTTACCATCCAGGAAAGGCTAACGTAGTAGTCGATGCTTTGAGTAGGAAGACGACTAAAATCTTCAATTTATCTGTGCAATCCTTGGTGGAAGAATTTTTGTTGATGGACATTGAAGTTGGTAGTAGTACTGCGCCTGCTAGTTTGGGAGCAGAAGAGCCCTCTTGGATTTCCCTTACAAGAGTACACTAGAAGGATGACCCTGATTTGTTATATCTATGGAATAGAACTAAGAAGGGAGAGCTACCTAATTTTTCTTTAGACGAGTTTGTTACTCTGAAATACCGTGGTAGATTTTGTATTCTCGCTTTTGGTGACATTCGGGCTAAGATTTGTAATGAAGCTCATGGTTCCAGTGTTGCCCGCCATCCTGGTTCCACCAAATTGTATAAGGATCTGAAGCAAATTGTTTGGTAGTCGGGAATGAAGAATGATATAGCAAGGTTTATGTCGTAATGTTTCACGTGTCAGCGTGTTAAAGAAGATCATATGAGGCGTAGTGGTAAATTAACACCTCTTGATATTCCAAGTTGAAAATGGGAGAGTATTTCAATAGATTTCATCACCGGTCTACCTAAATCTCCCTGTGGGCACAACTCTGTTTGGGTGATAGTCGATAGATTGACAAAGTGTACTCACTTTGTGCCCTTTAAGATTGGGTATTCTATGAAGAAGATAGCTTAGTTATACCTTGATGAAGTCATCGGTTACATGGAGTATCTGTTAGCATTGTATCAAATCGAGACTCCAGATTTATGTCTCGCTTTTGGAAGTGTTTACAAGAGGGGTTGGGTACCGATTTAAGGTATCCCACCGCCTATCATCCACAAACAAATAGTTAGATCGAAAGGGTGAATCAGATCGTGGAATACATGATAAGGTGTTACATATTGGATCATGGTGGTGCTTGGGATGAACACCTCAGACTCATGGAATTTGCTTATAATAATAATTATCAAGAGAGTCTGCAGATGGCCCCGTTTGATGCCTTGTATGGAAGGCGTTATAGGACTCCTTTGTTTGGGCTGAGGTTAGTGAGAGACCGCTGCTAGGCCCGGAAGTGCTTGAAGAGATGAATTGTGCCGTGACTCATATTTGTTGGATCTCTAGTTGGATTTGGGCTAGGTTCACTAAATTAGGTTGAGTCTGACCCATAATGTATAGCCAGGGTCAGGTCTTTGAGTCCTAAAGTTTAGGCTAGTCATTAGGTTCAACCTTCATGGACCAGCCAGCAGAGGACCTCAGAAGACTCAAGACTTAGCATGATTCAGAGTTTGAAATGATCAGTTCAAAATTCTTCGAACTCAGCTCGACGATCGTCGATCTCAGATTGACGAACTCAGAATTATTTCTCTGAGTTGAGCCTGACGATATTTGAGCTTAGGTGAACGATTTATTTTTCAGACAGATTCTCAGATCGGCAAACTTTGAGTGCAGAATTGGCAAATTATTTCCAGAATATAGTTCGTTGAGCTCAGGTCGACGAACAGGAATTAACAGCTCAACGATCTTGGATCTCCAGTCGACGAATTCTGTCCCGAGCCTGACTTAGAGTTTTTCCTTATTTCTGTCCTTTTTCACTATATTATTTAACAGTAATTTCCTGAGTAATTCATGCTCATATTCTCCTGAATATAGCCGTTATTGGCAGTATTAATTATGGTCTTCATCAGGGTAATTACTTGCTTATTTCATTAAGGACAGTTGGGGAAACTCATTTCAGACAGATATTCCAGCCATTTCATTCTCCAGATCTTTCAGCATTTAATGCAGGAATTCAAATTTCAAAGGAGAATAATTGACTGCAAAATATAAAAGAGATTCTCTCTTTTCAGTCGAAAAAAAAAGAAGCACAGTACAGAAGAGATAGATACAGAAAAGAGACAAGTGAACATAGAGCACTCAGGCATACAATACACAAGAATACATAGAGACAATACTGAACATTCATAATTCTCTTCCAGTGTAGAAAACATTCTGTTTTCTCCCTTGTCCATTCTGAAGACTGAAGAAAAACATCCATCACTATCAAGAATCTTCTTCAACCTTCTTCTCCAGGAACATTCAAGGACAACATCTTTGAATCAGTATGAAAGTTCCAGGATTATTTCTGACAAGGCTGAAGACCTATAACCTGAGCAAGGCTCCATCTTTCTAAACCAACTCTTCATTTCAGAAGGAGTCTTAACACCAGCATATCCACTTGTCTTCTTTGTTGATTAGAGAAAAGAGAAGACCTCATCACCCCTCTCTCACCTCTTGTACAAAGGGTTTATTAACTCCCTTCAAAAGTTTATTCTTAGTTTTTTGGGCACCTGATCAAAAGCCTAAAGGGTTGTGAGATCTCTCTAGAAATAGATCTTGTGGTGGCAGTCACCTGATCAAAAACCTGATAGTGGATTCCTACCAGGGTGGTAGAAGAATGGATGTATGCAGTTGGGGAACCACTATAAAATTTCTTGTGTTGTTTGTGTGTGTTCATTTTCTTTCTATTCTTGCTGTGACTGTGATAGTTTAGATTAGCCTATTTTATTTCTTCATATTATTATTGGTATCACCTATTTTTACTCTGATATAAATTAGAAAAATAGCCAAAATTTTAATTATTCTATTCATCCCCCCTCTAGAGTTAATCAGATCTAACCCCCTATCTTTCAATTGGTATCATAGGGTTATTTCTCTGGTTGTACAAGTTAATACTTGCTAGATTTGATCTTCTCTTCCTTAGTTTTTCTGTCTTCACATCATGGCATAGAACAAAGACTATGCAAGCCCCAGACCTCTAGTTTGTAACTTAAATAAGTTTGTTATCTGGAAGGTAAGAATCAAATTGTATATGAATTCTATTGATGAGGATATCTTTAACTCTATTTTGATAGGACAACCAGTTCCAGAGACAACATCCACTTCAACATCTAATACTCATATTGTTCCACCTTCTGAGTGGACAGATGCTCATAAAAAGGCTAAGATAACTAATGCAAAGGCCCTGAACATTCTAGCTCAGACAATGTCTGATGATATTTTCCAGAAGGTGGTAGAGTGCAATCAGCCAAGGCAATATGGGATTCTCTTTACCATATGGTTGATGGTTCTACTGATGAGATAAAGGATAGGAGATCCAATCTCATCTCACAATATGAGAACTTCAAAAAGGATGAATTAGAGTCTGTTAGTGACATGTACAACAGACTGAGCTCAATCATCAATGAGCTAAATACTTTGTACAAAGACATCACCCTCACAGAAGTAAATGACAAAATACTCATGTGCTTCCCCAACTCATGGGATTCAAGAATATGGCCAATTAAGGAAGCTAGAAGCCTGAATGAGATTTCCACCAAATCTCTACTTAGAAAGCTCAAGTCTTATGAGCAATTGATAAAGTCCAAAGAGGCTGCAGAGCAGAAGACTCCTTCATCAGGTAGAAAGGAGCAAAATATTGCTTTTAAAGCAACTAAAGAATCAGAAGCGCCTACAGCAAATGAAGAACTGCTGAGTCTCTTAGCCAAGAAATTCTATAAGATGGCAAAGAAAGATTTCAGGAGGAAGTCATCAAGGCAAGATGACAAGCCCAGGTATGACAAGACTCCCACTAAAGAAGTTCTTTATTTTGGCTGCAGGAAGCCTGAACACTTTATCTCAGAGTGTCTAGAGAACCAAAAGAAGGAGAGAAGAAGAGAGAAAGAAACAAGGAAGTAGCACTATAACAAGCCCTCCTCCAGCAAGAACAAAAGAAAGGAGAAAGGCTTTGTGGCTGAGACATGGAGTGAGACTGAAGATGAATCTTCATCTTCTAGATCCAGTGAAGATGAAGAAGAAGCAAAGGCCAAGGATATTTGCTTGATGTCCATTGATGCATCAAGCACCCAATCTGAAGCTGACCAATCAGACAATGAAGAACCTCTATCTGAAGAGGATCAAGTATTATCTTCCTTTGATTTTAATTCTGATAATTTTAGAACTGAATTCAAATCTTTGTGCATTCATCTGATTAATTCTGAAAAGGAGATTAAATAACTTGGGGAAAAATTAAATGAACAAGAAAACTTACTTTCAGAAAATATCAAGTTAAAGGATGAAATCACTCTAGCTAATGAACAAATTATCAAACTAAAAACTGAATTATCTGAGGCTAGGCAACTTGAAGAATCCCTGAATGGGAAAAGTATCAAGCTGATGGACATCACAAGTACAGTGAATGCCAGGATCAATAGCAAGTTGGGCGTAGGTGCTTCATCAAGCCAACCCCCACTGATTCAGAAAAATATCTTAACAACTCCTATAAAATTTATTTCTGAAAAGGGTAAAGAGAAGATAGAAGACAATAATGTTATTCAAACAGAACTTAAACAAAAGAATAATAAAAGGAGAAAGAGTAAGAAAAATCTTAAACAGAAAAATGTTCAGCAAATTTTGTCGAACTCAGATCGATGAAATGTGTGTGATTCGTCAAACTCAAGTCGACGAACTCAGAATGCAAACTTTTACTAAAATTATTCTCTGAACTACGATCGACGAAATCAGTATGGTTCGTCGACCAGAGATCGACGATATTGGGGCCCAGAAAATGAATACTTTCATTCTTTGAGTAGAGTTCGACGAACTCATCCCCATTCGTCAAACTCAGATCGACGAACTTACCAAAATTTGTCAAACTCAGTTCAATATAACAGAAACTTTAATTCTAATAGAACTTTTAATCAACCAATACAAAACAGTAATCTTTTTAACCAATGGATAATTCTACCTAGAAGATATCATCCCTTAGGTTACAAAAATCAGCCTGAATACTCATACATTTCCATCTTTAGTTATGTAAATCAACAAGGACCCAAGGTAACCTGGGTCAAGAATAATTAATCTGTTTTATTGCACGTGAAAGACTATCCCACCACAGAGCAACAGTGGTATCTAGATAGTGGCTGTTCAAAGCATATGACTGGAAATAAGGACAATCTAATCAACTATAAGTCAAAGCTAGGACCCAAAGTAATATTTGGTGATTCCAATTATTGCCAGACTGAAGGATATGAAAAGGTTAAGATTAGATCAGTCACCTTCAGGAAGGTTGATTATGTAAGTGGACTGAAGCACAACCTTATATCCATAAGTCAGTAATGTGATGAAAGGTTTCAGGTATCATTTAACAAAACTTCCTGTATTATTACTTCTATAGATAACCAAGTAGTTTTAACTAGCACTAGAGTAGAAAATATATATGTAGTTAATTTTAAGTCAACTAAAACTGAAATTTACCTATTTAATCAAACCAGCAATAATAATGAACTTTGGCATAAGAGATTAGGTCATGTAAACCTGAAAAACATTGCTAAACTTTTTAGGGACAACCTTGTCAGAGAATTGTCTTCTTGTCCCTACAAGAAGGAAAGCCTTTGTAGGGCTTGTCAATTAGACAAGCAAACTAAAAATAGTTTTAAGTCACTTAATAAGAGTGATTCACCTCTTATATTGTATTTTCTCTATATGGATCTTTTTGGACCCATTGTAGTACAGAGCCTATGAGGGAAGTCTTATACCTTAGTAATTGTTGATGACTTCTCAAGGTTCACTTGGGTGTTGTTCTTGAAAAATAAGTCAGATAACTTCAAGGTTCTTACAGATTTTCTTAAGAGCATAAGGATTGAGTATTCTACTACAGTTGCATTGATCAGAAGTGATCATGGTACTGAGTTTGAGTCTCTTCCCATGCAAGAATTCAGTGAGAAGGAAGGTATCAGGCATTGTTTCTCTGCTCCTAGAACTCCTCAACAAAATGGGGTAATTTAAAGGAAAAACAGAACACTCATTGAAGCTGCATGCGTATTACTAGCAGATGCTCACTTGCCCCTATCCTTTTGGGCAGAGGCTGTGAGCACAGTAAACTATGTCCTGAACAGAAGTTTGATTCATAAGCTCAAGGGCAAGACCCCTTATGAACTACTCAAAGGGAAAAAACCTAAAGTAGACTATTTTAGAGTTTTTGGTTGTGTCTGTTATTATAATAATAACAAGAAATATATTAGAAAGTTTGAAGCCAAGTCTGAAGTTGGAATTTTTCTTAGATATTCCCAAGTAAGCAAGGCTTATAGGTTTATAATAAATCAACTATGAAAATTGAAGAGTCTATTCCTATTTCATTTGATAAGACTAATATGTTTTACAAGAAGAAGATAGCTTCTACCAGTGAGAATTTGAAGGAACCTCTTCTATGTGAGAAGTTGTATGAGTTGACCCTCACCAATGAGGTTGTTACACATCCTTCTCCACAAGTTGCTGAAGAAAGTAAAGATGATGGCACTGAGTTAAGTGTAGAGCCAACAACAGCTAACTTTATTCCACAAGAGGAATTACTTCCCCAAGTTATTGCTCAACCAACTCATCCTACTGAATTAGTCACACTTAGAGATCACCCTGTATCTCAAGTGATTGGAGACATTTCAGTGGGTGTGCAGACAAGGAATCAACTCCACCAGGACATGATGCATGTCTGCTTTATATCTCAAACTGAGCCCCAATCCATTAAAGATGCTGAGCAAGATCCACACTGGATCATTGCAATGCAAGAGGAGCTCAACCAATTTGAGAGATGTAGAGTTTGGGATTTAGTTCCAAGACCCAAAGACTACCCAATCATTGGAACTAAATGGGTATTTAGAAACAAACTAGATGCTTAAGGTCTTATCATAAGGAATAAATTCAGACTAGTTGACTAAGGATACAGACAAGAGGAAGGCATAAACTATGACCAGACTTTTGCACTTATTGCAAGGCTTGAAGCAATCAGGATATTCTTAGCCTATGATGCCTACAAGAAGTTCACAGTATATCAAATGGATGTAAAGAGTGCATTCCTAAATGGTGAACTCAAAGAAGAAGTCTATGTGGAACAACCACCAGGTTTTATCTCTTCATCTCATCCCTCTTATGTTTTTAAATTGCATAAGGCTCTCTATAGTCTAAAGCAAGCTCCAAGAGCTTGGTATGAAATCTTAGCTAGCTTTCTTTTAGAGCATAATTTTTCTAGAGGCATAGTAGATAGGACTTTATTTTTCAAGCATCATCATGTAAAATATTATTAGTACAAATATATGTATATGACATTATATTTGGTTCCACTGATTCCAAACTATGCAAGAGGTTATCCAACCTTATGCATTCCAAGTTTGAAATGAGTAGCATGGGTGAGCTCTCCTACTTTCTTGGTCTCCAAGTGAAGCAGTCCCCTGATGGCATCTTCATCCCCTAATCCAAATATGCTAAGGAGCTAATAAAAAGATTTGGGATGGATGATGCTTCAGCAAAGAAGACACTTATGGCTACAAATGCTGTAAATGATTCTGATGAGCATGTGAAACCTATAGATGAGAAATTATATAGGGTCATTGTTGGGTCCCTGTTATATCTTACAACAAGTAGACCAGATATTATGTTTGCTACTTATCTTTGTGCTAGGTTCTAAGTGAACCCTAAAAAATCTCATCTTATTTTCTTAAAAAGGATTTTGAGATATATAAATAGTTGCCCTAATTTAGGACTCTGGTATCCAACTAAGTCAGAATTTGAGTTAACTGGATACTCTGATGCTGACTTTGCTAGATGTAGAGTGGACAAAAAGAGCACATCGAGAACATGTCAGTTCCTTGGTAATAGGCTAGTGTCTTGGTTTTGCAAGAAGCAAACATTTGTGTCAACTTCAACAACAGAAGCTGAGTACATAGTAGATGGCAGTTGTTGTTCATAGATAATGTGGATTTAAAACCAACTCCTAGATTATGGTGTCAAATTAAATAATTCAACTCTATTTTGTGATAATACCAGTGTAATTTCTATTTCACAAAATCCAGTGCATCATAGTAGGACTAAGCATATAGATATAAGGCATCGTTTCATTAGGGAGTGTGTTGACAAAGAGAAAATTAATCTCACTTTCATCTCTATTGATTTGCAAAGGGCAGATATCTTCACCAAATCCTTGGATGAGAAGAAATATCTATTCTTTATGAATCAGCTAGGTATGATGAATGGAGATGGATTAATTTAACCTTCTGTTTGAGGTCGAAGAATTTGACACAATTTGTCGAATGTTGATCAACGAACTGAGGAAAGTTCTTGAGATAATTCGTCGACCAGAGATCGACGAACTCTCTGTGTGTGAAGTTCTATTTGTCAACCGGGAGATTGATGATATTACTTCAGAAAATTTTTGTTGACCTGAGAACGATGAAATATTTTCCCTTCTTCAGACTGAGATCGACGAACACTTTTGACAATAAAAATTTCGTCGAACCCAGATCGAAGAATTTTATTTATTTCGCAGGACGGAGTTTGGCGCTTCATACTCTGAGAAACCTTATATCTAGGTTTTCTTCGAGCTCCATCCCGCGCTTTCTATTCTCTTTGCACTTGATCTCTCTGTTTTCCTTTTGCAGGTGATCATGGCGATTCCGGCGAGCACCCTTGCAGCGATGAAATTTGACACTGGTTTTACCACAGAAATCAGGGAATGGGTGTTCACCTCCTCCACACCTGATGCCGACACAATGACGTGAATGATATCGGGTAACTAAGTTTCTCTCACACCCGTCGTTTTATCTGAAATATTTGGAATAGTGAATGGAGAAGAAGATTTAGAAATAGATAGCATTGAATTTGATGAAATACTGATTAAAATGGGTCATACTGGAGAAAATCCTAATAAACTACTGAAGAAAAACTTGTCCTCTGAATACAAGTTTTTATCCGATGTTGTTGGTAAAGTACTGCTTGGAAAACATATTGCCCATGACTATATCACTAGGCAATAATTTCTAGTGATGTGTGCAACTATTAACAGGAAGCGAGTGAACTGGGCTAAGATACTGTTTGATCTGATAACGAAAAAATAGTAAGAAAGAGGTGTACTTTGGAAGGATTCTTGGAATCTTCCTTCAAGAAAAGACTACTGAATCCCTAGTCTCCAGAACATACTTATCAATGCCTCCAAAAGGCTCACATGTGCATTATTTGGAAGGTGGGAGAGGACTATCCCAAAGCCATCCAAGGCTTCTTCCACCTCCAGGGCATCTGAGGATACCAGATCTGTGATAGCTGCTCCCCCACCCCCAGAAGATGCCCCTCCATAAGGATTCCATCCCCTCCACCTCCATCTCAACAACCAACACCTTTTCAAGTTCTAACACCTTAAATAACTTTCCAACAACCATCCCCCTCCCCAGCTCATACTCCAACTCCTCCACTTCAATATCCTGAACACCAACCAACTCCACCCCAATCTCCAATATATGCAACTCCACCTCATAATCCAGAGCATACCACTCCACCCTAATCCCCACTTCCATAACTTCTAGCTGATGTCCCCCTTCACAACATCTCATCCATACCAACTTTTCAACTACTGTCATCCCCCATCAATACTCCATCTCCAAATGAGCCAACAACAGACACCATACCATTCCCTCCATCCTCATCCATCCCTCATCCCTCTGTATCAACTCAGACACCTTCTGAGTTCATGCAAATGGATTCCCCCTCCATTCCCTCTCTTTTGCAACTTCTAACACCCCTTATCAGAAAGTTAATAGCAGAGGCCATAAAACCTCTTAATGATTTCATCTCATCCCTCTCTGCTCTTTTGTCTATTGCCCCTACTTTCCCTTATTCTGGGGGCCTGGCTTCAGGACCCTCTGAACCCAAGCAAGGGGAAATATCCTGTGAAGAAGCTCCAGTGTCACCTCCAGCAGCAGCAGCACCAGAAGCAGCAACAATTTTGCAGATAGTTTAGCTAGTAGTATCAGATGTACAGATGATTACAGCAGCTAAAACAGTTGATTTTGATATGTTGAGTGCAGATGAGCAAGTTGCTCTTCCAGTAATTTTGACTATTGGTGATTGTTATATCAATCCCATAGTAGATATCTTTGATTTATTGGATTCTTTTAATATAGTTTACTATAATCTTCTTCCAGTAGTTTGCTCAGAGCCATCTTTGGCTACTGTGTGTTACACTTCCCCAACAAGTCCTGAAGTTGTTAATCAACTAAAGAAAAGTTTTGTTATGAGTTCAGATGAACAAGTGACTGAGAAAGTTCCTGAACCAAGCTCTCTTACAGAGCCAAAACTTCCTTCCCCCTACTTTTGCTTGGGCTGAGTCCCCATTTCCTGACATGGATGAACTCTTGTCTGCTGAGCTAGAATAAGACAATCAAATGGTCACTGAAGACATTGTTGCTCCACCTGAAGTTGCAATACCTCAAGCACCTCCTCAAGCTGAGAAAAAAATCTTAGAGGAAACCTTAAAGGAGATAGATATAATGTATGACAATCCACAAGGATCCTCTGATGATGATGTTGATGAAGAAGATTTTGATGAATCTGATGATCCCAAGGCTAAAAAGAAGGTTACAAAGAAGAGGAAAGTTGTTCCAAAAGCTACTCATAAGCCAAATCCCACCCAAGATACTCCATACTACATCTTGAACAACATTACTCCATACCAAGGGATGCCACAGTGGATGTGGTTATCTAAAAATGAGCAGAAAGAAAGAAAGAAGAGAAGGAGGTACAGGTCTCCTCCTAAGAAGTTCAGGAAAGACCATCCTCCTCCTCCTCCATCTACATGGGCCTCTGGCAGTGTATCTCACAAGACAGCTTCAATCATTAAAACTTATCAGAGACACTCTAAGCCCAATACTCAGAGCAGCAGCCAGCAGTCTTCTCAAAGCCAACCTCCTCTAGCTACAGATAAGAGAAGTACTATAGTCTCTATTGATAATTCACAAAAGGACTCAAATCCTAAAAGTCCAGAATCTTCTCCTATACCATTTGTAGATCCAGCGCAGAAGACAACAGCAAAAATGGTCAGATTCCAAGAGCTAATAGGACTCTCTCAGATCAACAAAGCCAAAGCTGAAGGAAAGGATCCTTCCCAATACTCAACTATGTCATCATATAAGAAGGAAGAGCTAAAAAGGTATGTTAAAGCTAACAAGCTTTTCAATGTTGATGATTATATGAGCTTGCATCCAGAAGCTGTAGTTCTAAGAGCCACATCTATCAATATAATTGGTGCATCAGATATGACCATGATAAAAAGAGAAGCTGCTAATCCAAATAGAGAAATCTAGTTCAGACAGCCTTCTGATAAATCTGAAAAAGTTGATAAGGAAAAGCCAAAGAAGAACAAGTGACAGTTTATGTTTATTTCTTTTTTTTGAACTCTGTGTGTTTAATCATAAAGCACTTATTTGTAAATATCTGCAGAATGTTTTTTCAATTCTGTCAGATATATGTTTTTATGCTTTATGATTATTTCTTTTATTTTGTTTTAGTGACCTTACCCAAATAGGGGGAGATTGTTGGATCTCTAGTTGGATTTGGGCTAGGTTCACTAAATTAGGTTGAGTCTGACCCACATTGTATAGCCAGGGTCAAGTCTTTGAGTCCTAAAGTTTAGGCCAGTCATTAGGCTCAACCTTCAAAGACCAGCCAGCGGAGGACCTCAGAAGACTCAAGACTTAGCAGGATTCAGGGCTTGAAATGATCAGTTCAAAATTCTTAGAACTCAGCTCGACGATCGTCGATCTCAGATCAACGAACTCAGAATTATTTCTTTGAGTTGAGACCGATGATATTCGAGCTCAGGTCAATGATTTATTCTTTCAGATAGATTCTCAACTCGACAAACTTTGAGTCCAGAATTTGCAAGTTATTTTCAGAATGTAGTTCACTGAGCTCAGGTCGACAAACAGGAATTAACAGCTCGATGATTTTGGATATCCAGTCGACGAATTCTATTCAGAGTTCGACGAATTCTATCCCGAGCCTGACTTAGAGTTTTTCCTTATTTCTGTCCTTTTTCACTATATTATTTAGCAGTAATTTCCTGAGTAATTAATGCTCATATTCTCATGAATATAGCTGTTATTGGCAGTATTAATTATGGTCTTCATTAGGGTAATTACTTGCTTATTTTTATTAGGGACAGTTGGGAAAACTCATTTAAGACAGATATTCCAGTCGTTTCATTCTCCAGATCTTTCAGCATTTAATGTAGGAATTTGAATTTCAAAGGAGAATAATTGACTATAGAATATAAAAGAGATTCTCTCTTTTCAGTCGAAAAAAAAGAAACACAGTACATAAGAGATAGATACAGAAAAGAGACAAGTGAACATAGAGCACTCAGGCATACAACACACAAGAATACAAAGAGACAATACTAAACATTCAGAACTCTCTTCTAGTGTAGAAAACATTATGTTTTCTCCCTTGTCCATTCTGAAGATTGAAGAAGAACATCCATCACTATCAAGAGTCTTCTTCAACCTTCTTCTCCAGGAACATTCAAGGACAACATCTTTGAATCAGTCAGAAAGTTCCAGGATTATTTCTGACAAGGCTGAAGAACTATACCCCGAGCAAGGCTCCATCATTCTGAACTAACTCTTCATTTCAGAAGGAGTCTTGACACCAGCATACCCACTTGTCTTCTCTGTTGATTAGAGAAAAGAGAAGACCTCATCACCCATCTCTCACCTCTTGTACAAAGGGTTTATTAACTCCCTTCAAAAGTTTATTCTTTGTTTTTTGGGCACCTAATCAAAAGTCTAAAGGGTTGTGAGATCTCCTTGGAAATAGATCTTATGGTGGCAGTCACCTGATCAAAAACCTGATAGTGGATTCCTACCAGGGTGGTAGAAGAGTGGATGTACCCAGTTGGGGAACCATTATAAAATTTCTTGTGTTGTCTGTATGTGTTCATTTTCTTTCTGTTCTTGTTGTGACTGTGATAGTTTAGATTAGCCTATTTTATTTTTTTCATATTATTATTTGTATCACCTATTTTTACTCTGATATAAATTAGAAAAATAGCCAAAATTTTAATTTCTCTATTCACCCCTCCCCCCCCGGAGTAAATCAGATCTAACCTCCTATCTTTCAATATTCGAGAGAAGCTCCGTGTAGCTCAAGAGCGTTATGAGAAGTATGCTAACCGACGAAGGGTTGATCTGGAGTTCCACATTGGGTACATGGTTTTTTTGAAAGTCTCTCCGATGTTAGGTGTCAAAAGGTTTGGAAGGAACCACAAATTAGACCCTCGGTGTGTGGGACCTTTTTCAGATTCTTGAGTGCATCGGAGTGTCCGCTTATAGGCTGGATTTGCCTGCTACCTTCTCTGGTGTCCATGATGTGTTCCATGTGAGCCAGTTATGGAAGTGTGTTCGTAGTGATCGTCAAGTCCTTGACTCGGTGTCCTAGATTCAGCCCAACCTTTCGTATGTAGAAGAGCATGTCCGTGTTTTGGAATCTCAAGATTGAGTGTTGCAGAGGAAGACCATTCTTATGGTCAAGATTCTTTGGAGAAATCAAGATATCGAGAGCGCGACATGGGAATTGGAGTCGACGACGTGGGAATCTCATCCTCATCTCTTCTCTTAGTTTTGGGTATGTCTCCCTGTTTTTGTTGAATGTTGGTTTTTCTCGTTTTGGTTTGCTTTTTTGAAGTTGTTATAAGTTTCGGGACAAAACTTCTTTTTAGGGGGAGTGACTCTAACGCCCCCCCAATTTTCCGATAATATTATATGATTTGGTATCATCATATTTATGACGTCAAGGCATTACTTCTTCAACGTCATGTTGACGGCGCTGCACCGTTAGTGCGTTTTCGTGTCCGTTGGGTCTATTTGATCGGATTTTAGGATTTTGATTGAATTGAATGTTTTCCCTGGATTGAAAGGGATGAAGTTTTGAGGTTTTTGTGGACTTGTCCAGTTTTAATTGTGATCCGAGCATTTTGGAGTCTCGGCGTGTGTTTGTATCTTTGTAATGATTTTTTCTTAAGTAAGTAAGCATTTGATGATAATGTCTCAAGATTGCTGCATCGGATTCTAAGGTTGTCTTCACTGTTGAATTCATTAAATTTGACACACGTTTGGGCCTCCGTTTTAAATTTGTATTCCCTTGTTCAAACCATTTGAATATGATTATTATTTTATTAAAACCTTATACTTGTTTTGATTTTCGGGAAGCCCTCCTTCATGGTGCGTTTTCGTCGATCAGAGGTGGGAGATGAAAATTTGGGCGCTGCGCTCAACGAGCGTCGAGCTACGCTCGATCTGAGTTTTTTTTTGTGTTTAACAAACTTCGATCAGAGTTTGTCAAACAAGTTTTATGTTCGATGAACTTCAAACAAGGTTCGTCGAACGAGGTTTTTTCCTCCTTGTTCTCGAGAAGATTTGTTAGTACTCGAGAATTGCCTTTTTGTTCTCGAGAAGTTTTTTAGTACTTGAGAACTGCTCTGTTGTTCTCGAGAAGTTCTTTTCCCTACTCGAGAACTGCCTTTCTGTTCTCGAGAAGTTTTTCAGTACTCGAGAACTGCCCAATTGTCCTCGAGAAGTTCTTTTCCATACTTGAGAACTGCCCTGTTGTTCTCGAGAAGTGTCTTGTTTCCCGAGAGGGAATGTCTTTCCCGAGTAGTGCTTGTCCTATTCCCGAGAAGTCTTCTTCTCGTGAGGTCTGGTCCAGATAACCCTCATCCCAGGGTTTTTTTCTTAGAAAAACAACTGTTATAGGTAAAAAATTATTTTTAATATTATAACTATACCTTATATATATATATATATATAAGAAAACTTATTCTTCCTCTTTAAGCCGATCAAACTCCTATTCATCTCCCGAACCAGAGCGGCATGAGAGAGAGAGAGAGAGAGAAAGTTTTTTTGTTATTCTTCCGGTGGCTGCCGATGGTGCTCCGGTGCTCGAAATTTTCAACCGAACTTAGATCTGAAAAGCTCTCAACGACAGCTATGCCATTGTGGTAAAGTTTTTCCCGTTTCTTGAGTTTTTCTCGTTAGGGTTTTTGGCCCTAACTTCTATTTCGGCCGTTTTGTTCAGATTTCGACTCCCCTCGTCTTCTTTAGCCCTGATCTTCGATAAGGAGTGATTTGAAGAGTTTTTCCGGCAAAACCAAGGCAAGTGATGGTTTTCCCTCTTTACCCCTTTTCCGATCTTAATGGTAACTATTAATCTTTTGTTCTTTAATCTTTCTGAACTTCTCTCATTCCAATTTGTAGATATGTTTAATCTTCCCTTGGAATCCACTTGAATTTATAAATTCTTGTCATGATAATTCAACGTTGTAGCGTTGTAGTGATTTGATGAAATGGTATATTGTTTGCTTTAATCGCCCTTAACTGTTGTTGTAGAACGTATTAGAGTTTTATCTAGGATTGTGAATCCTTCCCGAAGGTTGATCAACTGTTTCTTAATCTTGAAATGCCTAGTAGAATCCGATTTGTCGAGTTTTGAGATATATCATGATTTGTTGGTTGCGGGAGTTAGTGGACGTACCACCTCCGTGATGTCTGCGATTTATATCATGGTTTTCTTTGTTGCGGGTGTTAGTGGGCGAATCCACCGCCGCAAGGTTTTTTCCCTTTATTAGTAACTTGTGTAACTCTACCGGGTGTTTGGGCGTCTGTATTGAATGGTGGAGTGTATGAGTGTTCCACGCAGTTAGACGGATATTATATATCTGTGAGGGTGTGTCCAGATGAGTGACCACCTCGCCTGTGTTTTTGGGTAAAGTTGACCATATGTGGCTAATAAAGTTTTTTAGTATTCTTTTTTATGATTTAATCTTGCTTTCCACCTTTTTAGCCTTGTGCATCTGGTGTGATTTCTTGTACGTGACGATTAACGTAACTGCTTTTTTTTCTTATTTTGACACTTCACTTCTGTACTGTTCTTAAGCACTTTTGATCTTGGGTTGTGTTGGAACCCTAGTTTGGATTTGGGTAAGGAATACTATTAGGATGTTTAGATTGACACAAAATGTATAGTCATGGGTCATAAGATTAATTCCAGGAAATGTAGTTTGTCAAAGGTAGAAAATCAGTTCGAAGAACGTCAAACTCAGGTCGACGAAACTCAAAGTTCTATCTCTGAGTTGAGCTCGACGATCTCCGAGCTCCGGTTGACGATCGCTGATCTCAAAGCCAGAATCTCAGCTCGACGCAAAGATTATTCAGGTCGACGATCTCTGAGCTAAGGTCGACGAATAGCAGACTGAGGTCGACAAATTCTGTGTAGTATTATAGACAGATTTTGACAATTGGCAGATTTTATTAAGGCATTTAATATCTCTCAGAGTTAATGCTTTTAGAAGTTCAACGGGAGCAGTTAATGTGATTAATTCCCCAGGCATCTTTCTCTCTCGGGAATGCTTTAGCCGTTTCAAGTTAGAGTTAATTAAAATGTCTGAATACGATTGTGGGAACATATTCAAATTAGAGGTTTTGCAGAGAAGATATGAAAGTGGCTGACAACAAAACTATGCAGTAATCAGAATAGAGATTCTGAAGAACACAACACAGCTTTCTTTCATACAGTGTTCTTCATCATCAACTCCAGGCTTTCAAGAGACACAAATCAATATCAGTCTAGAAAGTTTGCTAGAGATCAACATCAATCTGAATGCCTACACCCTGAAGCAAAGCCTCCTCCTTTCCTGAATAGATCAACATCTCAGGGGGAGATTTGACACCATCAAGGATCCACAAAGTCTTCTCAAGTTGTTATTGAGAAAAGAGAAGACTAACATCACTTTCTTTCCCACCCCCACTGTAAAGAGTTCTCTACTCCCTTCAAAAGTGATTCCTGGTTGCAAGTCACCTAACCAAAAGACTTGAGGTTTGATTTTTGAGTACCTAATCAAAAGCTCATTGGTGGCAGTCACCTGATCAAAAGCCTGAGTGGATTCTTACCAGGGTGGTAGAAGAGTGGATGTACCCAGGTTGGGGAACCACTATAAAATCCTTGAGTCGTCTGTGTTGCTTGCTCTGCTTCTTTATCTTTGTACTGTGACTTTTTACATTAACTCTAGTTTAGAAGAAAGTTAAGATCTATCCCCTCTCTTTCAATTGGTATCAGAGCGGGTTTCTTTGGTTGTACAGGCTAACACCTGAACCAAAATGATCTGATAGATCTTATTTTTCTTAAGAGTCTTTCATGGCACAAAATGAAGAGTTTTCAAGCACCAGACCTCCTATGTACAATCTAGATAAGCTTGCAATATGGAAGGCAAGGATTAGGCTTTTTATGAACTCTATTTTTGAATAAATTTTCAATTCTATCTTGACAGGTCAATTTCAATCTCAAGCAACAACAAGCATGAATGTTGTTCCATCATCTCAATGGACAAAAGCCCGGAAAAGGCTAAAGATGGCTGATGTACAAGAAATGAACATCCTTGCTCAATCAATGTCTGATGACATTTTTCAAGAAGTTGCAGAATGTACTTCAGCAAAAGAAATCTGGGACTCCCTCACAGCAATGGTTACTGGATCAGCTAAAAATAGAAAATATGATGCTGATACTTGGAGTGATTCTGAAGCTTCATCCTGTACAACTAAGGATGAAGAAGAAACAAGGGCAAGAGAGTTCTGTCTGATGGCAATCAATGCCTCATGCAGTAATGCTGAAGAAGAATCTGAATCAGAATGTGAATCAGAAGAGGATGAGGAAAAGAATTTGATAGGTTGTCTGGGTCTACGGCTGAATAAAATGAAAAGCAGAAGATACATTCAGAGAGCTTACTCTCATCAAATATCTTCAGTTCTTCCATCAGCAGCTCCTTAGGAAGATTCTTATGTATTTTAATTTTTGAATCTTTATTGCTTTTTATTTATTTTTATTTTTATTTTTTTCTAAAAAAGACACCTTTGTAAATCTGCTGAAAAACTTATGATTCAGGCAGATTGTTTTGCTTTATGTTTAGCCTTTATGTAAATAGTATCCTCACCCAAATAGGGGGAGATTGTAGGAACCCTAGTTTGGATTTGGGCAAGGAATACTATTAGGATGTTTAGATTGACCCAAAATATATAGTCATGGGTCATAGGATTAATTCCAGGAAATGCAGTTTATCAAAGACAGAAAATCAGTTCGACGAACGTCGAACTCAGGTCGACGAAACTCGGAGTTCTATCTCTGAGTTGAGCTCGACGATCTCCGAGCTCCGGTCGACGATCACTGATCTCAAAGCCAGAATCTCAGCTCGACGCAAAGATTATTCAGGTCGACAATCTCTGAGCTGAGGTCGACGAATAGCAGACTGAGGTTGACGAATTTTGTGCAGTCTTATAGACAGATTTTGATAGTTGGCAGATTTTATTAAGGCATTTAATATCTCTTAGAGTTAATACTTTTAGCCATTCAACAGCAGCAGTTAATGTGATTAATTACCAAGGCATCTTTCTCTCTCGGGAATGTTTTAGCCGTTTCAAGTTAGAGTTAATTAAAATGTCTGAATACGGCCCGAGGGAACATATTCAGATTAGAGGTTTTGCAGAGAAGATATGGAAGTGGCTGACAATAAAACTATGCAGTAATCAGAATAGAGATTCTGAAGAACACAACACAGCTTTCTTTCATACAGTGTTCTTCATCATCAGCTCCAGGCTTTCAAGAGACAAAAATCAATATCAGTCTAGAAAGTTTGCTGGAGATCAACATCAATCTGAAGGCCTACACCCTAAAGCAAAGCCTCCTCCTTTCCTGAACAGATCAACATCTCAGGGGGGAGCTTTGACACCATCAAGGATCCACAAAGTCTTCTCAAGTTGCTATTGAGAAAAGAGAAGACGAACATCACTTTCTTTCCCACCCCCACTATAAAGGGTTCTCTACTCCCTTCAAAAGTGATTCTTGGTTGCAAGTCACCTAACCAAAAGACTTGAGGTTTGGTTTTTAAGTACCTAATCAAAATCTCATTGGTAGCAGACACCTGATCAAAAACCTGAGTGGATTCCTACCAGGGTGGTAGAAGAGTGGATGTACCCAAGTTGGAGAACCACTATAAAATCCTTGTGTCGTCTGTGTTGCTTTCTCTGTTTCTTTATCTTTGTGTTGTGACTTCTTACATTAACTCTAGTTTAGAAGAAAGTTAAGATCTATCCCCTCTCTTTCAGGTTGGTACCCCTTTTGACCTTTGTTTACCATTTGGCTTACTTTTCTGTCACCGCTTGTACCTTCTTGCTGAGGTGTTCTGTCTTTGGAATGCCTCAGGTTCGGAGCTTTAGCAGGTAGTGGAGCTGGTTTTGGAGTTCTTGGGCAGTAGTCTTGGCTATTGTTTTCACCTCGCCGTTGCGAGATAGTTTGTTGTTTCAGTGTACTGTACTTAGTTCAGACATACTTTTGTTTTATGTGGGTTCGTGTCAGGTTGTTGACGCCTACATGGTTGTTGATTTTGGATACTTAATAGCTGCTAATTGTTTTCTTTGTGATGAATTGGATTACTTGCTCTCTTGGATGATTTATGTTAGGAATGCATGCAAGGTATTTTCAAGTATAAAACTACTATTATTACTTCATGCATTGCATATTTTAAAACTCTAACTCATTATATTTAGCCACCGTAAATGCTATTTTTACTATTATTATAAACCTAGAGCCTTGTATGTAACGACCCTAGCCGATACAACGTGGCAATG
Source organism: Platanthera zijinensis (assembly GCA_039513925.1). Lineage (NCBI taxonomy): Eukaryota > Viridiplantae > Streptophyta > Magnoliopsida > Asparagales > Orchidaceae > Platanthera > Platanthera zijinensis. The sequence goes on along the minus strand of CM077084.1, from coordinate 23,932,156 downwards.
CCACGGCTCCGCTCTAGGCGACGCTACCGGGCTGTATCCCAAGCACCCCAACCCCTCTCCAGCCAAATAGCGGGTTGTTGGTGGCCACGACCTCCCTTTGATGAGGCAAACTCGATAGTCAAGCCCGCACCATGAGGACTAGGATGGGTGACCTCCTGGGAAGTCCCCGTACGGCCCAACTTAACTATTGAGTTCGCTCATCAAAGGGAGGTTGTGGCCACCAACAACCCGCTTGTGGAGTGAGAGGGGTTGGGGTGCTTGGGATGCAGCCCGGTAGCGATGCTATGGGGGGCTATAGGCCAAATCACGGGTCATTACAATAAAAGTGTACTTTTATTATAATGACCCTAGCCGATCCAACGTGGCAATGCCACAGCTCCACTCTAGGCATCGCTACCGGGCTGCAGCCCAAGCACCCCAACCCCTCCCATCCCACAGGCGGGTTGTTGGCGGCCACAGCCCCCCTTTGATGAGCAAACTCGACAGTTAAGCTGGGCCGTACGGTGACTTCCCAGGAGATCACCCATCTCAGTACTACTCTTACCCAAACACGCTTAACTATGGAGTTCCTTCACTTCTCATCACCAACTGAGCTGCAGCTCAACAAGTGATGAGAAGTGAAGGAACTCCATAGTTAAGCGTGCTTGGGCGAGAGTAGTACTGGGATGGGTGACCTCCTGGGAAATCCCTGTACGGCCCAGCTTAACTGTCGTGTTCGCTTATCAAAGGGAGGCTGTAGCCACCAATAACCCACCAGTGGGTTGGAGAGGGGTTGGGTGCTTGGGCTGTAGCCCGGTAGCGACACCAAGAGCGGAGCCATGGCATTGCCCTATTGGATCGGCTAGGGTTGTTACAATAAAAGTGCACTTTTATTGTAATGACCCGGGATTTGGCCCATAGCCCCCCCATAGCATCGCTACCGGGCTGCAGCCCAAGCACCCCAACCCCTCTCCCTCCATAGGCGGGTTGTTGGTGGCCACAGCCTCCCTTTGATGAGCAAACTCGACAGTTAAGTTGGGCCATACGGGTACTTCCCAGGAGGTCACCCATCTCAGTACTACTCTCGCCCAAGCACGCTTAACTATGGAGTTCCTCCAACTCTCATCACCGGTTGAGCTGCACCCTTACCCGGGGCAGTGGTACCTTCCCTGCATGCATTTTAATCACAACAGATATACATATCACACACATCATCACAAACGTTGGCCTCAGCGCCAGGCGCTCCGTGCACTCAGGGCACGATTATGGTGTACCGAAAACCTCTAGGCCCCACCACTGATTCGAGGTGTTTAGCTTGTTGGCCGGGCAAAAGCCTCCAAACACATGTTGGAGACCTCACGCACTCGGCTCACGCAGAGGCAATCACCTCACGGCAATTGTGAGCACTATCAGTCGGCATACCCAAATAGTGTAATAAGCCTAAGGAAATCTCCCTGCTGCATTGCCACCAATCGACCGCTCACCCGATCCTACCACTACACTTGTTGGGCATGGGCATCAGCCTCCAAACACATGTCAGAGACCTCTCGCGCCCACCCACTAAGAGGTGTCCGCAATCCATCTCATAACACCGGCACACAGTGCCGCTTCCCAATCCATCAATATAGCTCGTGTCGAGCATACAACCAAAGGAGCTATGCAAATCATCCTTCTCACAATTCGCAATCGTCCTCACCTTCTCCGCAGGTTAACCAATTTATACATGGAGTCTTCTCCGATTCGCAGCATCACCAATCTAGACATCCATCCAGATGGGCTTCACACAACAAGCCTATTCCATACTACACACTTCCGGATCTAAATGCGGACTCGATCATTGGATTCACTTACGCTTTCCACCTCTTGGTAGAGGATCCCATACACATGCAAAAATAGGACTTCACTTGTCCAATAAGGAGATTGTTACCCTTGACGATCGATTCGGAGCCATGAAGAAACTAGCCGGATGGATATCACCACGACGGCCTTGCCTCCACAACGCTGGCTTTGGATCTAGAGTCGGACCGTTGAAGCTCCACCGGCGGCCGAAAAGCTTCTCCTTCTTCCTCCTCCAAGCTCTCCTCTCTCTTCTCTTTAGAAAGAGAAAGTTCAAAGAAGAATGACTTCTTCATTCCAATCCCCAGATTTAACCCAGCAGGGGATCAGCTGAACCCTTGGATCCAGAATGAAGGAATCGAACGGCCATAAACTGGCTGAAAAGTCAACTTTTCCAGCTGACACGGCCTATGACACGCCCGTGTCACAAGCCATGTACTACAAGCGGTACACGAACCGACTTACCCAGGCCAGAACACGGGCTGAGACACGCCCGTGTCAATCCCCTAACACGCCCGTGTCAGTAGGTACACGCCCGTGTTAAGGGGTATGTCCTTCACTCAACACAGGACTGCCAACCCGAGAAGAACACGGTTAAGTAATACGCCCGTGTGCTTGGCCGTGTGCCGAACACGCCCCTGTGACACGCCCGTGTCACAGGTCGTGTGCCACACTCAACACCACTCAACGCCGCCCGATTACTAACTCGAGCAGGACATGCCCTATGACATGCCCGTGTCACAGGCCGTGTCGCCTCTCAACTCCTATGGACTTCAATTTTTCCAGACTCTCACGACACAGCCAAGTACCCAGAGCTAGATATGCCATGGGACACGCCCGTGTCCCAGGCCGTGTCACCCAGCCTGAACTCCAAATTGATATTTGGGGTGTTACAATACTCCCCTCCTTACAGAAATTTCGTCCCAAAATTTAGCCAACGTAGATACCAACACAACCACTCCGTTGCAATAAAAACAAAGACGATTCGGGATGCGAGCTCAGAGTCCGTAGCTCGTCTCGCCCCACGGCATCCCACCAACACAAGTGTTTTCACAAACACAACTACATACAGTATGTACAATGTACGACACAAAAGCAATAAAGTGCACACTGCACTTTATTTCCGCTCATCCGCGTCTCTTAGCAGCTTCTTGACAGCCTCCTGCAACTCCAGGTTATACACTCGAGGCTGTTGTACTTCATGATGTCAGCTTTGCGGCTCCTGCACTTCGAGATTGTACACTCGCGGTCGTGCCCGGGATGCAGATGATTCCGCCACTGCTTTGCCTTTCTCCTCATAGGACGCACCGGTCTTTTGCTCACTCTTTAACAGGCCTTTCCAATAGTAACGGGCTATATGCCTCTGCTTCCCACAAATGAAACAGGTACGTGGCTCAATATGTCCTTGCCCAAACGTCGCTCCCTAAGCAACCTCCGAAGATATTTGTTCCGCAGGCCTGAACCTCTTCTTATCCAGTTTCCTAAACTCCGATTGTTCGGACTGCGGAAGTTCGAACTCTGACTTTTCCACCGCCAAGTTCTTCTTGTCCCACACGCGTTTCAAGTCCTTCTCCAGCGCACAGGCTGTATCGACTAAGGCTTGGAAGCCTTGGTTCACTGCACTTGGGAGAGCCAACCGCAGCTCATCACGAAGCCCTTCATAGAACCTATTCATCTTCCACGCTTCTTTCGCAAAAGTCGACCCCACATAACGCCCCAGCCTGGTAAATTCATGAAGGTAATCATCCACAGTCTTCTCACCCTACACCAGACATTGAAATTCATTCTCCATTGCAATTCGTCGTGATACTGGCAAATACTTTGCCCAAAACAATCTGGTGAATTCCTCCATCGAAATCTCTCCCAGGCCTCTGCCTGCCAACAGGTGCAACTCGACTTCATCCCACCAAAGACTCGCCTCTCCTTCCAATATGAAAGTGGCTAACGTGACATTCTGCCCCTGATCAATCCTGAGCACTGTCAGGATCCTCTTCACTCTGGAGAGCCAATCCTCCACCTGCGTTGGGGAATACGCCCCGATAAACAGAGGTGGATGAAAAACCTTAAACCGCTTCAATTGCTCGTCAGCCGCTTGCTCGTCCACCCAAGCGTCAACATGCTCTTGCCTCGCACCAACCCGAACTGGCTCCACAAAAAGCCATACCTGCCCAATAGGCTGTGCTTGCAACATGGCAAATACCGTCTCCGCAATTAAGCATACGGTTTCCGCAGAAGGAGGAGGTGTGGGCACCTCAGCTGGTGTCGCACTCTCATCTGAATGCTGGGGTTCAGACTGCCTAGCTCCACTCCTTGTCACTTGTATGTGAACAAGATATCAATAATCAACCTCCAAACCAAAACGTCAAACATACCAAACCCACACGCGCACATTCCTAGTGGACATTCTTGAGTTCAATTATATTAAAATGGTTCGCACGTACACGTGCTCGCCACCCGACAAAAGAATGCAGCCACGAATTCGAAAGCGGAAAATTGAGGGCCTCTGATACCAAAATGTAACGACCCGACCCATTAAATAACATATAATAGAAGGTCTGGATGGGGCCCCACACTATATACCACAAACAGACGGCGAGGTCACAGATTAATACCAATATACCATCGCACCCTAACCCAGAGCATCCTAGCGGAAGCTTAATAGTTGCACGAACTCAAACCATGAATGTCCACTACTATATAAATATCACATTTATATAAACACCAGAAATGTTTACAACTCAAAAGCTCGCGACCTTAAAGCCTTACAAGTTTCTCTTTACAAAACATGATTTCATACATCGGCACGCAGGCCGGCCACAAATGAAATCCAATACTTCGTACGGCCTTCAGAGGCCTACCAGCAGCAGCAATAAGGGCTTCATCCTACTCAATCTAATCATCCGAAGCACCTGCATATGGACATCCACCCCAAGGGTGATAAATAGAGCAACGTTCAGCATTCTGCTTACCAATTATAACGACTCTACCCCTTACCCGGGGAAGTGGTACCTTCCCTTCATGCATTTTAATCACAATAGATATATATATCACACACAGCATCACAAATGTCGGCCTCAACGCCAGGCACTCCGTGCACTCAGGGCACGATTATGGTGTACAAAAAACCTCTAGTTCCCACCACCGATTTGAGGTGTTTAGCTTGTTGGCCGGGCATAAGCCTCCAAACACACGTCGGAGACCTCAAGCACTCGGCTCACGCAGAGACAATCACCTCACGGCATCGCTACCGGGCTGCAGCCCAAGTACCCCAACCCCTCTCCCTCCACAGGCGGGTTGTTGGTGGTGTAACGACCCTAGCCGATACAATGTGACGATGTCACGACTCCGCTCTAGGCGTCGCTACCGGGATCCAGCCCAGGCACCTCAACCCCTCTCCAGCCCACTGGCGTGCTTGGGCAAGAGTAGTACTGGGATGGGTGACCTCCTGGGAAGTACCCGTAGTGCGCGCTTGACTATCGAGTTTGCCTTATCAAAGGGAGGTTGTGGCCACCAACAACCCGCCAGTAGGCTGGAGAGGGGTTGGGGTGCTTGGGCTGCAGCCCGGTAGCGACACCTAGAGCGGAGCCGTGACATCATCACGTTGTATCGGCTAGGTTCGTTACAATAAAAGTGCACTTTTTATTGTAACGTCCCGCCAAGCACCAAGCACGGGCCAGGCACGTTACCGGGCTGCAACCCAAGCACCCCAACCACTCTCTAGCCCACTGGAGGGTTGTTGGTGGCCACATCCTCCCTTTGATGAGGCAGACTCGATAGTCAAGCCCACACTACGGGGACTTCCTAGGAGGTCACCCATCCCAGTACTACTCCAGCCCGAGCACGCTTAACTATGGAGTTCTTTCAACTCTCATCACCAGTTGAGCTACACCAGTTGAGCTGCAGCTCAACTGGTAATGAGAAGTGAAGGAACTCCATAGTTAAGCGTGCTTGGGCGAGAGTAGTACTGGGATGGGTGACCTCCTGGGAAGTCCCCGTACGGCCCAGCTTAACTGTCGAGTTCGCACATCAAAGGGAGGTTGTGGCCACCAATAACCCGTCGATTGGCTGGAGAGGGGTTGGGGTGCTTGGGCTGCAACCCGATAGCGTCGCCTAGAGCAGAGCCGTGACATTGTCACATTGAATCGGCTAGGGACATTACATTGTATACCATGAGTTGTTCCCTGGGGAATGTCTACACTCATGTAGGATGTTTAATCTCATGAATGAAGTATTTTTCCGCAGCGTATAAACTATTTTTCTTTCGTGGATTTGATGAGCCACCAAGCCGAGGGATACGGTTAAATGCTTAACTTAAATTAGATTTTCACTAAATCACTTAAAGATCTCTCTTTTTGCGTATAGTAAGAGTTTTGTCTGAGCTTCCGTAGTTATCCCCTCCTGACGTGGCATAATGATGCGCATTTTCCTTACTCAGATAAGTTATTAAATGCGGTGAAAATGTGGGTTATGACAGGCCTGCCACCTGTGTAAACAAAGAACCCTTGTGTGGTATGGAAATGTGGAAGGGTTGGAAGTGCGTGTGTGTCTGCCACACTGAAACGATGTTTTGATAAGGGACTCAGTGTGGAGTCATTATATGTGAAATTTATGCGGTATGAGTTGACACGCGGTGTCATAATCCTTGGTTAAGGATAGTGTGGCAGTTCTATGGGCTCGCTAATCATCACACCGACGGGAGTTGACAGATAGACTTTAGACAGTTTGGTTGTGTCCTCGCTGCTCATTCTCGAGGCCTTTCTCATGACAAGTAGACGGCTTGGCTGTGTCCTCAATGCTCATTCTCGAGGCCCTTTCCATGCCACACCGGTAGGCCAGTTTGGGCTGTGTTCTTGGTGCACATTTACCTAAGACCCCTCTAAGCTGTAGTATGCATGTGAGCTCCGTTGTTGTGTTCTTAGCGTTGAGGGTTACGGAGGTCTAGACTTGGTAGTGTGGATGCCCACCTAGTAGTCGAAATTTCGTTCCACTATCACCGTCTGGCCATGATGGATGATGTTTGAGAGGTTAGCTACCTGTTCGAAAAGGGGAGCTACAAGTTTGTGTCGACATAGCAATTACATGTGTGTGAGCTTGGGTGAGTCATCATAAATCATTCATAACATAGCATTGCACAGCATAAGATACTTATTATATAAGTTTGTATGGGCACTCTTATATGATGAGTTACTTTACTTGTAAGCTGATCCTTAACTTATATGTCTGCATGGGCATTCATATAAGTTGAGTTACTTTCCTGTTACTGAGAAGTTAGAGAAACAGCCAGATTATCCACAGACAAAGGCTCTGAAACAATAAGGGCATCACAGCCCACCTTAGCAGTAGCAGATGTTTCAGCAATAACCAAAATCTCATCAGAAGCATCCTCTTGTTCATAATCATCAACATTAAAATCTTCACCATCAGCATCCTCATCAAGATTCTCAGCATTCTCATCGAGATTCTCTGCATCCTCATCATGCTCAGAAGGAGCTGGACCCTCTTCTTCAGCATTTTCAATTGATTGAACCTCAACAGCAGTAGTTGCTGCATTACCAATGGAAGCAACCTCTGTTAGGAGATCAATTGGCTCTAAGTTGGTAAACACAGTATCTAGAGCCATTAGATCAGGAACTAAATCTGGAATCGCTTGAACTGAAAATGAACCACTGGAACTGAATCTGAAATAGCATCTGTCTCCCCCTCAATTCCTGCACTCATGCCAGCAGGAATCTCACTGGGGGGTGGAGTAGGAATCCTGTCATCAGGTACTTGTTATTCCTCCTCCACTTGCAAACTTGGGGCTCCCCTAGCCTGATGATCCTCCTATCCCATCTTGAGAATATTGAAGAGTCGATTTTCTTCAAATGATGGATAAGAACTCCTTTGGTCATTACAAACCTATCACCATCTAATTGATTCAGGTATAGGCTGATAATCCTCCCAAAGTTAGGACTGTGTAGGTTGTCTTTGATTTTGGCAAATAACAAAGCACCCTAATCCAACCTCTTCCTACAGATAATAACAACTAGCACTTTGTACATTTCTGTAGGCAGATAATCATGAGAACCAGTCTTGCATATCAGTACTTTGCCAATAATGTCAAAAAAAAGTTTTCCTTCATCGTTCATCCCCTTGCGCTTGACTGCTTTTGAACCTCTGGGCAATCCACAAAATAATAGGGCTCTAGAGAAGTCATCTTCTTCTAGATAATCGGCCTCTTCACATATTGGAAGCCGTAGATACCTAGACAACAAAGAGGCTTTTACTTTGACCTTGTACTTCTGAATCTTGCTTTTGATAACAGTGTCTTCGTGTCTGAGCTTTGCATGCTGGAAAAACTCAAGAACTTCTTTTTCCAGAACTTTGCATGGGTGTTATAGGACAAAAGACAGTCCCGCGGTTTCCAGCATAAGAATGACGTTGTGAAACTCATTAGAAGAATGAGCAAACCCGGTGCAGACAAGTTCTCCTCCTCCAAGAAATCCACTCATACTTCGAGGAGCCATTAAAAATCAAGGAAAACTGAATCTCTGGAAAATGGATTGAATCTCTGTAGAACAAGGTTTTTGTTAACTGAAGCTCACTGAAATTCCAATCACGTCACTACACTATACTTAACTCTCACTGCCCTGCACCTCTGTCAAAAATGGCTATGTCACTTCACTGGAATCGATTGATGAGCACTGTCGGATTCGGTGGGTCCTAGGCGTCGGAATCGGCGAGACAGAGATAGGATTATCGAATCGGCGACCGGGGAATTAGGGATGTTCGTCGGGATCTGGACTTGTCGAGTGGAAGACACAAGCGGTTTGTGGAGGAAGATGGCGATGTGATGAATTATAGGTTGAAATACGTGACTGAAGTGCGGTAGCCGAAGAGTCGGGAAAGTAAATTCGGCAAATCGGCAGAGTTTCAATGAAATCCTGTGCGGCTGCCCCCACTATTTGTATATATATATACAATTTTTAAATTGTTATAGAAGGTGTGTACCTCAATATTTGTCGTTGATTCTTCGGATCCAATATAGAAATTTGAAATTTTTCCCCAAGTACACTTCAGCAAGATTCGTTATTGTAGGAATCCGATTCGGCGTGTACTACATGAGTATCCGACGAACCGGCTTATATTCACTGAATATCCCTTGTGTAAAATTTTTGCCTTTAGAGTTATTCCTCAAGAGAGGTACCGCTTCCTTGGTTTTCTTTATGAGTCTTTGTTTAGCATTCCTAGTTCCGTTTTGAAAAAAGAGAACTTGGTCTCATCCAGCAGCTTTGTAAATATATCCGCGACCTGCTTATCTGTCGGGACATAGCTGAGGGCAATGTCCTTGTTCTCCACATGCTCCTGGATGAAGTGGTAGCGCACCTCAATGTGCTTGGTCCGGCTGTGGGAAACGGGATTGTTCGTGATAGCTATTGCGCTGGATGAGTCGCAATACATTGGAATTTCTCTGAACTTCAAATTATAATATTCGAGTTGATTACTTATCCAAAGAAGCTGTGCGCAACAACTACCCGCAAAGATATACTCTGACTCGGCAGTAGAAGTTGCCACATAATTCTGCTTCTTACTACTCCATGAAATAAGCAGTCTTCCGAGGAATTGGCATGTCCCAGAAATGCTATTTCTGTTGTTCATGCTTCCTGCAAAATCAACATTTGAAAAGCCAATTAGATCAACATAATTACTTCTTTGGTACCATAAGCCAAGATTAGGTGTGCCCTTAAGGTATCTTAAAATCCTCTTTGCAGCGACGTAATGAGATTCCTTAGTGTTCACCTGATATCTAGCGCAGACACATGTTGAAAACATTATATCTTGTCTACTGTCCAGAGACACAATTGAACCCATTGGAGTCCTCATAGAGGATGCGCTCTCCATTCTGAATTTCTTAAGAAGCCCCTTGGTGAACTTCGTCTGAGAGATGAAAATTCCATCTTCAGATTGCTTCACCTGAAGTCCTAAGAAATACTTCAGCTCGCCCATACTGTTCATTTCAAACTTCCCTTGCATAAGTTTGGAAAACTTTTTGCAAAGGTTGTCTTCTATAGAGTTAAATAAGATGTCGACGATATAGATGTTGAAACCAGCAGAACTAGTTTCTCCTAAAAGCTCGGATCTAAGGCTGCAGCTCACGCTTACTTCCTTTGGGCCACACTCCTAACAGAACTCCTAAAGGAACAGACCGGTGGCTTCCGCTCGGAGGTCCCACCGCTTACCCGGAAGAACTGTAAATTCTTCCCCTCCCTAGCCAGTGCTGAGCTAGGTGCCTGAGTAAGAGAGAAAAAGAAGGTTCCACACCCCTTTTCTCAGACACCTTACCGGCCTATTTATAGGCCTCAGGATTCGAACTGCAAATAACCAAAGCAAACACCTGTGAAATTACCTGAATACCCTGGGCTGGGTCTGCCAACAGCCAAACTCCGCTGTTCTGAAGGGCTATGGGCAGACCACCAAGGGTAAAAGAGTAAAAAAGGCCAAAAAGGATGAACCGTTTTCCAACTGAACCGGTTCCCACCCAATTGCTGAACCGGCCTTATCTCTTCCTGCCGACCCGGTACTTGGCGAGAGGACCACCTTGCGGCTGAAAACACCATCTCGCCGGCGAGATCCTCTATCACCATATAGAAAATCTTCCCTTGACCCCTACCTGTCAGGCGAATGGACTCAACTTTGGCTCCTCCTGCCTAGCGCGAGTGGACCCACCTTTGGGCTCCTCTCGCCTATCGCGGGCGGACCCAGCTTTAGGCCCCTCTCGCTTAGTGCGAGTGGTCTTTGCTTTGGGTCCCTCTCGCCTAGTGCAAGTGGTCTTGTCTTTGCTTTGGGCCCCTCTCGCCTAGGGCCCTGTCTCCTCTTGAGGACTCTTCTAATCCCCTCTCTGCTGAGTTCCCTCCCGTGAGCCCGAGGTTGTACACAATCCCCGCTCTTTTCGGGGTTGTCCAAGCTCGAAAAGAAAAGTCCAACCGAGGCTCACGTCATCTCAGTGACTTTATAGCGGAATCTTTTTCGGGTAGGATTCTCCCCCCCCCCTGAGTCTATAAATACTGGGGTCCTTCCCGAGTACCACAGGCCTCCTTTCTTCATTTTAGCCCCTTTAATTTCGCGGCTATGTCTCTTAGCACAAACTTCCGTGATCGTATCGCGCTGGTGCGCCAGCGGAACAAGGCGAGCGCGGCTGCCTTAAACCTAATTCCCGCTCAAACTTCTTCCTCACCACCACCCTCTTCCTCTCGCCCGAAGAAGGCGAGAACGACTGATCTCGTTCCCCCGTCGGGAGGATCCTTACCAAATCCCCCAGAGAGACGCATCCCTCCTACATCATTGTTTCCCAAGGGAAAAGAGGTAAGATCCTTGTATACCTCCCCTGTTCGCTATCTATCTTTCATTGCTCCTTTTGCTGTGGGTTTTCAGAAAAGTCATGCACCTCCCCATCAGTCTGATAGCACACAGGCTCATCTCGCCGACCACCATCTAAACTCTGTCTCGCCTCCTCCTTCCACTCCTCCTTCTACTCTTGGTGGGAAAAATGGCGAGCCTTCCCGTGTCGCTGGGACCTCCCGCCACTCTGGTTAGGAATCTTCTGCCCTGGGCTTCGGCCTTTCTTGCTGCATACCTTTGATTATGGCCCTTATTCTGTTTTATCTTTGCAGACGTGCGAGTAGACTCTTCTGCCGAGGACTCTCCTACTGAGGAGCGCCCGAGGCGAGCAGTCTCCTCCCCTCCTCCTCCTATGGACGAGATCGAAGATTACCTTGGCGACCCTATGGATCCGTTGGCGATGAAGCGCAGGGTGGCCGAGATGTTCCGAAAACATGCGATCATGCTCCAAGAGTTGGAGAAAGACAAGCAAGCGGCTGACCGGCAGATTGATTGGTTGGAGGTGGAGGTTGCTCGTTTGACTTCTGAAATTGACGCTGATATTGAGATGGATGAGACTGACCCCCAGGCGATTTTGAACGAGGTCGACCAACAACTCCGTCTCGCGCGTCGTGGCATAGATGCGGCTCGTGCTTTTCACCTCCCCCACCGCCCTCCCTGCGTGAGGTCTCGCGGCGGGGGGCGCTGGCGGTGGCATAAGGATTGAAATCCTTCGCGCCGCCTCGCGCCCTTATTTTCTTTGTACTGTTCTGCGTTTTGTAATAACGCTTCCTCTCGCGGCTACCGCCCGAACCCTTTGGATCTAATGAATAGGTCTGCTTGATATGTGCGAGACAGATGATTTAAATACGCCTTTTAGTAGTTTCTTTGATAATTTTATCTCTCGTACCGTGCTTTTCTTTATTGCGACTTTTGCGTCATATTTATGCTTAGACCTTTTTTTTTATTATACTGTCATGGTACTGTCTCGTCCCCGGCCTGGGACTTACGCTAGATTACACCAATCGGGGTTAGGAGAGAGAAAAAGACGGCCGCCTCTTCCCCTTCCTTTACACTATATTTTTTTTTGCCTCTTCGTATTTTTTCTCTTTACCCAATCGGGCTATAAATACCCCCTATCCCTGGGCCCCAGATCATGCTCTCGATTTATCTCGGCGCCCTAAACCTTGCCTCTCTCTCCTCTTCCCCTCGCGAGTAGATCCTGTCGGCGCTTCATCTCGTCTATTCTTCTCGCATCCCCCTTTCGCTCTCTTTGCCTAGAATGGGGAAAAAGAAGGCTGAAGAAGGCGAAGGGCGGAGCCGATGCGGGAGGCGGTTTGGTGACCATGATTTTCCTCCCGGTCGGATTTCCGAGGAGGACTACATCGCCTTTACTCGTGATTTCTTGCCGGAGGGTTTTGAGTCACGCCCTCCAAAGGTGGGCGAGTCGATCAATACCTTTTATCCTGATGAACTCGCCTTCCCTGTCCCGCATTTCGAGGCGGGGCTGAGATTGCCCCTCTGGCCAGAAGTGAAACAGTTCTAAAATACTTTGGGACCGTCCCTGCGCAACTGAATCCAAACGCTATCTCGGTACTTGTTGCCTTTGCCTGCTACATGCGCCGGGAGCAAATCGAATTCAGCCTGAACTCCTTCCACAAGCTTTTTGTCTACCATGCCAACGCCGACGGCGTGTCCTACTTCACGGGGCAGGGTCTCATGGTTTGTGAGACGCCCAACAAGAACCATCACTGGCTTACTCGCTTTGTCTTCATTCGCGGCAACATGGGAGGCATCCCGCTGGCGCCCGTGTCGCCCGCTGAGGTGTTCTACACCACTCCTCAGGTTAGCGGCACGGACAAACTCCTCTGCGACTTTTTTATTGGCAAGAACTTCGAAGTTCAGTTCTTGAGGCGGGGCCTCGACTCCCTCCTTCCTGTGCTTACAGGCGAAGGTAAATGCTGGGGCCCTTTATTTCCATCTAGGTCTAACGAATAATATTTGTAAACGCCTCGTCTCGCCTTTTCCAGGAGAAAGAAATGTTCCCGCCCGGCCGCCTTACAAGAGCAACATCAAACCCTCCAAAGATGTCGCCCTTGCCACGATGGCAGCTGAGGCGGCGAGAGAAAACCTGCCCCCCTCCCTGAAGAAAAGACCTGTCGAAGGCTCCGCCCCATCTCGCCAGAGTCCTTCAAAGAAAACAAAGGTCAAGAAAGGAGCACCTCTTCCTTCTGGAAAGGCGAAGCAAGTTCCTGTTGAGATGGTAGACGTGTTGGGATCCTTATCCCCCATCTCTCTGGGGTCCCAATCTCCCCAATCCCCTTCTCGGCTTCTCAATCAGCGGGCCGTCTCGCCGATTGGCGAGACGGATCAACCTGATCCTCTTGTTGACAACCTCCCCTCTAAATCTCCTACTCGCGAGGTGGGCTCTTCCAGCCGCCCGGCTCCTTCCACCCATCTGAACTTCAACATGGGCCCTGTGATCCCGGATGCTGCTGGCGAGCCAACCCTGATATGGGACAAGGAGGCGAACCGGGTCTCCATCTCTACCCTCCTTCCCCCCTGGATAGAGCGAGACCAACCTACGGCTCATGCCTTTTCTCTGAGCTTTGGCCTTTACGGTGGCTCAGAGCGAAAACCCGCCGCTGAGCCCCCCTCGTGAGACTTGATCCTGCGGGCCGCGCAATCCCAACTGCGCTCGCTGGAGATCTCGCACCAGCTCTCGCGCCGTCTGATTTACAATAACAAGAGCTGGAGGGATTCAGAGGCGAATCTGGCGGCCGAGCGCGAGAAGTCTACGGACCTCGAGAAATGGTTGGCCGTAGCAGAAAACCTTCTCGCCAAGGCTCGGGGTGGTGTGGTGAGTTTTTTCCACTCCTGATTCCTTCCCTTTCTTTGTCTACCTTCAACTCCCTCTAAAAAATAAACCTCTCGCAGGATGCCGAGACGGCCGATAGGATGCACTCGCGCATAGCCACTCTGGAAAGGGAGGTTAAAGGCACGGAGTCCGAGATCACTCGACTTCAGGAGGCTGCTCTCTCGCCTTCTCGCGTGGTGATTCCCCAACCTCCTCCCTCTCATTATTCTCATGCTGAGGTCGTGGAACTCTGCAAAGACGCCAAAATCCGGACCGCCGAGTTAATCGTGAAGATGATGAAGGAGATGGAAGTCATCAGGGAAGGCTGCGAGGAGGTCACTGCCCGCGACCTGGTACCCGAGATTTATGGCGAGGAGGGAGACGGCCCGTCCTCCGGCGCGGAAGAATAGAAGAATTATTTTTCAGCTCTTTTGTATACCACCCCTTTTTTTTGGACACTCAGTACTGAGGCATTGTGTACTACGGCCTTTTTTCGTATATACATATTTTCGTTTTCAGGACATCTCGTCTTTCTTTTCATATTTCCTACACGCCTACCTTTTCCTTTATTCGTGGAACGGGATCACGACTTATCTTACCTACCGATAGAGGGGCTAGCTTTTCCCGTGGTGCGAGTGGTCGGACCCTCGTTGCTCTCGCGCAGGGACTCGTTGCTCTCGCGCAGGGACTGCACCACTTCTTCTCGCCTTGCTTCTGGACACCCCTGGCGCGAGTGGGTCTCGAATCGCTCTCATAACTAGTTTCATTTGCGAGACGAGGATACTCTCCCTCTCGCCCTTTGGCCGAAGAGCAGACCCCTTACTCTAGGTGCGAATGGTCATATCCTCTCGCCTTGTGTACCTTCCCCTCGCCTTGCCCCTGGACACCCCTGGCGCGAGTGGGTCTCGAATCGCTCTCATAACTAGTTTCGTTTGCGAGATGAGGATACTCTCCCTCTCGCCCTTTGGCCGAAGAGCAGACCCCTTACTCTAGGTGCGAATGGTCATATCCTCTCGCCTTGTGTACCTTCCCCTCGCCTTGCCCCTGGACACCCCTGGAGCGAGTGGATCTTGAGGGACCGACTCCCCCCTCCTCTTCTACCTTTAGGACAAGGACTCTGCCTTTGCTCAAATCATGGATTATCTTTATATGAAACCCCCACTCATATGTTGCCCCTTACCCCACCACCGAGTGAGCCTACAGACCTGTCGGCTTGATGATAGCCTGGACAGCGGGTCTTCTCGGGGTCTCCTCTCCAAAACCAACTCCAACCACCGAGTGAGCCTATAGACCTGCCAGCTCGATGGTAGCCTGGACAGCGTGTCTTCTCGGGGTCTCCTCTCCAAAACCAACTCCAACCACCGAGTGAGCCTACAGACCTGCCAGCTCGATAATAGCCTGGACAGCGGGTCTTCTCGGGGTCTCCTCTCCAAAACCAACTCCAACTACCGAGTGAGCCTACAGACCTGCCAGCTCGATGGTAGCCTGGACAGCGGGTCTTCTCAGGGTCTCCTCTCCAAAACCAACTCCAACCACCGAGTGAGCCTACAGACCTGCCAGCTTGATGGTAGCCTGGACAGCGGGTCTTCTCGGGGTCTCCTCTCCGAAACCAACTCCAACCACCGAGTGAGCCTACAGACCTGCCAGCTCGATGGTAGCCTGGACAGCTGGTCTTCTCGGGGTCTCCTCTCCGAAACCAACTCCAACCACCGAGTGAGCCTACAGACCTGTCATCTCGATGGTAGCCTGGACAGCGGGTCTTCACGGGGTCTCCTCTCCAAAACCAACTCCAACCACCGAGTGAGCCTACAGACCTGCCAGCTCGATGGTAGCCTGGACAGCGGGTCTTCTCGGGGTCTCCTCTCCAAAACCAACTCCAACCACCGAGTGAGCCTACAGACCTGCCAGCTCGATGGTAGCCTGGACAGCGGGTCTTCTCGGGGTCTCCTCTCCAAAACTAACTCCAACCACCGAGTGGGCCTACAGACCTGCCAGCTCGATGGTAGCCTGGACAGCAGGTCTTCTCGGGGTCTCCTCTCCGAAACCAACTCCAACCACCGAGTGAGCCTACAGACCTGCCAGCTCGATGGTAGCCTGGACAGCGGGTCTTCTCGGGGTCTCCTCTCCAAAACCAACTCCAACCACCGAGTGAGCCTACAGACCTGCCAGCTCGATGGTAGCCTGGACAGCGGGTCTTCTCGGGGTCTCCTCTCCAAAACCAACTCCAACCACCGAGTGAGCCTACAGACCTGCCAGCTCGATGGTAGCCTGGACAGCGGGTCTTCTCGGGGTCTCCTCTCCAAAACCAACTCCAACCACCGAGTGAGCCTACAGACCTGCCAGCTCGATGGTAGCCTGGACAGCGGGTCTTCTCGGGGTCTCCTCTCCGAAACCAACTCCAACCACCGAGTGAGCCTACAGACCTGCCAGCTCGATGGTAGCCTGGACAGCGGGTCTTCTCGGGGTCTCCTCTCCAAAATAAAATCTTCTTGCTTTGAGGAGACAGCTACTTGAAATTGTATGGCAGTACCAGAAGGCCTTGCCAGGTTGGCTAATATTGGAAAGTGAGAGAGAAAAACAAAGAAACTACATCTCATTCAGAATAGATAATGAACATAAACAAAAGTATTAAGGATAGAATCGCTTTAGATCGTCGCCGCTTCGGGCGCGATCGAGGGGCGTCCCGTCTACATCTTGGAGGTGATACCCTCCTGATTTCAAGGCTTCTTTTACAATAAAAGGACCTTCCCAGTTGGGGTTGAGCTTCCCTACAGAAGCCCCTCTTCCTGCTGCATCCACTTTCTTGAGGACCAAGTCTCCCTTCTCAAACTGCTTGACCCTGACGTGCTTATCAAAATATCTTGACATCCGGCGCTTGACCTCCTCCTGTCGGATAGATGCCAGCTCTCTAAGCTCCTCCACCAAGTCAAGGGAGAGCCTTTGCTCTTCCCCATTATCTACCAGCCACTCCTCATCTCCCCTCCTCGCCGCAGTTACCCTGGGTGACTCAACCTCGAACTCAACAGGTATGACGGCCTCAGAGCCATGGGAAAGTTTGAATGGCGTCTCTCCCGTGGCGGAACTTGGTGTGGTCCTCAAGGCCCAGAGGACAGAGGGGAGCTGCTCCACCCAACTTCCCCTCAAGTTTTCTACCTTTTTCTTTAAGAGATTCACGATGACCTTATTTGTTGGTACCCTAGATGTGATTTGGCTTATGTAATCCCTTTCCAGCCCCTCTTGATCCATATAACTATATATGATCATGATTAGACCTTGTTCAGTTTCCCTAGGACAGTTTATAACTGACCTAGAGCTTAGGCTAGAAGTTCTAGATGTATTTTTGGTTAAGGCATTTTCCGTTCGACCATCGTCGAACGAGGCCTCGCGATCGTCGATCATTGGTCGACGATAGCAGGGCTATAGAATCGTTGATGTCAAGACAATTATCGTCGACCGATGGTCGACGATCTCAGAGCAAGTTTATTATGCTCTGAAGGTTGGTCGACGATCTGCCATCAGCAGTTCAACGATCGTGTTCTTGCTTCACGATTTCTGTCTCGACAGATACTTGCCTTAGTCGTCGACGATATCTTGAGCTGGTCGACGATTTCTGTTTCGACAGATTTCTGCTTTTGGTCGACGATCTGTTAGCTAGGTCGACGATCATCGAACCCCTGTTCGACGATTATTGTCTGCCTTTATCTTTTTATATTCATTCTATTCCTTGGTTTATTTCCAAGTGTTTTAGCTTGTGGTTAGAGAATTTTCTGAAGTTGTTTTTGCAGATTTATGGCTTAAATTCAAAATAAATTAATTACCAAATATGTCAAGCTTAAATCACGGGATTCAGTATTTTGATAAAGCATTTTTGTCCTATTATACAAAATATATTGCTAGGCTGTATTCTAGCCGTTGGCACTGTATACTATTTCCAAGAATGGTAAGCCTTTATGCTGAGATATTTTTCCCACTTATTTAATTCCTTATTGGGACTGACAGTAAGCTAATAGGTCATTCTATTCCTATTGCTATATTCTATTTTGAGATAATCTGTTGCAGGGCTCGAGAATTCAAATCAATAGAGCCGTTCCAAAGGAAAAATGAGAAGACATATTTAAGAGAGATTTTTTTCTCAGAAAAAACAACAAGTTACAGTTACAGAGAGATTTTTTCTCAGTGCTGCATTCTCTCAAGCATCTTCAGAGCAACTCTTCACCATCTCACAAAAAGAAGAAGAAAAGCTCCCCTGAAGAAAAAGCCCAGAGCAATTACTTTCATTCTCAAGTCTCTTGAGCATCTGCTTAGAGTTTTCAAGACTTCAGAAAGAGCTCCAGTTCTGCTTCAATTATTCCAGAATCTGAAGACCTGATAAAAATCGGTCTACAGATCTCTGAGGATTTAGTTTCAGTATATCTGAAACTCCTTCATCCTGAAGCAAAGGCTTTCCCTGGACTTTCACTGAGCCAGGGGGAGACTTTGATTCTTTAGAGAATCCACAAGTCTTCTCTAATCTGTATTTACAGCAGAGAAGATAATCTAACCCTCTCAACCCCTTTGTAAAAGAGTTTGTTCACACCTCTTCAAAAGTGAACATTGGTGACAGGGCACCTTATCAACAACCTGTGGTTGAGCATCCTTATCAAAAGCTCAAAGGGTCTGTTTGATCTACCTGAATCAGATCATTGGTGGCAGGGCACCTTAGCAAAAACCTACAGTGGATTCCTACCAGGGTGGTAGAAGAGTGGAGTACCTATTTAGAGGGAACCACTATATATCCTGTGTCTCTGGCTATCTTGTTTAATTGTCTATTCTGTGGCTGTGATAGAACTACCTAGGATTGCTAGTTGCTGTGATAGGCTTATAGTTAAACTGAAATTTCAGTTAACTCTCTCACTTGTGCACTTCACTGTGTTAGGCTCTTAGGGTTCAAGTATCAGATTATTTATTCCGCAAATAAACTCCAAGGGAGCTGACTAGTTGTTCATAAAATTTGAATACTCTATTCACCCCCCCCTCTAGAGTAGTTTACAACTTATCCCCTCACTTTCAATTGGTATCAGAGGGAGGTTAGCTGTTCATATAGGCTAACACCTGAGTTAAAAGATCCAGTGATAAGTTGTTTCCTGATACCATTCACAAACACTTTCACACATGGCCCAGTCTAAGGATTATTCAAGCACCAGACCTCCTATATGCAACTTGTCCAAGTTTGGCATATGGAAAGCCAGGATAAGACTATACATGAATTCTATTGATGAAGATATCTTCTCCTCTATTTTGACAGGACCACCTGCTAGGCCTGCTGCTGCTTCCACTTCTGCTGATCTCAGTGCTGTGCCACCACCTGACTACAATGAAACTTACAAGAAGGCAAAAGCAGCTGATGCAAAAGCAATGAACATCCTAGCTCAGACAATGTCTGATGAAATATTCCAGAAGCTTGCTGAATGTACCTCAGCCAAAGCTATGTGGGATTCCCTCAACCACATAGTTGCTGGCTCAGCTGATGAGAGGAAGGACAGGAGATCCAACCTCACCTCTCAGTATGAGAATTTCAAGAAGGATGATGCTGAAGACATTGACTCAATGTACACAAGACTCAGTTCAATAATAAGTGAACTGAGGTCTTTGGACAAGGAGATAACTTTGTCAGAAGTCAATGACAAGAT
Organism: Platanthera zijinensis; assembly: GCA_039513925.1. Taxonomy (NCBI): domain Eukaryota; kingdom Viridiplantae; phylum Streptophyta; class Magnoliopsida; order Asparagales; family Orchidaceae; genus Platanthera; species Platanthera zijinensis. The sequence goes on along the minus strand of CM077084.1, from coordinate 23,912,458 downwards.
CCTAATGTGCCTTCCCATCTCTTGGGACTCAAGGATATGGCTCATCAAGGATGGAAGAAACACTGTGGAACTCTCCACAGAAGCTCTGTTGGGAAAGCTCAAGTCATATGAGCAAACTTTAAAGAGCAGAGCTGCTGCAACTGAAGTAAAAACTCCTACACCTACAAAGAAAGAGCACTCTCTAGCTCTTAAGGCTGCTGAGACTTCTGAAGGAAGTCAATCAAATGAGGAGTTACTGGCACTCATTGCCAAGAGGTTCTTCAACATGGGAAGAAGAGACCTCAGAAAGAAGTTCTCCAAGTATGAGGACAAACCAAGGTATGATAAGACTCCATCTAAAGAAATCATCTGTTATGTTTGCAGCAAGCCTGGACACATTGCTCCAGATTGTCCAGAGAAGAAACACAAGGAGAAGAAACATGAGAAAGAGTACAGGAAGCACCACTCCAAGTCCTCCTCACACAAATACAAGAAGAAGGACAAGGGATTTGTGGCTGCTACCTGGAGTGAAACAGAAGAGGATACCTGCTCCTCTAGCTCCAGTGATTCAGAAGAAGAAGAAGAGAAGAAAGCCAAAGAGGTCTGCCTCATGGCTATTGATGCCTGCAGCTCTTTGTCAGCTGCAGAGAATTCTGAAGAAGAAGGAGACAATGAAGAAGATCTTCCTATGGAAGACCAGGTAATCAACTCATTTGATTTTTCATCTCCTGAGTTCAAATTGAAATTTAAAACTTTATGTTTAGATCTACTGTTATCTGAAAATGAAATCAAGTCACTTAGATTAAAGATAATGGAACTAGACATGGAAGGTACTGAAATAATCAGATTAGAAAAGGAATTAGAAAGCTTAAGAGGAGAAGTAACATTCCTAAAATTAGAACTAGCTAAATCTAAGAAGTTAGAAGAACAATTAAATGTTAGAAGCCTTAAATTATCTGAAATAACCAGTATAGCAAACACTAGGGTTGGTAATGATAAACTAGGCTTAGGTGCTACATCTAGTGAACCCATCCTCCTCACAAAGGAGAGATTTAGCACTCCAGTAAAATTTATTTCTGAATCAGGAATAAAGAATACTGAGGAAATTGAAAAATGTAAGAAAATTCAGAATAAGATTAAGAAAGAGAACAGGAAGAAAAAATTTCTAGCTTTACAAAAATCGTCGAACATTAATCGACGATCGTCAAACCAATCGTCGAACGTCCATCGACGATCGCTGAACACCTTCACCAAGTATGATATCTTTGGTGCAGGAGATCGACGATCTCATCTTGAGTCGTCGACCAGTGATCGACGATCGTGGAATCCAGAACATAGCACTACTACAAATGATCGACGATATGGCTTGCGATCGTCGACCGTGGATCGACGATCTGGACTTAAGCTGGAAAATAAATTTCAAACTTCCAGAATTGCAAATCCCAATCACTACCCTAGGTTGTTTAATCCTTCAACTGAATGGATTATCCCACCTAGGAGATCACACCCTTTAGGATATAAATCTAAGCCTGCAAAATCTTTTATATCTAGTTTTTCTTTTGTGAAGAATACTGGACCCAAGGTAACCTGGGTCCACAATGTATAACTGTTCTCTCTGCAGGTGAAGACCTATCCAGTCATACATGACAAATGGTATCTGGATAGTGGATGCTCAAAGCATATGACAGGAAAGAAGAAGAATCTGTCAGGGTTCAAAGCCAAGCGGGGACCAAAAGTTGTATTTGGGGATTCCAGATGTGGACAGACTGAAGGGTATGGCAGCTTCACCATAGGAGCTGTAACATTCAAGAAGGTTGCTTATGTCTCAGGACTAAAGCACAACCTAATCTCTGTAAGCCAAATGTGTGATGCTGGGTACAAGGTATGGTTTACTGACACTGCTTGTAATATTGCTTTAAATAATACTGTTGTGTTAGTAGGTATTAGAATTGGTAATGTTTATGTTGTAGATTTTAACTCATCCAAATCTGAAATATGCTTATTTAATGAAGTAACCAGTAATAATACCCTTTGGCATAAGAGACTTAGTCATGTAAATTTGAAAAACATTTCTAGGTTGGCTAAATACAATCTTGTAAGAGGCTTACCTTCTTGCCCCTACAAGAAGGAAGGCCTCTACAAAGCTTGTCAATTAGGTAAGCAAACAAGAAATAGCTTTAAATCAGTTAATAAAAGTGATTCTCCCAGGATTCTGTACTTGCTACATTTGGATTTATTTGGTCCTATTGCTGTACAGAGTCTTGGAGGAAAGTCTTACACTCTAGTAATTGTAGATGACTTCTCTAGGTTCACTTGGGTATTCTTCTTGAGAACTAAGGCTGATAACTTCAAGGTTCTTACAGATTTTCTAAAGTGTATACAGAGTGAGTATTCTACTCAGATTGCCTTGATCAGAATTGATCATGGTACTGAGTTTGAGTCTCTTCTTATGCAAGAATTCTGTGAGAAGGAAGGTATCAAACATAGCTTCTCTGCTCCTAGAACTCCTCAACAAAATGGGGTAGTTGAAAGGAAAAACAGAACCCTAATTGAAGCTGCAAGTACATTATTGGCAGATGCTAACATGCCTCTGTCCTTTTGGGCTGAAGCAGTTAGCACAGCTAACTATGTATTGAACAGAAGTCTGATACATAAACTTAAAGGTAAGACTCTCTATGAGTTACTTAAGCAAGTGAAACCTAAAATAGACTATTTTAGAGTATTTGGCTGTGTTGCTTTTGTTCATAACAATAACAAAGAATACCTTAGAAAATTTGAGGCAAAAGCTTCAATGGGAGTTTTTCTAGGATACTCTCAAGTAAGCAAAGCCTATAGGGTCCTTAATATATCCTCTCTTAAGATAGAAGAGTCTGCACATGTCTCTTTTGATGAGACAATCATGTATTATAAGGAGAAGGACTCTTCCTCTAATAGTACAGTGCAAGTCCTAGGAGTAAGTAAGGATTTGGAAGGTTTGAGACTCACACAGGAGAATCATCCCCAACAAACTCCTCAGGTTGCTTCTTCAGATTCTGAATCTGATGTAGAACTTTTAGAAGTTAAAGCACCTGCTCCAATAGTTGATCAAATTCCACATGAGGAATTGAATCTTGAACATGTTGAAGATCAGATCATTGTTGAACCTACTAATCTTGTCACACGTAGAGATCACCCTGTATCTCAAGTGATTGGAGACATTTCAGTAGGAGTCCAGACAAGACATCAACTCAACAAAGATGTGATGTTTGCTTGTTTCCTTTCTCAGGTTGAGCCCCTAACCATTAAAGATGCTGAGCTTGATCCACACTGTATTATAGCCATGCAAGAGGAACTTAACCAGTTTGAAAGATGTAAAGTTTGGACCTTGGTTCCAAGACCAAGAGGCCAACTGATCATAGGCACCAAGTGGGTGTTTAGAAACAAGCTTGATGCCCAAGGCATAGTAGTTAGGAATAAGGCTAGGCTAGTAGCTCAAGGCTATAGACAGGAGGAAGGCATAGATTATGATCAGACTTTTGCCCCTGTAGCTAGACTAGAAGCCATTAGGATTTTCCTAGCCTATGCTGCCTATAGGAGATTTAAGGTCTTCCAAATGGATGTGAAGAGTGCCTTCCTCAATGGAGATTTAAAGGAAGATGTGTTTGTTGAACAACCACCAGGGTTTGTTTCATCAACCTTACCCACTCATGTGTTCAAACTCTAAAAGGCTCTATATGGACTTAAGCAAGCTCCTAGAGCTTGGTATGAGACCTTAGCAAATTTCCTTCTAGAACACAAGTTTGTGAGAGGTGTAGTAGATAGAACCCTATTCATTAGACATCATAAGGACTCACAACTGTTAGTTCAAATCTATGTAGATGATATTATATTTGGCTCCACTGATCCCAAACTATGCAAGAGGTTCTCTGAACTAATGCACTCCAAGTTTGAGATGAGCAGCATGGGTGAGTTATCCTATTTCCTTGGTCTCCAAGTGAAACAGTGTGTTGATGGTATCTTCATTTCTCAATCAAAATATGCCAGAGAGCTGGTTAAAAGATTTGGAATGTCTGATGCTTCATCAATGAGTACACCTATGGCCTCAAATGCAGTTATTGATTCTGATGTCAATGGCAAGTCTGTTAATCAAAAGAACTATAGAGCCATTGTTGGTTCCCTGCTGTATTTGACTGCAAGTAGGCCTGACATAATGTTTGCTACATGCCTATGTGCTAGGTTTCAGGTCAACCCAAAGGAATCTCACTTAACTCTTCTCAAGAGGATCTTGAGATACCTTAAGGGATGCCCTAACTTAGGACTGTGGTACCCAGCTGAGTCAGGATTTGAATTAATTGGATATTCAGATGCTGATTATGCTGGTTGTAGAGTTGACAGGAAAAGCACCTCAGGGACCTGTCAGTTCCTGGGAGAGAGACTTGTCTCTTGGTTTTGTAAGAAACAGGCATCTGTGTCTACTTCAACTGCTGAGGCTGAATATATAGCAGCAGCTAGTTGTTGTTCACAGATCCTGTGGATTCAAAATCAGCTAGTGGATTATGGGTACACACACTCAAAAACAAAAATTCTGTGTGACAGTACCAGTGCAATATCAATTGCTCAAAATCCTGTGCACCATTCTAGGACCAAGCACATTGAGATTAGACATCATTTTCTGAGAGATAATGTGGAAAAGAACAAGATAGCAATGGAATTTATATCCACAGACCTGCAAAGAGGAGATATTTTCACTAAGCCCCTTGATGAACAAAGGCATTTGTTCTTCCTGAACCAGCTTGGTATGATTAATGGTTCAGAGTAGTGAAAATTTGGATAGATTTGTTTTCTGTCTAAAATCGTCGAACGACTGCTCGACGATCTTCGATCAGGTTAGGTATCTATCGTCGACCAATGGTCGACGACAGATCGTTTTTGGTAGTAAGGCAGAAATCGTCGATCAACTGGTCAACGATCTCTCCTTAGGTATCTATCGTCGACCAATGGTCGACGACAGATTTTCTGTGCTGTGTGGAGAATCGTCGACCAACATATATTGATCGACGATCGTGGTGATTGCTTGTAGTCGGTCGATGTTTAACGATTAGTCAAATATTGACTATCGTCGGTCATTGTTCGACGACCGATTTTGTTCCGGGTTCGACAATCGCAGATTTATATCTGATAGTCGATTTAGGTCTGGAGATCGTCGTTCTTCCGCTCCGTCTTTTCATATTCCATCTTCTGGCTTAGAATTCGCTCTCGAACTCTAATCCCGCGCGATTCTCTTCTCCCCTGCCTGGCATCTCGATTCTCCATTCTCTCTTCAATCCAATGGCGATTCCTTCAACAGTTCTCTTCGGGATGAAGTTCGACACTGGATTCTGTGTCGACTTCGATTCCTTCAGTCGATGTGATCAACCCATCCAAGACATTCTGCAGCTGTGTGAAGATCAAGGCCTAAAGAGATTTATGTCATTCTCACCGAAGATTCATATACCAGAGATTCGAGAATGGGTATATACTTCGTCCTCCAGCGACGAAGCCATGACTGGAAACATAAATGGAGAGGAGGTCATTCTGACTCCTGAAGTTCTGACTGAGCTGTTTGGACTGCCAACCGGTACTGAGGACTATGAGCAAAATACAGAGGAATATGGCCGCATGTTAACTGTGATGGGCCATGCTGAGGGTATTCCAGCTAAGCTGCTGAAGATCAATCTGTTTCCAGAGTATAAGTTTCTGGCAGACCTGGTGGGCAAGGTCGTTTTGGGAAAACACTCTGCTCACGACAACATCAACAGGCAACAATTTGCCTTAATGTCAGCTTTGGTGAATAAGACGCAGATAGCCTGGGGAAAAGTTCTGTTTGAACTGATAAGGAGAAAGAACAACAAGAAAGAAGTAAACCTTGCCAGGGTGTTGGGTGTGGTTCTGTATGTGAAAGCACCCCTGCTGCTTGTTTCTGCACCCTCTGTAGTCAACGCCAGCAAGAGGTTGGACCCCTCTCTGTTCAAGAAATCCTAGAGAGTCATCAAGAAGTCAGCCAGGGTTGATCCTAACCCTCCATCAGACACAAGGGCTGATTCAGCCACTCTCCAGCTTGCTGGGGAAGGCTCAGTAATCCCTTCATCCTCCCTCTTTACCCCTGCATCCTCATCTCCTGCATTACCCTCCACACAATCTGCAGTGACACCACAACATGAATCCCTACATGCATCTCCCATCCTACATGCAACTCCACCCCAGTCACCCACACCACAACATCTGGCAGCCTCAGCCAGTGTTTACATAGTAACTGCTACCATCCTCACACACCTCTCTCAACATGAATCCCACACTCATGTTGGTGATCACCCATCTCCACATGATTCAATTGATCATGTGGCAGATCATACTGCTTCCATTCCATCACCACCTCAATTTGCATCCCACAGTCATCCATCCACCTCCACACCCTCAGCATTTCAGATAACTCCTGAATTGCTTGCACATATTGTAGAGCTCATCACTCCATCCATCCAAAACATGATTGAGGCTGCCAATGCCCCTCTCATTGCATCCATCAATGCCCTTACTAAAGCCATCAAATCACTTCCACCCTCTGCTGAGCCCTCTTCAGTAAGATGCATGACTCCAGTCCCCACTGAAGTCATGCAGGGGGAGATGTCTGTTGAAGTGGTCTCAGGTGATGCCTTGACCCTTCAGGACAATTCTTCCCTTCCCCTTACAGCAATTGTAGAAGAACCTCAAGAGCCTCAAGAGGAAGAAATTCCAGAGAAAGAGTCTCAGCAACCAGAAGGTAAATCATTTCCTCTAAAGGTTATAATCAGGACTTTAAATTGATATCTTTATCTAACAAAGACATTCACTCCCTAGTGAATCTAGCTTCTGATGAAGAAGTCTCTGAGAGAGATAATGAGGAAGTCCTCATGGACTTGTGTGAAAAAGTTCCAATGAACACTACTGACTCAGAAGTAGTGGTTCAACAACTTGAGAATGCTGCTGCTGCTGCTGCTGGAGAAGCTGAGGCTGTGCAAGACTTACCAGAGAATGCCTCCAAGATGACTGAAAAGGAATCAAGCTCAGGTACTCTAAACCACTATATATCTTGAACAATATATAGCCTTTATGGCTGAGAATATTGCCTCTGAGTACATTGAAGAGTTGGCTAAATCTCATATGGTTTCCCTAGCCATCTCTCTAGGAAAAGCATCTGCCCCTGCAGATACAGTCATATTTTCTCCACCTATCCTTACCTATCCTCTATCTATTCCTTCTATTGCAGAACTGGTCCCCAGGATAGTTCCTGACTTGTATCCTGAATCAGAACTCTGGAAGAGATCTCCAAATGTTGATCTTGATGCCCTCCTTGGGCAAGATGCCATTGAGGAAGCAAGAGAAAAAGAAGATAGAGAGAGGCAGGAGAAAGAAAAGGCTGAACATGCTATATGTTGGGTACATTGGAAAATGTGTACCTGATTTGAAGAAGCCCAACCTAGCTCAATGATATACATCAAGGTGTATTTGATGTTGTTTTTGAGTTGACATGTGCAGGTGAAGAATTGATAAAGTATGCAGAAAAATTCTAAGTCCAAGTGTCGACACAGAGAAGGATGTGTCGACACATAGAAGAAATTGGTCGACACAATACTGGGAAGCAGTGTCGACATAGAGGAAGTGTGTCGACACATAGCAGTTAGTCTACAACTACACTGGGAAAAAGTGTCGACACAGAAGAAGTAAGTCGACACAACACTGGGAAAAAGTGTCGACACAGAAGAAGTAAGTCGACACAACACTGGGAAAATGTGTCGACACAGAAGAAAAGCGTCGACCTCAACATTGGGAAAATGTGTCGACACAGAAGAATATAGTCTACCTCAGGTTTGTCGACACCAGCAGGATATGTCGACTCAGAAGAATATAGTCGACCTCAAGTTTGTCTACACCAGCAGAATGTGTCGACACATTGTGATTAAGTCGACACATTACAGCAGAGTTAAAAGAAGACTGTGTCGACACCTGAAGGCTAAGTCGACATTTACTAAGTTATGATTCTACAAACAACTGTGTCAACACACAGGACTTGTGTCGACACACTGAAGAGTCAAGACCAAGTTATTTTCAGAAGAAGCTGTGTCGACTCAAAGGCAACTTAGTCGACATCACTGAAGACTG